>JAUMTR010000003.1:13002939-13051590 GCA_032270685.1 Microctenopoma stevenorrisi
ATTTATTTGGAAATCTTAGGTCGAGGGAGGTGGGGGGGCAACAGTGCCATCTACTGGAAATCTTCAAAAATCGCTGCTTTATTCAAATATGGTCAAATGGCGCAATTTTGTTGAAAATGGTAAAATTTGAAAATTTGAAGGGAGATGTACATTTATAGCCCCAGATATACCACAATGCATGTATTATGCTTCTATGACAGTGCGTTCAAAAATTACAGTTTTAATGGGTTTCAATGGAGCATTTTTTGTGAGGAATGGTACCAATGTAACTTTTGTTGATAAACAGTTTGTTGTTATGTTTACTGCATGATTTAATCTAGAAATACCAGGAACAAGTAAAAATACACATTTGTTCAAAGTTTCATGTCAAATGCATGAAAACAGCCAAAATATTTAAAAATAATGACAAAGAAAGCGTAAAATACGCACGTGTGAGCCCTAAGGGTTAACTTTACTAAGTCAATCCATGGGGCTCTGTGTGTCGGGAGCGAGTGTCATTGTTGACATTCGCCCGGAGCCGCGTGGTTAGTTTGCAAATGAAGCAGCCAGCGGAAACAGTATCATCCTGTCATCCACATAAACTCGTTCGCCTTCCTGACCTTCAATTACGTGTCCCATAACTCTGTAAAATATTTCCGATGCTGAGCTTATTGTAAAGGGCAGTCTCAGGAAGCAGTACCTATACTACAAGTTTAGTTGAGTGGATGGGGGAATCACGGTGGTGTCAAGTGTGTGCGCGCCCATGTTCCTCCCCCTCGCATGATCACGTGTCCCCGCGCGGGTGGGGGCTGCAGAGCCTGTGAGACGAGGAGCTCTGCTGCCTCAAATCGACCAATCACCACTGCCTTGATTTACATATTTCCCATCAGTCCCCTGCGCTGCTCAGCGCGACTTAAATCCAAAAGTGGGTAACGGTGGGTCACTAACTCAACATATGACCTGGACCCATGTAGACTGATAGTGTTTGGTAAGCACTATCAGTCCCCAGCAAAAATCCACAGCCTTACGGAGAAATGGCACCATAAGTGTGGTGCATGCCGTCCCACTGTCCCTTATATACGTGCTAATGAGAGGGCATTATTGTGTTTCTCCGGAAACACATATACTAAAATTGGAACGATACAGAGAAGATTAGCATGGCCCCTGCGCAAGGATGACACGCAAATTCGTGAAGCGTTCCTCATTTTGATTCATAAGGTTGCATTAATACTTTTTATGATGATGTATTACCTTATTGTATTACCTTATGTACCTGATGATGATTACATCAGGTCTACTTGTGGTTTCTAGAGTTTCTAAATGTAGTATGGGAGCTCGAGATCCAGAAGGGACGAAGAAAGTAGAACACCGGAACGCGAAGAAGTCCCCGCACTAGGCGCAACGGGTGACACGCAAATTCGTGAAGCGTTCCTCATTTTGATTCATAAGGTTGCATTAATACTTTTTATGATGATGTATTACTTTATGTACCTGATGATGATTATTCTACAATTTTATTGGCATTTATTTTTGTATATGTTTTGCAGTTCATTCCTTCGCCATCAGGTGGCAGCAGAGCGCCGCAGCAGAGGCTGCAGGCACTAGTTCAAACTGCTTGTGGAGGTGAAGAGCGTCAGGTGGAGCGGAGGAAGGTGCACGCAGGTAAACTACATCCTACAAGTAGAGGGAAGGACAATGTCGTACAGGTGAGCCGGTGATGAGGAAGTTACCGCAGATGATTCAAAGATGATTAAAGGCAGAAATGGAAACGTCGTCTCCTGGGGAGGATTTTATTCATCATGTGTTTTTACTGCTGCTTCTCTACAACTATTGTAATAAGTGAGACGTGAAGGGAGAGTGAAAATCTTGATGCCACCTGAGAGAGGCTGAGGAGCGTTTAGGGCTGCCGGCGGTGAAGATGGTGAGGGGGCAGTAGGGTGAGAGAGTGAGGGACTGGGGAAGTAGGAGCGCACGGTTTCCTGCCCGGCTTGATAGTAGCCCTCCTGCTGTAGGTGGAGAGCTCCGGGCATTGGTGTGTTCCTCATGCCTCTGGGAAGGGTCCTGTTTGCCCGGAGGGGAAGGAGATGTTTTATGTATTGACTCTGTGTGTGTGCGTGTTTGCTGTTCTGTTGGAAGTATTACTATGGAAAATAATAATGACAGGTTGACTGTTTTAAACCCAGTGAATTCACCAGTTCCAGACTTTCAAACAAGCTTTATAATGTACTGTAAGGTTGAGCGGCGCAAGGTGGCAGACACCGTCCAAGTTTCCCCAGGACCTTTGTAGTTGTGTTTATTATATCTCTGGCTATTGTGTGATATTAGTTGACGTTGTTTAGGTGCGTGTGTAAATAAATGTTGCTTAAGCAGATCCTCTCTCCGGTCATTTGTAAAACCAGTAATCATAATAGTTCTACTACTACTACTACTGATAATAGTAGATTATCTGTGATTTAACCGTCATAGATATGTGTATATATTGTTTTGGTGATTGAACGTCGCTGGGCCAAGCGAGAATAAATCCATATTTCCGGGGATGGACAGCCTGGACCAATGTGTCTAATTATTGTAATTGACCTTTATTTAATTTGGGACACCACTTTCACCTTTCAGGAATGACCAAGGACAAACACGCGCACGCCCGTTTAAAATAACACTTTATTTCAATAAGCTAAAACCACTCGGCCCCGTTTACAGGATTCACTCCGGCAGCCCCAGCGATCGCCGCATCCCCGCGGCTTCGGCCCGCCCGTCGGCCAAAAGGGGTTCGGGGCGCCCAGCCCACCCGTGAATCACTCCACCGCACAACCCCCAATCCGGCACTGCACTCCTCACACGGCACCCCACCTCCACAGCACACGTGCCACCACAGAGGCGACCGCCGGACCGGTACTACGTCGCGGCTCCCTCCGCTCGCTGCCTGCTTCTTCCTGCCGCGGAGCCGGTGTTACACAGTTTTCCGCGACCCATCAGATTCTGTGACCTCAGGGGGCGCTGTGTCGCAGGTGAGAGTATGTGCACGTATAATTTATAACGTAACCAGTAAACCAGAGTGTAAAGGTGACAGTCCCTGTCAGATTTTGTAAATGTAAATGTAGGTAAATGGTTATATCTGATGTGAAACGAAATGACGAAATGTTTTCTTCTTTTTGGGCTGACCGCTTATATAAAGTCTAAAAGTCATAACTGAATAACGGTAAAAGTACGCGCAGATTAGCGTGCTTATGCGTCATTTACATGGTGTTGTTCCATCTGAATGTTATTTCGTCTCATTGAGCTTTTAAAACCTGACCGGCTACGTCCATTTAGCTGGAATCCGCGAAACAGCGCCCCCTGAGGTCACAGAATCTGATGGGTCGCGGAAAACGGTGTAACATCGGCAAAGCCTAAAAACACACACATACAAAAAGTAGAGCAGGTAAACACCCCTCCCTCTTCGGGAAAGCAGGGGCGCCCCCTGGGGCGCGGGAAGCACACTAATCTTCTTTATGACTCTCCGTAGCCCTCCACCTGCAGCGGGAGGGGTATCAGCCAGCCAGACAGGTAATCGGGTGCTCTTAATTCCCCGTCCCTCGCTCACTTACCCTGCCTGCTCGGGAACCTCACCCTACGGCCCCCCTCACTAGCTTCACCGCCGGCAGCCCTAAGCGGTCTGCGAGCGGCCGCCACCCGACCAGGATGAGACACTCGACACCCGTCAGAAACGTCAGGCCCTGGAGAGAGAGAGCTAGATCCCCGCCAGACTTCCGCCTTTTATGTCTCCCCCACCCCCCTCAGGTGGCGTCAATCCCCAATCATCCTTCACTCATTATACTATCATAGGAGCCGGGAGCGGAAAGAGTATCGTTCCGTTTTGTGAACGGTGGGTCCGAGCCCGTGAACGGAGGACTCCCCGGCGGACGGCGGCGGACCGGGGGCCTCGAGGAGGTCCCGAAGGCACTGGCCAGGGACGCCCCGCGGCGCTGCGCTCTGCGGAACAAACCACGAACAACGGGCCCCCACCGCTTATTGCCTGTCCGATCCTCATCATTTCTACGGAAACCGTCACAGAGAGGCAAATTTAAGGAATATGTTACTCAAACCGATAAAAGCGATTTTATAACGTAGGAAAAATGTTCAAATGCAGTAAACAATTCGCAGCTAACGTCTGAGCGTGTTGTCGGGTTTGTGCATCCTTTGGGAAAAACTGTCAAAATACTATTGCATAAATTAGAACACAAGATGAAAGAATGACACAAATATTGGAAATTGGAAAAGCTGCTGCTTACGTTTTCATAATAGCAATGTGCATATACTCCAGAATGTTATGAAGAGTGATCCGATGAATTGCAGAGTCCTTCTTTGCCATGAAAATTAACGTAATCCCCAATAAACCTTTCCACTTAATTCCATTGCTGTCATTAAAGGACCTGCTGAGGTCATTTCAGTAATTGTCTTGTTAACTCGGGTGAGAACATTGACGAGCACAAGGCTGGAGATCATTATGTCAGGCTGATTGGGTTACAATGGCAGACTTGACATGTTAAAAGGAGGGTAATGCTTGAAATCATTTTTCTTCCTTTGTTAACCGTGGTGACCTGCAAAGAAACACGTGCAGCCATCATTGCTTTGCATTGAAAGGGCTTCACAGGCAAGGATATGTTGGCTTCGAAGAAGAACTTCAAGGGAAGAGGTACAATTCTTGTTAAGAAGGCTTCAGGGCATCCAAGAAAGTCCAGCAAGCGACGGGATCGTCTCCTAAAGAGGATTCAGCTGCAGGATCATAGTGCCACCAGTGCAGAGCTTGCTCAGGAATGGCAGCAGGTCTGTGTGAGCGCATGGTACCAAAACACCCTTCAACAGCAACAACAATCCAACAAAAGTTTGTTAAAGAACAATGCATTTTCCAGCACGGTGGAGCACCGGGCCATAAGGGAAAAGTGATAACTAAGTGGCTGGGGGACGAAAACGTTGAAATTTTGGGTCCATGGCCCAAAAACTCCACAGAGCCCAATCTCATAACATCTTACTTGATGGAACATTACCAATAGGTTAGGGAGGGTTGGCCCTTACTAAAAATGAATCAAAAACTAGTGGGGTGTCACAAATAAGACAATCTAAAAAATCTAAAAGGTTTTATCTGGGGTGTCCCCAAAATCCACTCAAAAGCTGGCAGCTAATCCAGAATGCTGCAGCCAGAGTTTTGAATGAGAGAGATCATATTTCTCCTCCACTAGCTTCCTTCGATTGGCCTTTAATACGTTGTGCAGCCCATTAAACACAAAGGTAACCAGTATATAATTAAACATAACATGATCTATGTCGCTGTTTAGCAGGTCATATGACACAAATCATATGACATCTGGACCAGTAAGTCCCTCCCCTTTGATCTGATTGGAGGACAATTAATACGTAGCAATGTGTTTGGTCGAGACATGAACCCTCGGTATTTGCTCTGTATGATTTAATAGGTGTTTTAGAGTAATGCGTTACAGGCTGTGGCGTTATGGTCTGTTGTGTTGCTTCGCTATAGTTGAAGTCGTGTTTTTCTTTCCTGTGTTTCTCTGCTAACAGGAGAAATCATGCGGTGTTGGTTCGTCGCAGCTGTTCTGCTGTGGGCTGCTACTGGTGAGAGACAAGTTTCAATGAGCCTCGTGTGTCTCGTTGACTGTTATGAAAGCAGCTAACACATAACTCATAACGTTATTCATTTTATCGTTCAGGGTTCAACGTCACTCGATGAAACGCGCAATGGCGGAAACGGAGTCGGTTTCTGTTTCAGTAATGTGGTGCACGGTGTGTTTCACCGATTCACGTTCTGTCAAAGTCAATCAAAGAAAATGTTGATTTAGATTTAACCTGCTCACACCGGTTAACTACGTGAAACATACATTTTAAACTAGACATCTATTGTTTAGTTCAGCACTCCTATAATATAACGTTCACCACATTACTGACAAGTATGTAGGTTTTAATTTCTTAAGCTTTTTGTTATTACATGACTGCTGCTGCTAGCTAGGTGCTGAGAGCAGAGCAGGACTGAAGGAAACCATGCAGCATCAACAATTGTTTTAAGTCGCCCTGTAATACTACTGAAAGTGTAGCTTTTTAATCACCTTTTATTTGTTGTGTTTTGTTTTTTTAGCTTCAGTTGGAAAAGCAGTCCTCAACCTTCCTGACTTTGGGAAGAGTTATCATGTAAAAGGTAAGCAAAATCAAATCACATGATAGTCCCACCTTTTCCCATCAACACTGAGCCTCATTACATGACTTTCACATTTCCATTGCAGGAGTGATCTCTCTGCCCTATGCTGAGATTCAGGAGCCATTTGAAGCCTGGTTCGACATTGCAGCAAAGTCCAGCCGGATAGACTACTACCATGGCAAGAAACCTTCTAACCCTTTGAATGTTTCCTTTAAAACCAGACCTGGTACCTTTCTGTTTGGTTAGAATGGTGATTGAAACTGAGAGCATGTTGTGTCAGACCAAAATGACCAGAGCGGAACTTAATGAAGCACACTATAAACAAAGAAGTGAAAAAGAAGGAATAAGCGTTTTGGTGAACTTCTGTCGACTCATTTTACTCGTGACTCTGACTGATGACTGCTAGATAAAGATTTACCTGCTGTGTCAAGTTCAAGGTAATAGAGGTTACGTCACAAGAGCTTGTAAAGTTAAATTGTTGTGTAGCTATTTGTCCTAGAGCAGATGTTTCTCCAGCCCCTGACTTGGATTCTAGATAGGAAAAAAATATTATTTTTTATTATTATTCTGTCACTTTGTGATTACAAACAGGCCAGGTGTCAACATACCAGTTGGGGGCACAACAGCAGTGGGGTGTTGCCTACAAAATAACTCCTGAAACCACAGAGATTGAGCTGAATGTGATGAAGTGCTTTCAGATCAATGGAACGAAGAACGAAACAATCACCCCACAGGCTTCGCTGCCGGATGTACAGAGCTTCCAGGTGTGTAAAAATTCGTTCGTTAGCATTTTAAATGTAGAAACGTTTACACAAGACACATACAGTATGTACCAGTCACTGCTGAGCAGCAGTGTTTTGCAAGTCAGCAGAAACTGGTGTTGCCTTCCCTGATGCAATGTTATGAGGATTGTACACCTCGCAGAACTGCAGGAGCTGTTGAGGGAAACAATTTATAAAAATGAATTGGCATAGTCCTTTAACAAAAGCACACGCAAGTGGTTATGGAAAAGTTATACGAGTCATCATTGTTAATTTAAACATGTTTCACTTCCTTAGTTCCTAAGAATGGAGTACTGCGCAGGTTCCCTGTGTGAAGTTTGGCAGAACGTCACTACAGTGGGTTACAAGAAGAACACATACACACTGTGGGTGACCCGTGCAGCAAAAAGTACAGATGGCCGTGAAGGTCCTTCCACACCCCTCCATTATGAGATGATGGGATACAACACATTGCTGGGCTCACACTATGACAAATACATGGTGGACTATAATGTATTCAGCACACATGTGGACTCCAACGTCTTCTCACTACCCGAAGGTTTGTGCTCTGCTGAAGTTAGGATTTTCAGGCCTACTTGCCAAGTCAAGTTAAGGGAAAGCTTTAAGATATAATCTCAGATGAGAGTTGAGTGGGTGAAGTTAAATTGGTATGATCCAGCCTTTGATTGACTGGACACACCTCATCCTGGTAATCTGCAGGGTAGGGTCAGCTTGAAAAGAGCAGGGCACCAGACCTGAGGACTTGGTTTGGGAACCACTGTTTTCGGCGAATTGAATATAACGTATTTTCTTCCACATTTTGCCTCCTATAGGGATGACTTGTGGTGGATTTCCCGGTCCAGGAGTGGAGCACCACATCTTGGCCAATCCTATGAAAGAGCTCATCCACACCTCGGCTTCAGGCCAATCACAGCGCATGTTCAACCACTACAAGGAGAAGTTCCAACGTCAGTACAGCAGTGAAAGAGAACATGAGGAGCGGGAGCATACTTTTGTTCATAATCTCAGGTGACAAACATTTGATTGTGTTTCTGTAGCATGACCAGTTTCCAAGATTCACAGCAGAAGATTTAATTGAAGGCTTTCCACTGTTTCCTTTGTTCTACAGGTACGTCCACTCCACGAATAGAGCTGGGCGGTCCTTCTCTCTGGCACTAAACTCTCTGTCAGATCGGACCGTCTCTGAGCTGGCAACCATGAGAGGCAGGAGAAAAGGAAAGACTCCAAACAGAGGACTCCCCTTCCTCTCAAAGATGTACAGAGGAGTGAAAGTACCTGATTCACTTGACTGGAGGCTTCATGGTACATGTGTACTTTAAATAATTGTCGAAGCTGTATCTCTGGCAGACTACCCCCCCCCCCCCTTTTTTAATCATCTCTGCTCTTTCAGGTGCTGTGACCCCAGTGAAGGACCAGGCTATATGTGGCTCTTGCTGGAGCTTTGCGACGACTGGAGCAGTAGAGGGCGCTCTCTTTCTGAAGGTGAGATGAAATCGCTTTCAGTGCAGATGCTGGCCTGACATCAATGTTTTTAACTGATGGTGTCTCTTTGTTATGCTCCTTGAAGCCACAGATGTTCAGAATGGCACATCATTGGTTCACAAACTTGATGTCCTTTGTTCTTGGTTAGGTGTCAATCTATAATTTAAATGTTAGAGATGTGAAGTGGGTCCTTCAGGCAGGTAACATTATCACAAATAAATAGAAATGAGGATCTAATGCAAACAAAAAACCTTGGGTAATTAGATTCATCATTTCAATTCAGTGAGAAAGAAAATGTGCAGTATGAAATGCATGCAAAACACATTCATGTATATAGTTCATTCATGCATTTCTCACTCTTTCTAAATTAGAGTGAGAAGATTATTGAAAATGAAAAGGTGACATTATTGCATTGGGGTCAGACTTGCGTGTATTCATTTAACTTATTGAATTAATCTGCACAGATATTTTCATGCTCTACATTGTATGTCTAGTTTTTTTTTTGGTGCTTCCATTCAGGTTAAGAAAAGCGTCATTGTGACCCTTCAGCCTAGGGGTAAATCCACAAGGCCATTCACAGTTCCCCGTGACAAACTTGACTGAGTGTGAATAAATAAAAGTGAGTGTATGTCAGCTTTGGCCTGCCTCCATCCCACAGGAGGCAAAGCTCAAAGACATTCCTTCTCCTGTGTAACCAACCAGCGCTGTCCACACACTGGACCACTTTATTACGGGTTTAACAGCCCCCCTATTGAAGTGACCAAATTCTTTAACTCACTTTGTCAGACACACTCTTAGAGAGCGAGACGTTGTTTATTAATATAATGTAAGGTGATGACACAACCTCCCTTGTAATATTACCATTATCCAAACTTTTTAAAACTATAACTTTATAGACTAAATTTTTTTGTCTATAAAAGATCAAGACATTGACAATATCTGAGGAAATTTGCCAGGAGAACGAATTGCTGTGGTGAGGCCCCAACACTTTGTTCCTTTGGCAGCATGCAGTGCAGCTGACCCCCCCCCCCATCCCCACAGACCGGTTCATAAACAGAGCCTCTCCCCAGGGATCAATTTTCCAAGTATCTCTTTGGGCTCTCACAGCTTCTGCCTAGCAACCTCTGGATAACAGCTGGTGTTATATATGTGATATTAACTTATTCCTATCGCAGGTGTTGCGTATCGTCCATATGTATTAAATAAAGCCTACTTCTTTCATTAAGTGAGACGTAGTCATGACTTCTTGTGGCGCTGTAAGTCGTCAAAGCTGTGGAAGCTGTGGTGTATTTCAGAGAACTTGACTCATGCAGAGCAGGACATGTTGGTGATCGGTGCGTTTATCCTGCTTTTGCTCTCGACTTGCAGACGGGCTCCCTGCAGGTTCTGTCTCAGCAGATGCTGGTGGATTGTTCCTGGGGTTTCGGCAATAACGGCTGTGATGGAGGGGAGGAGTGGAGAGCGTACGAGTGGATCATGAAACATGGCGGCATCGCCACAACAGAAACTTATGGTGCTTACATGGGAATGGTGAGCTGATTTTTGTCTTGAAATTTGATGCCTCTACCAGAACATTTTATCTGAGGCAGAAAAGGTCAGTTGCCTCACCTCATCCTTCTCATAAATATGGAAACATGAAACGCAGAAATTCAGTGATTTTGACCATAAACATGTCAATCATACAGAAGACAAATGACAGAGCAGTCAAATAGAAAAATGGATTTTCTATTATCATTGTTGGTATCTTACTTGCAATAAGGACAGGTGAGGCACTGCCTCTCCTGAATGCACGTCACTGTGCAGTTGATTGCTGATTTTGTTTCCCCCTCTGACTAGAACGGATTTTGCCACATGAACTCCTCTCAGCTTACTGCACGGGTCAAGAGCTACACCAATGTCACATCAGGAAGTGCAGACGCCCTGAAGTTGGCTCTCTATAAGAACGGGCCTGTAGCTGTCAGTATTGATGCTTCACATAAGTCGTTTGTTTTCTACAGCCATGGCGTCTACTATGAACCTGCCTGTGGTCAGTTTGCATCTGGCTAATGCACGTTTTATAGTAACCAGTCTTCCTGGCTCTGAAACTTGCTTTTTGTGTTTGTTTGTTTTTTTTCCAGGCAATACCACAGATGACTTGGACCATGCTGTCCTTGCAGTAGGTTATGGTACTCTGAACAAGGAGCCATATTGGTTGGTAAAGAATTCATGGTCCACCTACTGGGGCAACGATGGATACATTCTTATGTCGATGAAAAATAACAACTGTGGTGTCACCACTGATGCTACATATGTCACACTAGCGTAGATGTTTGCTTCCTGTCATGAATGACACTTAATGTTGGCTAGTTAGAGGTTTGGTTATCACAACAAGCAAGGCATTTTGGCAATTATGTCTATTATGTTGATTACTGTCTGAGTGACTTGAAATACTGCACAACTGGCACACAGATCAAATCGCAAGATGTTTATTAAATATGGCATTGGCATGTTTGACTGGTGGCATGAATGCACAATGCCTTCGTTTTAATTGTAAAAGTAAAGGGATTTTTAGCAGTTCTTTTTGCTGTTTATAAAAATGAATTTGTTTAAATGCACTGAACTGTAATCAATGCAATAAAAATCATACCAAAAATGTAATCCTACTGGCCTCACATGTATAATTCATAATGCAAATGGCCTATGTGCTTGCCTGTAGTTAAATGTACTAGTGATTCCTTTTCTATATACATACAGACAGACCTTAGATATGTGATGTTTTACAGATTCAAGTAATCATTTCATGTCATCTTACATTTGGTTATACTTAACTATAATGATGAAACGATTCAGAAATGAAACAAGCCGTCACGTGCTAATCATAATCACATCATTTACGTCCCATACAAAACTACTAATTGACAAAATATTAGGCACAATAAAGTTAAGTGCATGCAATACGAGTGTCACTAGTTTGTTTTTCTCAAGTTTGTGAACATGAAGTAGAAAATGAGGCAGTTGCTTGTTCAATACAGCATTAAGGTACAACAAATATATTTTTAAACAATCCAAAAAGTGCACTGAAAATATATACATACTTTTATAAAATCCACAAATGTAAAAAATCCTTCAGTCTGTTTAAGTCTTCTTTTCCAGTTTAACTCCTCAAATCAACACAGATGTAAAAATGTATATAAAGATCAAATGTGTAATGGGAATAATTTATTCCATCTTTCCACTAACCCATATCAAACCAATCCTTAAAGTTGGGATAAGGTTGTAAACCTTTGAGAAGTGCACAAGGTCACAGAAATAGACTCTGACTCATGCTTGTGTTTAACTGTGTCTTAGAATAGCACCTGATTAATTTGCCTTGGCAGAAAAACTCAGTGCCCATTTTGTACATGCATGCACCTGCATCTTAGCTTGTTAGATGAAATGTTTGGCTTTTTTTGCATAGAACTGTTAATGCGACTCCAAAGTATTATTACTAATGAATGTTTGAAGTGCTGACAACCTGATAATAAAGTCAATGCTGTGTAATACAGTGAAGTCTGTGCACCCCTGTAAATGCAGTTATGTTCAGCTTGCCGGATGTTGCAGCTCCTGCACCTCTGTGCTTTTGGATAATTGCCTAAAATCTTCACACATCTCCCGATCTTCTCTCTCTCCATTTTTGTTGGGAGGCGACCTGCAGGAGACGAAACCCACAGTACACAGTGAGCTGTTCCCATGCCATCAAAAAGTCAGAGTGATTCATTATGTGTGCATGAGAAAATACATTGAAATTCATCACACAATGTGCTTTCTTCGTAACTCTAATAACAACGTCACATTCCAGTAAAAGTGATCGTGACAATGTGGTACCTCATGTCCCAGTTCTCTGCATCTTCCACAGTGTCAGGAAGAGGTCTGTCAGCAGTTTCAGGCAGAGCTAAGGCAAGGAAAGCACCCAACAGTGGGGAGGTACCGAAGATGACCAGGGGTGTAGCAGGGCTGTGGTTATGAAGCATGTTAATAATGGGTGATAACACACCACCCATCCTTGCAAACATACTGGACATGCCTATTCCTGTTTGCCTGTGGAAACAACAGGGAACAAATATTGTAATTACCCCTAGAGATGAAGCTAAAACTTGTGTGTTTTTGAGAAATGTAATTAAAATTTGTAAAGGCGTCTCACCTCAGCACTGTGGGGAATATCTCAGCAGTGTACACATAGATTACAGCAAAGGAAGCGGTTATACCAAACTTTCCTACCATTGCAAGAGCAGTCAGAACATTCGGATGATCTGCACACAGAAGGAAAGCAAGGATGATGGGAAATTTACTACACTACACTACAAATACACAGTGTCCATCCCACCTGCTGGGACAGCGAGCATGAGGAGACAGGCGAGCCCTCCAACCATAAGAAATCCGCTCTGGGAGAGTCTGCGACTGTAGGGTAGAACGAGCAGCACCAGAGAACGAGCGGGGATCTCAATCAACCCAAACACAAACTGGCTCAGGTAGAGGTCTGTCCCCAACCTGGACACACCCAGCGAGAGGCCGTAATACACCAGCACGTTCACAAACCTGGTGCAAAACAAAACGTGAAATAAAGAGTGAAACAGATTCTTGTGTAAAAACAATAAAAAGCATATGAATAAAATAACAGAATTTACCAGAGGTAGAACAAGATGACGGCCCTCTTCCTCATCTGAGGTGTTCGTACGAGGTCCAGTGCTGAATGACTTTGCTTTCCTCCACTCAGTATCTCACACTTCTCAACCTGGTGTGCACATGGACACACACAAAACCCAAAGCCTTAAAGGTCAAGTGATTATTTCCAGTGCCACAAAACTCAGTGAGAAACCCAATGAGCCACTCTGTTGTACTGCGCGACAGTTCCTTCATGCTGATACTCATACTCTAAGAATTTGTCAATAATAAAATGTATATAAAGAAAAAAAAAGCAAAAAAAGCAAATACAACATCATTAGTCTTCAACATTTCCTACTGCAGGCACCTGTACAGACGGAGGTAAAACACGGCCATTAACAAGTGCAGCCTTGCGGAGAAGTGCAATAGCTTCCTCTTTTCTATCCTTTGCCAGTAACCATCTGGCAGACGGAGGAAGCACCCTGACAGATAGAGAAGGCATACAACAGACAGAGAGACAGGAGGGGGGCAAAACAGGCAAGGGGGGGCAGAAAAAAGAGCAGAGGAGGAAACAAGAATCACAAAGACGGTATTCATGTGCAAGAAATGTATGGTTATACAGTGGACCTAATGTTCGGGGGCCAGTTCAAGTCCTACCATATATAGAAGATAAGCAGGAAGCCTGGGGCTGATATGGCCAGCTGCAACTTTCTCCAGTCTCGTATTAGGTATGCTATACCTGCCAGCAGCATGTATCCCAGGCCAAAGGCGTAGTCAGTTAGGATCCCAGCCAGCATGCGTCTCTTGGTGCATGTCCACTCAGTGCCTATGGCGGGAAACACCAAAGCAGGGTTTGAGAGGGGAGGAGGCAGGAGAGAGGGCACATGGGAGAGGAGAGAGGGGATAGACGTATACCAATAAATGGAATATTTACCAATATATACAGATATAACAAGTTCGACGACTGCTACTAAATGATCCCATACTACATGTGTTACTCAAAAGTATAGTTTGCGTATTCTGTGTTTTCATTGACTACAGCTAGTAACAAGGCTATGTGGTTTAGGCACAGCGGTGCTAAATGTTCATGTCAGCAGGCAGTTACAACGCTTACCTCTAACCCTAAACCTAAGCCTGATGTTTATACGTATAATTTTTAACTCACTAACTTAGTTTTGTACATCATGTTAGTATATTAATGTTTAGTAGAGCATTAGTTTTGCAGCCCTGTTAAACCCATGACATACATTGTGACTAGATGATGACACCATATCAGATGTTACAGATCACAAGGATCTGTGAGACGTATTGTGTGCAGACAAGGATCATCTCTGCAAAATGACATAGCAATTCAGAAAATATTACCGACCAGTAGTCAGACAACATCAATTCCATAGAGCCATTATCTGAATTTGCTCAGTAGACTCTAAACCTTGGGAACCTATCATAGTCTGTCCCTCCATCTTGTCTACTACTTCTCAACAGAGAAGTAACATCTCAACTTCTCTTCCCATTCTGCATCAGCGATGTAATACCTAAAGCAATTTGTGTCATTTCCTGCTTTCCTTCCCAATAGTTAGTTGTGATTTGTTATTACCAAGTACAAAGGCATTTATGATGACTCCAGATATAGTGGCACCAACTATAAAGCGAAGAATCACATAGACAGGGAAGTTGGGTGCAAAGGCCACAGCGACTCCGAACACAGTCTGAAGAGCGATGGACAGAAGCAGGATGAAACGCCGGCCGTACCTGACACAGAGGAAGAAAGAAAACCTGGACGTGATTGTGTACCCACATGGGCACATGCATAAAGTGACTTGTGACTGTGGAAGGGTGAGACTAGTCTATCCAGGCCTGTATGGAGTGTTTAGGTGAAAACCCAGAATGTCTTGTCAACACACCTTCAGGAATTTCACATTTAGTTATAGTTCACATCTTACTGTACTATTTATAATGTATGACACAAAAATTATCCACAGGAATCATGGGGAGTCTTCCTCATGCTTAAACTGTCTTACACAACACTCCCATTCACCGAGGTCTCCAGCCGTGCCTGGCCCTGCTGGGATGCTTTGATGCTGACAGGTTGTTGTGACCGTATAAAGTGAGCGGTCATGAAAGAGCAGCACCCACCTGTCTGCCAGAGCGCCAAACACCACTGATCCCACCAACAGGCCAAACATGTAGATAGAGGAAGCAAGACTATTGAGTCCAGCTTTGCTGCACACCAGGTCCCACTAGAACAATTAAAACCAGGAATGAGTGGGTGTTAGTGAAGCCTGGATACAAAGTGTTAAAGCAGCACCACCTGCCAGCACACACCATGCCATGGTTTTCATGTTTATGTGAAAAAAACGATATAAGTGTCATACATTGCTAGTTTAGGTTATGAGCACGCGTTTCCCTTCAAAAGATTCCTTTGAGATTAAAGGTTCATTCCACCCCAGTCTTATTTGGTAACTGTACCTCTGTTACTGTGGTGCTCTGAAACGTGTCCTTGCTGTACGTCCATCCATGCCCACATGAGACGCGCTCAGTCCGGTTGCCCTGGAGCAGGACATCTGACGAGAAGCAGGAGGAATCCCACAGACTGGAGTTCAGGCTGAGTTTTTCAGCCACTGAACTCGAACCGTCTTGGCAGCGGTGCGGCGGCGTGGCTCCCGTGAAGACGCTCGCCATCATGTGAAATGCCAGCAGGATCTGGGGTAAACAAATCCACGTGTACAGTCTTTTCTGATATTTGCCGAAGCCACCGATGGCAGCGAGGATCTGGTCGAAATTCATGATCGGAAATGAATGGAAGTTTAAAGATGCCAGCAGTGTTTACGCACACTGAACAATAAATACAGGGCTGAGGGAGTAGGGTATTGTTCTCGAGATAAACAAAGTCAACCAATTCCCCTGTGCAACCGTGATCAGGTCCAGCTCCAGTCTAAAACATGACTCAAATAAGTCCTAAAACGACCTGAACCGAGAATATTAAGATCTTTCTTGCACTTTCCACCCTCCTGCCAGCAGCTGGGAGCTGGTTCGGTTCGAACCAGGAGTCGCGGGTCGACTAAACGACTAAACCTGCAGTTTCTTCGAGGTTTCTCGAAATATCAACAACTGTATCAGTTTGATACATACAAAAAGAACCGCAGCAAAGATGTGCTCGTTAAATCCACTGCGTAAAGCACGAACGCTCTTCCAATACCGCAGTACAAACGGGTCAAATCTGGAGAAACCCGCACACCTGGACGCGCGTGTGGTGCGATGCAAGCTGGTCTCTTTCTTAGAGGCATCAATAAAGGAATCAAATACTAGAGTTCCCAGTGTAAAAATCACACCACTGACGCACTGTCAGCCTTTAGCCGTAAACACCAGCTGCACATGCTGCCCTTTAACGTGGTGCAGTCTTTACAACACAAACATCTACAGTACACGTGAACGACACACACACACACACACACACACACACACACACCAGGCGTTATTGTCTGGAGAGGCCCTCTGCTGCCATCTGCTGGTGGGAGATTCTGCTTTCACCGAGTAGCTGCTGCCTCTGCCTGCAGCTTCACAGACTGGTTTATATCAAAATAATTCTTATTAGGTCACGTTATCATTACGATGTAATTGTTGATGCATATAAGTGAAGATTGTGTGGCTAATTTAAAAAATCCAACACTGGTCAGTTGTTATTCTTATTGTTATATCCTGTTTGGCAGTTTCATTTCATATTTGTATGTTGATATATAATATGTTTATACAGCTTTCCAACGTATATAATAATATACGTTGGAAAGCTGTATAAACACTTTAGAGCCAGTGCCTAACATCTGATATGGTGTCATCATCGTTTGTCAGGGCTGCAAAACTAATGACCTTCCTGTGAGCCTATGCTCTATTTTGATGTGATTCTTTACTTTACACTAATGGGTCCTTTCATTAAGTAACTTTAAGAAAAAGATTCAAAACACTTTATTAATCCCAGAGGGAAATTGTTTGACCTTTCTGGTCTAAACACTTTTCAGCTCCAGTGTGATGCAGAGTGAGTCTCTGGACCAGCTGCTGGTCCACAGAGGTAGATGTTAATAAATGTAAGAGTTTGTATTTCGTTGCTGTGTTGTTTTATGTCCCAGATAACTTTTATGTGACACTGATCTGTATGTTTAACGAAAATGTAAATCATGAGGAACAGGACCCTTACTGCCGTGGGTGACCGTGACGTCACTGGCGCTCGATCCAGAACGGGCAGGGTCCTGAGATGCTAGATAATAAACAGCTTCGCCTTCAAATTAAAAGCCCAAAAAGGTGATGACTAAAAACAGATAATAAACATTACACAATAATGATCTATATGACACTGTAATATGCACGTACAGTTAAGACTAACGACATGATGCATTTTAATAATCCTATTCTGTTTTTGTGTTTTAAAATAGACATGGTGAATAAGGCTTTTATTTTGAAGGCAGCAGCCAGACGTCCTGTTCTCGTGTTCGTGTCTGTGTTGATAGTGGTAAGGGAGGCTCCAGTGAAAGTGAGTGAGAGACAGAGGAAGGAGACAGAGGGAGATGGCTGAAGGGAAGGGGGATTGGACCGGGTCAGGATCTCCTTTGCAAAGCATCCTACGGTGACCTTGATCGTCCAGACGTGTCTGCGCTGCAGAGTCCAGGCAGTAGAAAGATCAGATCGCTCCGCCCGGCCTGCACATTGTCTCTACCGGCTCAGCTGAGAGACAACCAGCAGCAACTGACAACTGCCTCCCTGGAGGACTACCGACCCGAACCACAGTGCCCTGTAGGATTTTTGGATTTCTGACAGACAGCACCTTGTTTGGATCAGTCACTTCGGTGTGTGTGTGTGTGTGTGTGTGTGTGTGTGTGTGTGTGTGTGTGAGTGGCCACAGCTGTCGCGGCTTTTACAGTATACATGTTTTAATGGCGATGTCCTGCTCCACAGGGTCATCTGTTCATGTGGTTTTGTTCATCTATTGTGTTACTGTAATGACACGATTAATGAAGAACCAGATCCGCATCCGTGACGCGACCTGCTGATGTAGACGAGGCCACACCCTCAGACTATATTCAAATTGTTTATGCCACATGCATGACTGAACCCTGGCCTACTTACTGGGCACAGTGCGGGACGGCAACAATAGCTTTGAGTCATCTTGAGCTCATCGTGAGGCCTCGTACAAGTGTCGAGGACATGTTTTAGTTTATTGTTGGGCTGAACCTGAAATCATTTGTCATGCCTCTGCAAAGTACTAATGAAAAGGTGTTCTAATGTCCTGTTACTCAGTCTGCCGCATTGAGAAAGACGTCCCAAGGTTGTTGACCCGAGCATGTGCAGAGCGGTTTACCTTTCTCAGTCACTGTCGCCTTGCTCTTTGTTTCTAGAACCAGAACCCTCCGTCAAATGTATTTTTCAACAGAGACAACCATCTATGGTGCATGCACCTGGCTTCAAAAGACACACAATCGCTCATGCATATTCACACACACAGCTCTATTTATACTGTGTTTCACTAGCAGCGTCACTGGCTGTTTGATCTGACACACAAGTGCATTTTATGAAGCAGATCTGTGGTGCGTTCGCTGACTACAGGCTGCAGTGACACACACTGATTCCAGCAGAACGACTACAGAGTGCTGCAAGGTCAGTGTACACGAGTACAGAAGTAACAACCTATACGATCAAACTTCCGTCTTTTAATGCTTCTCCGGTGATCTGTGTCTGTGTAGAAGGGCTTTCATCTGAGAAAAATGCTTTCCCGTACTTTGATCCATTAATTTACACAGACTCATTATATCGTCCTGTTATCAAGAGTTGCTCGTAACCATCGTCTACCCTTTATTCATTTCCTGACAGATGAAAAGTGGTGTCTGCAGAGGACTGCCTGTGATTTATGCAACTTGCTGGCAGGCAGCACACTGCAGAGTCAGCAGCAGGACGTGAAGTTAAAGACTCTGTAGGGAAACAGGGAGACACATTGATTAGCATGGACTTTGGGTTAGAGCAACACAACTATGAACGTCTGTCTCTGCCTGTCTCCTTTCCTCCGTCCTTCTTTACACTCTCCTCTCCTCCGCCTGCAGGTCGTGTGTGAGCTGTCCGCTGTCAGGTGGACCTGCTAAACGAGCGGAGCTGCAGCTCCAGCTCCATGGCCCCTCTTTCTCTTCACTAGTGAGAGGTGAGTCAAACTGGCCTCCCCGGCCCCAGACCCGGACCCAGACCCCGAGCCCGACCAGCGGCACACCTACGAGGAGCAGTATGTGAGCGAGGGCGAGTCCAGCCAGCTTGACAGACACCCTGCGCCGCCCGAATGCAGGGACGCTGAGACCATCACAGGTACGTGTGTGGCCATACTGGTGAACATTTTGTGGGAGGAATCCGTAGTAGTCAGAGGACGTCACAGTGCTGCTTCTCACATGCTTGTACCTATGTTATAAGCATGTGAAATACTAGTAGCATGACTTGATTTCACGAGTGAAGTTGTTTATTTACTGCCTTCCACTTCGTTGTCCTCTGTGCATCATCTCTTCTTCAGATGTGTGCAACAGTACTGACCTGCCGGAGTTTGAGATCATCAGTCTTCTGGAGGAGCAGTTGCCGGTGTACCGTTTGCGGGCTGACACCGTCTACGGCTACGACTGCGATGACTGGCTGCACACTCCCCTCGTCGCGCCAGAGGCCAGACTCGACCTAACCAACGAGCAGATCGAAGAGACACTCAAATACTTCTGTAAGTTTGTCTAATGCACAGTTTAAATTGAAATGACTTAATGCAGCGTCTCAGAGCATTTAAGAGACGTGATGTTTGGGGAGCACGCGCAGCCCCATCTCACAGACAGTTTTAAGAGGTTGCTTTTAATATTGATTATTCCTGTTGGTCTGTAAGGCAATGCTTGGAATGCTTTGATGATAGTTATGTAGAAAACATAAAACCCATTAACTCTTTAACAGAAGGGTTGTTTCGTTCTGATCGCTGTGTGATACAGGGAAAAAGTGGCTTCATTTTTACAAATCGCAATGGAGGCCGCAGCCTCCCACCACAGGGTGGTGCCCAGCTGCGTGCTTCTCATAGTCGTGTCATTACTGTATGTGTTGTCTGGCCCTCAGTCTGATGTAAACCCTCAGTGCTTGGACTTCTTTGTGGTTTTGATGGACCAACTGAGATGTTTCATGATCTATTTTCGTACAGTGACTGCACAACCTCCCTCAGTGCTGTCATTAGTCCACTAAGCAACGCTGCTGTGATTTCTTACCATAATAATTCACATGAAAGTATATATTTAAAAACATTTGTATTCAGTCACACATTACGATTGTGAAGAATCTATTAAGGGAGAATGTTGGACCTTTGCTTTTCACTGTATTGTTTCATGATTGATGATGAACCTGCCATAAGGTCGGTGTGGAGGAACGACTTGTCTGCACAGAGTTCAACACGATTAGAGATGTCATGTGAGCCAGATCTTATCACCAAACGCCAGACCTCACTGATGCTCTCCTGGAAAAATGGTCAAAATATTTCTACAAACACATGTTTGTATGAACATTTCTATGGTTGTGTGGGAAAATGTAAGTTTGATATTTAGGCTGTTCCTCACAACTAAAGTGAATAAGTAAGCAAGTGTGTATGTTTGTTTGTGGATGAGCATTGCCATGGTAACAGCAGCTGGAGGCAGATAGATGTTCAGCGGCCTTGTGCAGAGCAGAAAAGAGATAAGTGTGGAAAAAAGAAAGAGGGTAAGAAGAGAGGTGTGAGTCCTGTCAACCCCTATAAACTGAAATAAGAGGCCAAGCTGCAGCCTGCCTTCTCTGATGGGCTCTTTCTTCCATTTTGCATTCTCTTCTGTCCAATCATAAATTGTGTGTTTGACAGCAGCGCCTGCCTTGCGCTCAATCACAGCAGTGTTTAAGTGGGCGGAGGGTAATTCAGGCTCCAGGCCTGTTACACGGTACAGTGGCTGAGCAGTAGGAGTGAGAGAGAAATAGAAAGTGAATGAACCAGTGTTCCTGCCTGTCGGTCATCGTGAAGCCCGGGAAGGCGATGGCGAGTGAGAGCAGGATGGAGAGATCAGCAGCGGCTGTATGTGAGCTGGATGGATGGTGCTGTAAAGAGGACGAGAAAGGTACAGTGAGACGTGCTCAGCTTGATTGTGGCACATATTTATTTTGTAGTGGACCTAGAGAAGTACAAGCTGGCATATGTAGCTTGAAATCCTACTTTAAACAGTTCGTTAATGTTCAGCATTTCAGAATCTCAGACACACAGAAAGGTTTCCAGTGGACCTGGCGTAATTTGCTCTGTTTTTGTTTAGCTCATAAACACAACACACACATGCACACGCACACAAACTGAATTCTTGTGCCAGTGTGACACAGACTGGATCATAGTTTGAACACAGTTGCCATATTTAAAAATAGGAATTAAAGAAACTTGAAACAATAGCTTGTTGTAATATTTACTGGCTAACAAAGGTTTACCATTATGTGTTGAATACGTTTGTACAGCATGTTATTGATTTGAGCACTGAAGTCAATAAGAGCTGCCACCCCCGGGGCAGCACAACCACTGCTGTGCGCCATGGAAAACAACCTTTTGCCCTCACACTCTGCCCCACGGTTTCATACACTAACATTATGTCAGTGTTGACGGACTGTTACATCCTAAACATGGACCCATCCACCACCCTAAAGTTTGTGTGTTACATAACGTGAGCGTAAGTGTTCGCGCATCGCACCAGAAGTGAGGAGAAGTCTGCACCTTCCCTTCTCTGTTTCCGCGTGCACATCCTTTAATTCCGTTTATGTACTTTATACTTCCACAGTGCTATGTGCAGACAGAGTGGGCCAGATGACGAAGACCTACAATGACATCGATGCTGTCACACGTCTACTGGAGGAGGTGAGGTGGTCTATATCTGTCTGTTCTATCAGTGTAATTCAATGCTCCAAATGGACAGTTTTTAATCAGTCTCAATCACAACAACAGAGACGATACCTCACCTGTGATTTGCTCTATTTACTAAAATCATGGGGTAGGAGTGGAAAGCTCCTTTAAAAGGAAAGAGCTGAATTCTGCCTCTAAATTTACCAACAGTGGTTGAACCTCCACCCCCACAGGACACAGACAAAAGGAAATGTTGCTTTTGGTTTTTGCAGCTATAAATGTCATCTCTTTCTTTTCTCTTCCATATAACAGAAAGAGAGAGACCTGGAGTTGGCTGCGCGGATTGGCCAGTCACTACTGAAGAAGAACCGGACTCTGACGGAGCAGAATGATTACCTGGAGGTTCAAGTGGGACAGATCGCGGAGGAGGTCTGTGCACACACAAGCACACACGTTCAGACTTTATCAGTCAGCGTCATGCATAACCATTGATGTCCCTGTTACATCAGTAACAATGTGAAAGTGAACAGTGACCGGTATCTGATGTCTTCCAGGTGGCTCAGCTGCACCACGAGCTGAACCTCAAGGACGAGCTGCTGCAGTTTTACACGAATGCTGCTGAGGAGAGTGAGGATGACGCCAACAGCTCCCCAATGTTAGCATCTTGTCTACCGCTTATTTCTATCTATAAAATATTGGATAGTCCATATGTGTGATTCCTAAAGTAGAGGAAAAGATGACCTAAGGGGGGGGGGGGTTCTTATCTATTCAAAGGGGCAAGAACAGCAAAGTGGAAACAGCGTCAGGAGGCTTTGTGAGCAACACACTGCAGAGAAAACTCAAAGACCTGGAGGACGAGAACCTCTCTCTCCGCTCAGAGGTATCTCCACACACAGTAACAGCAATACGCACACGATGGAAGAAACTGAGGGTGTTTTTGATTTACTGTGGATGTCTACATGCAGGCTCACCATCTGAAGTCAGAGACTGAAACATATGAAGAGAAGGAGCAGCAGCTCGTCAATGACTGTGTGAAGGAACTCAGTAGGTCTTACCTGTCTTTGTGTTTATTTGAACATCTAGACTTTTCTTCCTCTTCCACTCTGTACTAAGCCTTTCTTTTCATCTCCATCAGGGTTGTCCAGCCTCCAGATCTCTGCCATAGCAGAGGAGTTGGCCCGTAAGACTGAAGATGCCTCTCGGCAGCAAGAGGAGATCACGCACCTCCTGTCTCAGATAGTGGACTTGCAAAAAAAAGCCAAGTCTGTGAGTACACGTATATTAAAAAGTTTCATCTCAAAGGTGAGTGTGATTATTATGGTCTGCCCTCTGTGTGTCTGTCTAGTATGCTGTTGAGAATGAGGAGCTCTCTCAACACCTGTTGGCAGCTAAAGATGCCCAAAGGCAGCTTACAGCAGAGGTAATGTCCACATGTGTTTGTTTTAGTGTTTAGTGTCAGTGTGTGACTCTGATTCTAAAAATGAAATGTATTATCTGCAATACAACAGCTTCAGGAGTTGGAGGAGAAGTATTTAGAGTGTATCGAAATGCTGCATGAAGCTCAGGAGGAGCTGAAGAACCTGAGGAATAGAAACTACCCCGCAGGAACCCCTCGACGCTACCATCCCCTGGGACTCTATCCAATGGTAAGATTGTGTGTCTGTGTGTACTGCACTGTATATCCGTGGTTGTATGAAGGTATGTGCTGGTCCCCCGTTGTCTTCATATGTTACTGTGTGTTGCAGGATTCCCTGGCAGCTGAGATTGAGGGAACAATGAGGAAGGAGATGAGTCTGGATGATCCTGACTGCGAGGAGCAGAAGTACGCACTGAGTAGTTATAAGTAGACTGCGTGGTTTACATACCAGTCCTGAGTACAGATCACCTGAGCTTCACAAAATTCCAAGCTAGTAACTTAGTAACAGTAAACGTTTTAGCAAGTTCACCAGCTGAAAGACCATTTTTAAAAGAACATATAATGTAGATAACATGTGCTGTATATGTCACTGCTGTAGCTTAATTTGAAAACATAATAGTTTGAAATGTATTATTAGTCATAAAGATACCTGACATACTAGATCATGCAGTACTAGTACTTTACAGGTCAGTGTGGCTACTTTACATGGGAAGTGTTAATTAGACTTATGAACCTGCCAAATCCATCCTTAAGAGATGTGTGTAATTTAATAACCAAAATATTTTTTAATAAAAAATAAAGCCCGATCATGGTGTTTAATATTCTTGTGTGTGATTGTTTCCAGGACCCATCGTAAGCGGGTTTTTGAGACCGTTAAGAACGTCAACCAGGCGGTGCGTCAGCGTTCACTGACACCAACCAGCGCCAACATCCCAGGCTCCAACCAGTCCCTGTCTGCTCGGACGTCGCCCCAGTCTAGTGGCCTCTCCACACCTCACAGCGTGTATGGGGCTGACATCACCGGAGACGGCGTTGCCCTTGACAACCGTACACAGAGCATCCTGCTGGAGACGGCAGCCAATCAGGATAGGTGAGGAGCAGTGGGCTAATGCAATTAACAAATTAGAGAGGACGCTGAGATGGAGGGCAGTTATGCACGAATCAGAGCATGATAGAAAAACATCCGGTTGAGCCTTTAGAGAATGTGAGCAGAGTGTAACACGGATTTAAAATGTTCAATTAGCTGAAAAACATCTTTATCAACTCTGCTCTGGCAGCAGCACAGAGGGCAGAGAGAAGAAAGCGAATGGGGCCGAGGATCTGCGGCTGGCCCTGCGTCGCCTGTCTCTGCGTCGGCAGAACAATCTGAGTGAGAGGCGCTTCTTTGAAGAGGAGAGAGAGAGGAGACGAGGAGGACACGGTGGGCTGCAGGAAGCGCTGGGGGAGGAGAGCCTGTTGACCCCCTCAGAAAGCATCATGTCCCTTGGCAACCTCCACCTGTGGGCCTCACGAGGGCCCTACCTCCCAGACAAACTCCAGATTGTCAAACCCCTTGAAGGTGAGGGAGAGGAGGAGCATGGGATGAGCTGCAAGGCGGTAAGGAAGTGGGAAGGCAAACCTCACAGAGGAGGTGGAACAAAGAAAGGCAGCAAGTGGGGCTGGGGAGCGGAGAGTCGGAGAGACAGCTGCTCTCTTGAGGCAGAAAGGGAGAGAGGGTGGGGGTGGGCGAGGAAGACGGGAGCTAGGATAGAGAGGGAGAGAGGAAGGAGGTGGGCCAGAGACCGAGCCGGGAGCAGGAAGGTAAAGGGCACACAAGAGGTGAAAGACAGACCTCTGTCCCTCATGCTCTTCAACTCTTTCTGGTCTCTGATGCACCATCACAAGTCGGGCAGCTTCGCGTCTCCACACAGCTATTACAAAGACACGCAGCCGAGGGGGTGGCTGTAGACCACACAGGGCAAAGGCAGCAGAAAAGAGGTTCTAAATTACGATCATCTACCTATGACAACTATACATAAATTCACAATTATCTGCTCTGGGTGTCACAGCTGGTAAGTCTTAGTCTGCCATCGGATGGAGAGCATCTCTGAGGTGGAGCGTGTCCCGTATCGTTTCCCATGTGATGCAGTGTTGTTTAAATCAAATCGTGATGGCGATAAAGTGTTTAAGTTTGTCATGCCTCTGCTGCCCTCTGCTGGTAGTAATGTATGCAGTTTGAAGATCGCCCCAACAACCATTGTTAGACATCTCAGTGTTACATAGAACCCCCTGATGTTTCTTTGGTTTGCAGATGTTTGAATATTTGTAGTTCCCATTTGTTTATGCATGTATTTATTAACTTGTTATTATTTGACTGACTTCCTCTGCTTCACTCTGTCACTTTTATATGTTATCAAATGACTAATAAAAATTTCCTTTGGTCATTTCATTTTGTTTTCATCTTATTTCTCTGTTCTTCCTCACATTTTAACGTCTTTTTGTATTCTCATCATCACTGTCTCTAACATTTCTGTTTTCATTGATATTCTTTCTTTTAAAAAAAAGTCATCAGCATTAAATTGATACGTTGTTACATGTCATGCTTTGTGTCTACAAGTGCTCCATCTAGTTTAATGCAGCAGCTTTCATTCTATCCCTGCACTAATATGTCTGATTTGTTATGGCTGATAAACAGCATGATTTTAGTATATTAATATCTAAAGATTGGAACTAAGATGATACATCAGGTGTTGGACATCAGTGCTAAAAGAAGAATGAGCTGCACATACGTAAAGTCTTTGATGAACAATAAAGTTGTTCAGTGCATATTCATGAATTTGTCTCCACCAGGATCTGCCACCCTGCACCACTGGCAGCAGTTAGCCCAGCCTCACCTCGGTGTGATTCTAGACGCCAGGCCAGGAGTCGTGCCAAAGGGATACAGACCCCTCGAACTGGAGCTGGAGCAGGTGTGTCAGAGTTAAGATCTACAAACACTGTAGTAGAGTAAACCTATGATATTTTGATATTTCTGATGTATATATATATATAAAATAAATGATAAAAAGCTTGTCTAAATCCTGTCCTGTGTAGTAACTCTGTGCGCGCATGTTGTGTTCAGGTGTATCCATGGGGCGGCTTAGAGGAGGATGAACCAGGTGAGCAGTACTTCCAGAATCTGCCAACCTCTTCTGCCTCTGCAACACCAGCTGCGCCCCCCATCTCCAGTGCCGGTGACACCAGGCTCAGGCAGCCACCACCCAGTCTCGCGCCGCCTTCTCCACCCTCCCCCTCTCCGTCGCCACACCTGAGCAACACCGATGCCCTGGGTGAGCACATATACTTCACATATGTAAACGTCCAGCTGTTTAAACACCTACGGTGCATCACGATCATTAAAAATGATGGTTGTCTGTGTTTGTGTGACTTGCAGCTGCATACTACCCAGGTAAATGCATGGCCCACACCAGCTCCACATACACCTTCACCACCTGTCGAATCCTTCACCCCACCGACGAGCAGACGCGAGTCACGCCCAGGTAATCAACACACTGCCTCAGGTTCATGATCAGATGGAACGCTTTGGCCACTTTGAGTTTCTTGAAATTAGTTTTTGATGTGTCAGAATTTATCCATAGACAACTGCTACAGCTTGGTTTGTGTGCGTGGAGATTCTCAGTCATCCAGGTTCATGGTTATCCCAAAAGTTCATGTTGGCAACTGGATTCAAGATTCAAGAGGTTTATTCCTCGCATACACAGTTATACCAGCACAACTTGTAGTAAATTGTATCCCTGACACACCAACTATATGGCCATGCAACATTAGAGAGGAGGAGGAGAGAAGTATACATACACTACAGTTGCAATATAATACGAACGTAATCGATATACAGGTTCGTAGTGGTTCACTTAAGGTGTTAATGAGGTTAGATGTGAGGTGCTTAGGGACACGTGCAGTGTGTTAACTGTTCACTACGTCTGAATTTGACAAAGTCCCAGAGGACAAATAAGATCCAGATAGTCACTGAGATAGGACTGTGTCTTGGCAACAATATTTAGTTAGCTGTCTCCTGGACAGTAGGGAGGTGCTAAATAATACACGCAGGTGCTTATGGGTTGAAGAAACAAAGTCCCCCAAGCATAACCAAGGTTAGTTTTGTGCCATTTCAGTGATGAAATATCACTTTTCATACTGGAAAAAAGCAATAATCTTTTTACATTTGAAAGTTTCTACTTCTCTTTGTTCTCTTCCAGTTTAAACCCAGTCCCGGCATCGTCCTCCTGTGTGATGACTAGCACGCTGTTGGGTACTCCTGCTGCTACTCCCTGCACTCCCCGCAGACTCGGTCTCAGGCCCTCTGAGTCATCCACTAACCTCCGGCAAGGCTCCATCAAGTTATTTGATTCATTATCCAAACATATGTTTTCTTCTCATTACTGTAGGAAAAAACCCTTTTAGTTAGTCACTTTGAACTAACCGTGCACCACATATCATGTTGTTAATGTTTGATTTATCTCAAAGCAGAAAAAGTTTCTGGTCCTGCACTTTGTAACATTGCATCAAAAAGCAGATTTCATCAGTTCTAGTTTGCAGGGTTATTGACTTTTTTTCCCCATGTGCCTGCAGAGATGCAACACGCACCACTAGCACCTCTCTGGGGTTAGTGCGCCTTCTGCAGGAGAGGGGGATCTCAGCAGCAATGTATCACCAGAGCCAGGGCCTGGATCCCGGTCAGGGCAGGGGGGGAGTCCTATTGAGCACCTCCATCACACCTAACCGAGCGCCTAACCCTGACCCTCTATGTGCTTCTACCCCTCCCAACTTCCCGACAGTGCAGGAAGTGTCAGCTGTGCCGACATCTGCGGGCTTTGATTTTAAGAGCCCGTCTTATGACAACTTCCTGGCCTCCAAACCAGCTCGATCTATATTGAAGGAGGTGACAGGGGAGACGAGGGGCAGGCAGAGGGGGAGGGACTGTGAAAGCCAAACAGATGTTAGCGTGACTGTCCACAACCTCAACCTGCTGGACAAGGTGAAGCGACTGGGTGTTGCCGGAGCTCCAGGGGCCAGAACACTGAGTCCTGGCCCCATGCTCGGTCCTTTGGGTGGGCTGCGCAGATCCGGCTCGCCATTTGGGCCTGATGGACTAAGAAGAAATCGGAGTTACCCCGCCATGGTTGGTGCCAGCATGGCCATGAAAGCCCCAGGGCCCCAGGAGTAGGGGGTGTGTGCTGCCATCTATCAGGGTAGCCAAGAAGGAGCCAGGCAGGACCAAGGACTGGCTGCTGAGCAGTCGCCTGGAGCCCAAGCATGGACTCACACTGATCATACTGTACTACTACAAAACAGCACTACTGACCAGTTTCTAATCACTACTGTGGATCCACACTGACGCTTTTCTTTATAATGCTTTTAGATGGCAACTCATGCTCAAACTAAAGGCCAAACAGCTTAAAGGGTTGGGTCACCCAAAATACCTAAAACATATTTTTCTTTTGATTTATTCCCCAAACATTATTAACATTCAAACAGTTCTCATTTAAAATACTTTCCAGTCAAAGCAGAAGCACACGTTGTTTTCTTTTTTACAAGAACTAGATAAGAGAATCTAAATCACTCAAATTTGTGCATTAAGCATGAAAAATGGAAAAAGACGGTCTATTTATGGTTCAGAATTATGTCTACCAACACCTCTAATGTGTTATATCCTATTTGTGTAGAAATGATAAAAATAGATTTTATTACATGGTGCAGGTACATTCCCTTAGTAACAGTTTATGTTTCTTTCTAACTTCCCTTTGAAACGGCCAACTTGTAAATTCTTAATGTACACGGTACATAAGAAACATTTTCCAAAATGTCAAACCATTTTAGTCCAAAAGGGCACATACAATCGGTTTACTAAAAGTTAATAATCTGTAAGTGGACTGGGACATTAAAAGAGAGCTATTCAGATATTTGTCTGGTAAAAAGAAACAGCTTTGGAGACTGACTCTGCTGGCTAGATGTAGTACTCCCACTCTTGTCTGTTCTGAAACACATCCACAGAATCCCACACACATCCGGACATGCACAGGTGCACTGTTATATCTGCCATCACACTAGTTGGCTTGTAGTTGCTGTAGCACTAAACCGTGCCCTTCTTCACTTTACTGGATTGAGATTTACTTTAAAAAGATTCTTCGCCAAATATACAAAAGTAGGACAGCTCTCACGCTCTTCCCTCTAACCGCTGTCCAAATCCCTCGGGAAGTGATTAGGGGCAAGTCTGACAAGTCAATTTCTACAAATCATTGAATTGATTTTAAGTCAGTATTGAAGATACTTTCCATTTAGTTCCCTAATTGGCCATTAGACGGGAAAGTTGATGGTGCTTCTACTGAACTGGCTGGATCAATACACTGAAGAGGAGAGATTCAAGAATAAAGCAATTTATTTGGCTTAATAAGATACTTTGGTCACAAGCTCTCTGACATTTTCATAAGGATGTGTGGAAATGAAGCAATATAGTGCCTCAACAGTCTGTTTTTGGTGATTCATGTAATTCTGGTGTTTATATTAAGAGTGTGAAGTAGCCGTCACAGCCATTGCTGTTGTGTTTAATTTTTTATTTTTAACGATGTTGTCAAACACGCTCTATAACACTGTCACTGAAACGTCACTAAAGAAGCTGTTAAGTGAAGTACATAACAAGGAACCACACCTAGCTGTAAGCACTGGAGTGAGCATGTGATCAAGGCTGTTTCCAAATAAAACATAATCAAACGTGAATCCATCCTATGATGCTGATTATTTTTTCCCTTCATGTGTTTTCCACCAGGACAAGTCAAGACCGGGTCCCAAACATGAATTATTATTATCAGCATTCAGCCTCTTCCAGCAGATGGTGCTCACAAATAACTCACTAAGGTGGAGCGAACATGATGTGGAGCACTTTATCGGTCAGTGCAGTCAAAATCCATCTGTATCTCTTGTCCTACACAGAGCGTGATCGGGTCTTATTAAACCTTTATGAGTCACAGAGTGAATGAAAGGTGAACAATAACCAAAAAATGCCACTCTGACACCCCGGGAGTCTAATTAGGAGAAATGAGATCTTTGAATGTCACCGACATTTGTTCTTAGAATAATATTTTGCTAATTGTATTTATGAAATGATCAAATCAAACACACCCTGAGCTAAAGGGGAAATCCACCCTCAAATAACTTATTTCGTTTGACACAGTCCTGCATGAATGTTATTACTCTCACAAAGTTTCAACAGTGCTCAGTAAAGTTGCTGTTAACGTTTGTTATTTAAATCCCATAAATATAGACGCAGCTTTTAAATTTTTAAATGTGCGGCTACCTTGTGTGGACACTCGCTACGACACACTGTCCCGTGGTCTTGGAGTTGCAGGATTTTTTTTTAGAGCACAGTCTTTTGTCTTCTCTTTCTTTGCTTTTCTTTGCACTTACCATACGTTCTACTGTTTCCAATGCCAGGAACATTTCAAACTCTTTAAAGCTGTTCTGCAGGTAGTGGAAGAAACATTTGGAGACTGACAATACAGAGAATGGAAGACAGTACTTTCACTGCGTTTCAAGAATGGCTCAGACCATCTGCTCATCCCCGTTGCTGGATCTTCATTATAGCCACACTGTGGCACTTATCTTCCTTTCATGACTGTGGGGCTGTGGCTACATAAAAAACCAGAACACTTATGCATGTATGAGTGCAGGCTGCACGTACAGTCGTCTTTTGACTTTTTTCTAAGCAGATATCCACACACACACACACACACACACAGGAGACATTTATTGGCAGTCCCAGTCCCAGTCCTTTAAACCTTTCCAAAGCCTTTAACTCTGAATTCTTATGAGTTTGGTGCTTTAAACAGAAAGTTTGAGTCAATACCCATGATGCTCTCAGATTCCCAAGTCTCTGTAAATTTCTGATTGAAGTCTGACCTCAGACCAAGTCAGTGGCTTCAATGCCCAGCACACACACACACGCACACACACAGCACACAGCAACCCCCTGTTTCCCCCTGGGCACCCAAAAGCACTTCTCTGAATAATTCACTGAGTCTGATTTGCTCATTGATCCCTCTCACCACCTCTCACTCACACAGACACATCTTTCATTTAACACTCTTGGTCAGAACAGTCATAATAGGGCTGCTTCATCAGGATGCACTGCCACAGTGGACTACACATAACTAATACCTTCTACAGGTTGAACTTTGCAGCCTGTTCAATGTGCTGGCTTTGGTCGGTGTCTGTGTTTTCAAGATGATGTCAAGTGAATACCACATCATCACAGCTCTTCTTCTACTCAGTGTTCTGATTCTGTCTTTGCCCAAAGAACTCTAATAAACTGTAACACCAAATAAACTAGGATTTTCAAAAGCTGTGGGGCCATACGTAATCATCAGGGTTTATTTTAAGCTCGCTTTAATAATTGAGCCAATATCAGTTTCTCCAAACGCTTCAGACCACTTCGATATTTAGCACAGATTCATAATGATCTCATCGTTCTTTTGAAGATATTCTCAAACATTTCCCAAGCCCGGTCCCTGAATGATGCATTCGCCAACTTTCATCTCTTTGTGCAGCTGTACGCTGACCCTTTTTCTCAACATCAGATGTTTCTTCCCTCACATTCGTTAGACTTTAAAACAAGGATAATTACCCACAGTCCACCATGGTCCAGCAGTCTTTTCCACCATCCACCCACCGAATGCACAGTTGCCTGAATTATGCAATATATTGTACGTAACACATCTCTGTTCAGCAACTTTTTTAGTCAAGTACAAGGTTTGGGTATAATCCTGAGGTGCTTCCACTTTAGAGGAGTATTGTTACTTTATATCAATGTGAAAACATGTAAATGTCATGTAAATCACATCTATATATCACTGTCTTATGTGTCTGTCTTTCTGTAAATGCACTGCTGCTGGGTGGAGCACCCACCATTTCATCATACTCCCTGTACAATTACAATAAAAGCTTATTCTATTCTATTCTATTCTATTCTATTCTATAACCTTCTGCAAATATAAGATATCATATAAACATATAAATATATTTACTCCACCACATTTACTCCACAGCTACACTAATCTTTGAGTTTTTACCAGTTGCTGTTTATATCGCCGTCTTGTTTTGTTGTTACTTTCCTCACACTTTTACTGTGACATTAATTTTCATCTGAAAGTACATTTCTGTTTTGACAGCTTCATATTCAATATCGTTTGAAGTCAAACATAGTTACACCATGGTTAGGTGTAACTAACTAAGGTTACACCTTCTACTTAGTATACGTCTACTTGCACTTACACGTACGTACATCAGTATTGCGTTTGTGAACTTCTACCACCTTTGGACCTTTAGGTGTTTCGAAAGTGTTATCGAAAAGGTCTAAAATGTTAAACACACGGTGTACATGCTGTAATCTCTGCTCTTTCTTGTGACATATTAAGGTGCCACGAACAATCCTGCTGGACCTAAAGTAAGACGCATTCAGTTTATTGGAAGAATTACTTTGCAGAAAGTGATATTTTCAATCTTTATTCAGCCCAGTTAGTCTCTACAGACCCTGACACCATCCCAATCCCCTCCACCCAAAAATAAAAAAGAAACCAGAGAAAACCAGGAACAAACAAACCTCGGACAGTTGGAGCTTTTCTGCAAAATTTGGCATATGTATATTGCATTATTACAGTTTTACAAACAAATGTACAACAAATACATCATAAATAGACTCTTATTGTGAGACAGTGAGGAGCCAGCTTTCGTGGGTTTGTTTCTTTTTTTTTCTCCTGTGCCTGTATGAAGCCATGACTTCTCTCTTACGAGGAGTACTCGTACTCCTCAGCGCTGCGGCGCCCGAAATCCATCCAGCCCAGGTAATCTCTGTCTGCTATCCGGTGGTTGGTGCTCAGTCCGCTGCCTCTGCTGTTCGCTGTGGAGTTTCTGCGCACAGAACCTGGGAGGAGAAGTGGGGGCGGAGGAGTGGTGGTGGTGGTGAGGTGATGGAACGAGTGGGTGGAGGAGAGCAGGAGGGACATTAGTATTCTTCAGAGACGGGAGAGCGTGAGCAAAGCTGAGAACCTCTCTGGATCGTGGACCTACTTAGCTGGAGAAACTAGTTTCAAATGGTCTAATTTTGGAAGTTAGACCCAAATGTGCTTTAATTAATAAAACATAGAAAACATCACGCTATGTTTCGTCTGGTCAATATAGTCTTCTTCAGTTCAAATGTGTTGTGAGTGACTGATATCAGTGTCTTTCATGTTTAGGCCAAAGTTTGTGTTCTAAGATGACAGAGATGAAGTTAAGTTCATCTCCAAATAAAGCTGAATGCCTTCCAGAGTCAGAAACATCCTCACAATGTTGGAATCTGTGTTGATTTTAATTGCTCACTAGTGGTTCTATCCTCTCTTTCTCATTAATTCTCTGTCACGCTCTGTCTCTCATTTACATCGTCACACACACGATGCAAGAACAGCTGGACGTGAGGCTGACAACATACTATTACCATCTCTTCCTTATCCAGTTTTTAAGTTTGTGTGCACAAATGTGTCTGTCTGTTGCCTTTAAATGATCATTCCTCCCTACACACAGACACACACACTGACCTCCAATCTCTAAACCACGTCTCACCCTGATCTCTTATTTTTTTATAGTGATCCAGAGATTGCTGTGCGTTTGGTAATCAATTGAGCCGCTCACAGAGATGCTGTTTTCACTCCACCCACATCCTCCTACGCAACACACACACACGCACACACATAAACACAGTTTTTCAGATCCCTGGTGTCTTGAGAAGACTGGCTGCAGAAGGCTCGACAACGACACCTCCTACACCAAAACATGCAAGTGAACAGCGAGCACACAAGCACAGACACCCACAGACACTCAATTAAACACAAACATAAAATCAACTTTGTTGTGCACTTTGACACTTTTACAGACTTAACGATCTGATTAAACAGTTGCTGTTTTGGAGATTATGTAACAGCAAGGTATAAACTTCTACTCCTATATAAATGAATGTTTGGATGTGTAACTAGTCGAGTACTGACCCTAAGGAACTCTTACTTTTCAAGTAATTTAAACTAAAAGGTCCAGTTTTTTGGATCCAATTGCACTGACCACATCTTAAAAATGACTAATTTGACTCAGGCAAAAACTCCTGAGCAATTTTATCCTCTATCCTTTGTTTCCGTTTTAGGCTGCAGGAGTTGTTCAGCAAAGAGATGCTGCCCACGTGGACGCACCATTTAATTCCTAGAAGCCAACAAAGAATTCTGATCTTTGAAAGCTTGCGTATAAAGTGTGTGCGTTGTGTCAGCGTGTGAAAGCCCAGATATTCCTCCATCCTGTCACGCCGCCGGGAAGACTGCAGCTCTGAACATGAGGGACTGTGGCAGAGATGAGGGTTTGTTATCTTGGCATCAAAGAAAGAAAGAAAAAAAAATCTTGCAGCTGGGAATCAGAGAGGGAGGAATAACCTGAGATGGTACAGGGAGAAGCCCCGGAAGCCTGCACACACTAATACACGCTCTTTCAAACCACAAAAGCTTTTCAGAGCCACTAATTCATTTTACAAAGCTAACTGTGCACTAATTCCAGTAATTTGCAAGACTGAGGGGAGGAAGGCGGGATGGGGGGAGAAATGGCAGGGGAAGCACTTGTCTCTCAAAATGAATTGCTGTTATTGCCAGATGTTGTCTTTATCTGCTCACATGCATCCAAACCAGACTCAACCATGTCATGCACTCTCATCAATTTGCAGGTAGAGCAGTGATGACTCCCAAAAAACACCCTCGCACACACCTTTCCTAGAGGAGATGAGTCTTGCCAGCAGCTCACTGAGGTTCGCCCGGGAGTCTGGGTCCTCATCAGCCGCTGGAAGAGCTTTGAGCTGAGAGGCAGAGCGGCTGTGTCGGAGGTGGGGCTCTCCCAAGCTGTGGGTGCCAGTCTCAACAAGGAGAGCTGCTCCATAATGACAAAGGCACAATCAAGGCAGATGTCAGATAGAAAAACTCAGTGCATTATTAATGAAAGTGCTCACTGCAGGCTTGTCTTCTGCTGCACTGACTGAAGTCGTACCTTCAGAGGGAGCGGAGGCGGAGCGCTGGCCCTCATCTAGAGGCTGAGAGGAGAAGGGGAGCCCCAAACAGCTCGTACACAGGACTGCCAGTATGACACACACACAGAGCCCTGCGGTCATCTGAGGGAGAAGAGAGAGAAAAACACACAGAGAAAGAATAATAAGAATGAATTTCAGATGCAGTCCAGTCTGTGACTCAACACTCGCCTTCCACACTGAGAATCTACAACTGAGACCATCTGTCAGACAACTGCTTTTTTCGCAGTTAACGATCAGCGTGTCGGCACCGAACTAAGGCGTGAATCAGAGCAGCATATTCACACTGTCATCCAGGGGCACTGCGTGCAACGCACAACAGCTTTGGCCACTGCTGATCGCTGGATCTTGGAGTGTTAGGCATATGTCTGCATATACATATGTCTGGAAAGCAATTCATTTAAAAAAAGGAAGTGAATTATTTCAATCTCAAACTTCTAATTGATCAGTAAATTTACAATAGAACATGTGAAATGAGATTCGCACATAAAGTGCTTCAGATGTCAGAAATGCAGTTCATACATTTAGTCTTTTACTTGTATTAATGTGTTTTTAGGAACATTTGATCTATTTCAGTCATTTATGACGTGGAAGAAATTCCACAACAACAAAAAAATAATTCCATGTCTAAATGTTCAAATCGCAGTGCGTCAAGTAACAAAGGAAAAAATGTGGTTTCCTTACCTTGAGAAAAGAGGTTGAGCGTGTTGGTGGAGTGTGTGAGAGTGAGGAGAGCACTTCTCTGTTGAGTTGGAAGGGGCATCCTTTTATACTCCCCGCTCAGCACGCTGTGAGTGAGTGAGTGTGTGTGTGTGTGTGTGTGTGTGTGGCTCCAGAACATCCTGTGTATTCCTCTGTGTCCCTGTGGAGCCTGGATGAGTGTATTCACGATAACCTCAACAATACAACAGCATGCTACATTTTTATTGTCTGTTTGCTCATCATAAAGTTTAAGATTAGGAGCTGCCTTTCTGATATCTGTGTGTGTGTGTGTGTGTGTGTGTGTTTAGGTCATTAGTGCAGAAAAAAGATATAGATTCAAATAACTGTTGAAATATAGTAAAGTTTCAAAAAAATAATAATTCTATCTGTATGCAGGGGCGTTGTTAAATAATCCCCATTTAGTCCTATAGAGGAGCGTGTACATGTGTATGTGTGCGTGGGTGACTGGGGGAGCGTGGTCTGTGGTCAGGCATGCGTTGGCTTGTGTATTTGCACACACCCACACATAGATGTCAGTGGATGATCACACTTAAAAAGTCAGCAGAAGCTGACGCGATAATCACGATTCATTTACTGGGTGACTGAGCTCAAACTGAGAAATGTCCACTGTCCTCGTGTTGTCCCTCCTTCCCCTACCCCTCACCCTATCTCCCTCTAATCACGTGGGATTAACTCGGCTCATCGATCACACAGGTGTAGCAACAGCCTGCTTGAGTCAACAGCTATCGATCAGGCATGTGAGTTAATGTTTTTATTAATGAGGCACTGAGGCATGAGAGGATTTGGCCGGCTGTCATGGCACCGAAGTTCTCTGTACCTGCTGAGATAATGTGGACAAGAAAATGTGGCATCACTGAGGCTGTTAAATAAGATTAACATGCAGCGGGGAAGCACACAGGGGGAATACAGGCATCTTTTATTGCTGTCGTCTCATTAGGAGAGATAAATGAGTGACAGGTCGGCCAAGGAGAAGAGCTCTCTCTCTCTTACACACACACACACTTAGTCTTGAGTGGTAACGGTGGCTCTCCTGTGTGCTGACACAAACTGACTTATTGATCAGGAGCTGATTTGCAGGTAGATAAATCAATCAGAAAAAATTTCCTTTGCAAGACTCTTAAAGTGACGTCTTTTTCTTAAGAATTTAAGTTTTAAAATTTTAAGTCATTTTCCTGTCCTTACGATGGAGGAACACTGAGACTGTGTGCTGGGACCGTTTCACGGTACTAAACTGGGAACACTCTGTTTAGGTGTCTGGTCTTTTGTATGGACGAGTCTCTGTCTCAGTTGGTGGGTTTGAAAAAACAGATAGATAAGGAATGACAAGGTTTTTCTGTCTTCGGTTGGGGGCCTTCTTTGGACATCCAAATGCTTCCGTGAAGGGATGTATGCGTGACAGATTTCCTAGGCTGCCCCTGTGACCACCTGGTGGTGTTAATGTGAGCATGGGCACTCTGACCAGTCCATGGCTGCACAGTCACATCAGTGCAGTCACATCACGTTGGCAAATGCTGACGTCAAAGGTTTCGCATGCTGACCTCTGACCGGTGCATATGAACAATGAAACATATTACCTGTTTGTAAGAAACAATCTCACACAAAATACATTTTAACCTCCAGATTCTGGAATTACTATGCACCATTGAACAAATATGGATAAATCTTAATAGTATAGCTGGGCTTTCTGTTTTTCTCTACTGTATTTCTGTGACCTCTCTTTGGAATATATTACCATGAAATCAGAATTATTTATGAGCAGCTTGGCTGGCACATACACCGTCAGCCAATGAGAGCACAACCTAATGCGAAATGCACATTCTCAATTTGATCCCCTTGGTCTGATCGAGTAACAGAAAGAACCAGTGTTCATGGTTCTTTGCTCCTCTCCAGCTGTATGGCAGACTCCTTCCACAGACGTGAAATATGCTCCTTACTGCTCTGCACCACTCACACAAATGGACCTTATTTCCACTTAGCCACTTTCACAATTGTGTGTGATGTCCCAGCAGGTACACCACTCAGTCTCCTGGCGGGAGATTTAAAACTTTAAGTAACTTACAAACAACACAGAGATGTGGTTAGGCTTTGACAGCACTGAAAGGTTTCTGACATCACCGTGCTTATTTACTTAAACCAGCTCTTTATTTCATCCAGAATTATGAACATGTGAGTTTGGCCTCCAACTGTGATGTTTCAAACATGGGCAGTCACATATCTGGTTCACAGTCCAGCTGTAATTAACATAATTGCGGAGGTTTTCTAGCAGAAGCATGCAGACACTTACTGTGGCACAGTTGCATAAATCTTGATAGACTTGTTGTCCAGACAACACTCTGGTCCTAGGTATATTTTAGGCTCTGGTGTGGTAAGAGCCTGTTGAAAGCCTTGTATCATTTCTGTAGTGACACAAGCTATCATGACTTCACTGTAACCAACTCTGGTTGCCAGTTCCAAGTCTGCTCACTGAACTTTGGGCCACTACTCGCAGCTGTCACTCAAAAACAATGAGTCTCTGTCAGTCACATCATCTTTTTATTTCACATTCATGGTTTCTCTGCAGCCTGCCTGTCGTTCTTGCTCACCGTGGATGCTGTAACGTTTTCTCCAGGCACTATGAGAAGGCATGAGTGTAGGAGGTGAGGCCACGGCCGTTCAAATTAGAATTAATTAACCATGTGGTGTGGGAGGAGTGCGTGTGTGTGAAATGTGTGTATGTGATTTTTCGTCTGGGTTTTTACATTACATTTATATTTGCTTTCATTTCTTCCTAGTGTGTGTGTGTTTGAGGCACAGAGTCAGTTCAGCCAGGAGGTAACCTAACATGATTATTCTCTCACTTCCTAGTGTGGGCGCGTCCCCTGTGAGGCCGGTGTTTAACTGGTTGCGTCCAACACACATCTGTCCTGAGACTCTCACTTTACTGTAAGTGATTGTTTTAGCATCGCATTTGTAACAGTGAAGCGATTTCAGTGTAAAAAACAAACCAAAATGTGCACTTTCCCTTGCTAAAGGCAAACCTGCTAAATAATGCATCTTCCTTGGTGGCTCTGTCTCACATACTAATATCCCCTATGGATGATTTACCCAGGTAGACTGTGGAGCTCCTCATATACTGTATTTTAGTTAGCTGATAATTCAGATTGTTAAACCTGTTAAACTGTCATGTCCTCCTTGTTTATCGAAGGTTTGCCATGGTGAAGGTTTAACAGCAAGGGGGGCAGACTAGCGCCTGAAGTGTAAGACACCTTTACATTTCCATAGGATGCATCTGGAGTGGATTGGACCCTGAGGCTGCCACACATCTGCTGCACAACTCGGTTTGCACTTTCTCACTTTAAGCTCACACACATTGGTCATTGAAGAACACAGATGTGTGGCTGTCACTGGTGTGTGGATACAGCACCTCTTGAGTATCAATGAATTCAGTTACAAGGGTGTTGTGAAAAAGACATCTGGACACTCAGCTGCATTTAGAGGAGGGTGGATACACAGATAACCCATTAAACACACACACACATGCCTGGGCGCCTGGAAGGAAATAAAAGGTCAAGAAATAGCTATACACCATCTTTATGCAGAGTTCTTGCTCGTAATCCTTCCAGTCCTATCTTTTTTAGTTCACCATGTATGTAAACAAGTCCACTTTTCAGTTCCATACATCAAAATCAAAATTTTTTTCAACATAACTTTGAGTGAAGGAGAAGTCATTCCACCTTCAGAGATTTTCTTTATCCCTCTGTTAGATATGTGGAATTCATTTCAACACATGAAGCTTTTCCATTCTCTTTGCTGGGCTTCAGGCGACTTTTCTGTGCCGTGTGAATCAATCTCCCGGGAGATCAAGCACCAGTATGGACAGGACAGGAAGACCTATAACACTTTGTGCTTCCCATAAATTGTTCTGACTCACGGGCTGATGAGACCGAACTTGCTTCGCTGCAGCAACAGACCTAATATGATGGAGATGGTCACACGTATTATCATGTGCAAATTGCTCAAATCTTCTTGTTCTCAAGGTTTTCTCCCAGTTACTCAGACCATCTTTTGTGACAGACATACAAATGTGCACAGTTAAAGTTGTAAATAATGTATTACAGCAGTTTTTTCATTTATAGTTGATTCCCATCGGCCTTGGTGCCATTTATATAAAATAGGGAAAATAGACCTGATGTGATTTAAACAGAGGAGGGGAGAATGAAGGAAGGTGCAAATAAGAGAGACAATGATTGGAGGTGAAAGAAGGGAGTGACTTTGGTCTTTGTAATCATTTAGTTATTAACAGCAGGCCAGAAACTTCAGCTCAGTCGGACTCAAAAAGTCTCAGAATGGTCAATACTATTGATTAGAGTTGATGAAAGCATTGTTTCAATGCTTTTGGAGATTCTGTCTGCTGCCACATGCAGCTGCAGAACGTTGCTGATGCCCTGAAACATTTTTTTAATACTTTTGTCCAGTTTTTGTTGGAATTTCTCAACCTGCGACTAATATTCCAGTCCAGCTGTCGTCCAGCTGTCGTAAGTTAGATCTTCCATGATTTGTGCTAAGGGAGATTTCTCCATTACCTTCATTTCATTTTTTTTTAGAAATCTATTAATAAACAAAGGTAATAGTGACCCTTATTTCACTGGATGAACCAGCACCACTGTGGAGAGTTGGTCTGTGGAGAGAAGTAGTGTCAATACTAGATACTAACTGAAGATTTGTGTGCAATGCAATGTTGTTGTGAGACTCATTTAAAGGTACAGTGTGTAAAAATGCAGAGTGCAAATTTCTAACCACCCCCCACAACCTCTTTCCAAGTATGCGGGAAGCCACGGTGTTTGTGAGGTGTCATATTGTCTTCTGTCACCATCAACTAACAACTGACTTACACTCAGTAGACATATATGTACATATGCAGTGTATGTCATACAATTGAATGTATCGAGAAATGTCCACAGGCAATGTGTTCTTGAAAACCAAAATATCAGAACTATGGATGTTACGTCAGGAATCAGTGTGTCACAAAAGGTCACTTCACACAGACGCTTCACAAACATATAAAATCAGACCAAAACACAGTCTTTTTTCTAACCCTACTTTTCTTGCCTAAACCCAACCACACAGGGGACTACTGTAGATACTATATGAAAGACTCGTTAGGAGTAAGAGAAAATGCAATGGTTGACATGTTTATTGCCTTAGAGCAGCTACAGTAGGTTTTTACGTTTTTGCATTCTGAGAAAACAGTGTATAAAGTACTTCTTTGTGCTCCTGCCTTTTTTCACTGTTTCCACTCAAACACGTCAGCTGAGCAATTTGTGACTGAAGCTTGTACCATTTACGCCAAAGTCATGTACCTTCCTTATTTCAGTCTCTGACATATATATGTGACAAATTTACTGTCTTAGCAGTATCTGCGTTTTTCATATTTTTCCATTTATTGATTTTTACTCTTCTTATTTGTCACCTGTCTTTATGTCAAAACATTTCAGCTGAATCTAGCACTTCTGCAGCTTTTAGCTCCGATCCTCAGCAAGGTGAACTCAGGTTGCCATAGGGTCAAAGGACTGCGGTGGAAAAAGGGAAAAGGGAGGAAAATTACAGCCTTCTACAGCTTTTAAACATCATTTGCATTAATCATATGCAAAATAGATAATGTCATGCTATAACTTGTTGCATGCTATAAATATGGGGAATTAAACCTGTCTGTAACTCTCTGCAAAACAACACTACTAAAGCTCAAATTTAATTCAGGTCTGAGCTAACGTCACTGCTACTAAGCTATTGGTAGCTATATAAAGATCTCTTTTCCCTCAGTGTGATTTTGTGCAGGGTAGGAAACATTTTATATGTGCACTGGGTTGCCAGGTTTTTGCCTCTGGCTACATTCTTTCAAACTGCTCCTGCATGTCGTGATCTTCAGCATGTTCTGTTCATGACTGCTTGTATAACAGCAGCACTTTCTAATTCTGAAAAGTGTTTGCGTCTGGGGACGTAACCACGATGAACACAAAACTTTGTCTTTTGCTTCTGTTGAAATAAACCTCAGCATCAGAGTTAGCATTTCATGTATGTGCTTTGCTTTGTTAAAATTAGCACCTGCAGGAGACTTTTTGGCCTGCAACTCATCAATACAAGTGTTTTGGGTGTTGTTTCAAACACATCCTAATGGAGTCAGCCCCTGTGTCCATTGTCCAAACTAATTTTGCTCTGTTATAGCTTGATTCAGTGTAGCAGTATGTAGTGTTCGCCTAGTATTATGCAGTATGAATGTTTCTGTGTGTTTATCTGTGTGTGTGTGGGTGTGTGTGTGTGTGTGTGTGTGTACATGTGCAGCCTTCATTTTTCCTTCCAATTAAGTTGACGAAGACTCATTAAATCATGGCACATTTTCAAACTTGAAGCAATTAAAACACTTTTGATGAAAAGGCAGTGTGAGACACAAAAAAAGAGAAAAAAAGGCTCAGGTTATTCATTCCAGAGTGTTTGTGGATGCAATGATCACGACAGAAAGGATGTGTGTCATTGACCTTCTCACCTCCCCAACAATACTTGCAGAGAATGTCGTTGCCTGTATGTGTGCCTGCATACCTATGCATAAGGGCAAGCGTGAATGCAGTGAGGAAGAGGCTGGTAATGTTGCTCATTACTGGTGTAGGAAAGTCATTGTGTGCCTTGTCTGGCTCTACTTGCACTGAATTATAAATGGTCCCGTGGAGTGTCACTGCTGACGGAGGAGAGTGGACTTATTGCTCCCACTGAGCAATCACACACATAGCATAGGGAAAAGATATCTGGGATGACTCTATTGCAGGGCTTTTACTCCATCCGCTACTGTACATTGCAATAGCTGTGTAACATCTGCTAGATCTTATGCAACAAAGACATAAATTAAACCAACAGACAGTTTTTATCAAACACAAACTGTGCATGGCTGCGATCAGACAATCAACTGTAAAAATCCTGAACTTAAAAATAGATTTTAAAGGTACGTAAGTGTAGAAAGAAAACACAGCTGCTGCTTATAAAAAATATGACTCTTTCAGGTTGACATAAGATTTCATGATGTACTTGTTTAGCAGCCAACTTCAGTTAACTGTTGCAAACTTAATACCTATGTGGGTTACAATGAAAGGGGTTTCCAGTATTTTGTAGATAAGAAGAACGAGGTAGACAAGAGCAATCTTATTTATTAGCAGCTAGTAGCTATGTCTCCTTTGAAGTCAGGGTGCAGATGCATCTTCTCACAGACAGTACTATTAAGGCAAAGGTGGGCGACACCTCCTCCTCAACCCTGAAATGAGCCTTGTCATTGTCTGTCTGTGTATTTATCTGCACAGGTGACACGAACAAACAGGTGTGAGGTTATTTCAGATAATGCAAAATACTAAATTTAATACCAGATAAATGAATGACATCAAACCACCTCTTAATTATATTGTATTGTATCAATGTAAACATATCCATGCGGCAACATAGTTTGTCTTTGTACCAAATTATGGAGATGAAATATGAGACATGAGTTTGTAGTCATACTTGATTGTGAAAAAATGAGATCACAAAAATGTTCTCAAGAGCTGGAAACTTGGTCATGCTAATTAACAGCTTAGAGCAGAAACACTGTTTAAACATTTTTTAGCTCAGTGCAATCTGACATTTTCCTGTCATCCCTGTAGTTCTAGTCAGAAAGACTATTTACACAATGTTGTCTACTAAATTATAAATACACAGCTCATTTTCATACCAGCAATAATCAATCTTCTCTACACATGTCCACACTCTTTTACAGTCATTTATCTCTTTATATCTTGCTTTTTTTTGTATGTTTGTGCCACCTCAGGACATTCCCCTGACTCTCAGAGGACAGATTAGCACATTAATACTGCTCTTTAACTGGCAGTGAAGTACAAATCCATTAGACAAAACACAAAAACAACAAAACATTAAATATTAATGCTAAACTGAATGTGTGATTCTAGTTGCTGAACACATGCTATATATTGTATTAGAGTTGCACATTCCTGTTCTGTGACAGAGGAAGGAATTGGCCACTAAAAGAAGATAAACAACAACCATTATCTGTCATCACAAGAAGCCAGAGCGGAGACCTAAAACTGCCTCTATTGATTATTGAAGTTGTAAATATCAAACATAATCTTAACAAAGTAACCAAATATTGATCACCTTGGGAGAAATGATTCCATCTGTTGCCAGTGACGTGATGTTGTCATTTACAGAAGGAAATTATTGAAACTGAGTGTAACATCCTTAAAGGGAGACACAGTGTATTCAGCAACACAACCTCAGATTTGTTTTTGTTTACTCCAATTTTTTTCCTAGGTGAAAACAGCATCATTTTGTAGCATGAGGATGCCTGAGAGATTTTTTTGATTACTAGTGAACCAAAATTTGAACCTTCCACAGCGAACAATCCCAACATATGAGGCAACATTAGGATGTAATGCCAATGAATCATGGTCATGTTGTCATGCGTATATAGACAAAATACAATGTGGTGGTTTTTTGCCTGAATAACTGATGGTTCAAGCATTACAGGTACCAGTTTTTGTGCTTAAAAACGAGACCAAATTAATTCATTTCATGGTTCTTTTCTACTTTTAATGTGACCTTTAAACTGTACAAATATTTAATTACAGCATTCAGTCTTCTTGGGTACACACCTGACATCTCATCAAGACATTAGGATTAACGCTGAACAAAGTTCATCCCTCTCTCCCAATCCCATCATCAGATGCATCTCTTCACCTTGAACTGGGACTTTAGTCAAGGTTGAGGGAATTCTGAACAGCTCTAAATACTAGAACCTTTGGCCCACAAGTTCCGGGCATCTGCTAGGATTTTTCCCTAACAAATGTATTTATTTTTGAGGTCACATTAAAGAAAGGAAAAGTTATGAAATTATTTTGTGGTCTAATTTCACATAAACCTGGTATTTTAAAAGGGGTGTGTACGCTTGTTAGGTTCACTGTATGTGACAGATTAACAGTTTAATCTATAACTTGAAGTTGAAGCTGAAATATACAGACACACAAACCATCTTATTATGTATATGTAGTCAGTTCTAATTAAGTTTGACAACAATACTGTTAATCGAATACTGTCAATACGAAGTCAAGCAGGTTTCTGAAGTTGTTTTGCGTAGCTTCGATTAAAGACTGAAAACATGGTAAAAACCTGATCAGCTGTTGTTATTAACAAAATCTGGCTGCCAGCTGGCAACTAAATTATTACAACAGAAGCTAGTATCTTACAGAGTTACATGCTCTTTGTGAATTTCTATCTTGTATATGGCTAAGCTAACCATCTCTTAGTCAATTGTTCTAGTGAGTACAGCGTTACAGTGTTAGCAGTGTGAGCAAGGGAATCAAATGTGGTAGACCTTCCCAAGACTTAGGAGTAGTGATGTTAAGTCACCTGCGCTCTTTCAACCTGTCTAGCAGCATTTTAACTCTAATTCTAGCTGCAATAGTTATTTTACTTATTGTGCACCCCCTCTATGTGGGGTGCACAACTCCTTTTACTGCAAAAGACAGTGTCTGTAAAAGTCATATATTCAAACGTTCGGATCTAAGGTCTGTCAACACCATACAAGCTAGTGATGTGTCGTTCCCGAGCGAGTCAGCACCAAGAGCTGATGTTTTGCAGAGAATCAGAGGAGTCGTTAAATAGTAAATGTAGTAAAGTAACCCATATGTTAAATCAGATTTTTTTTGTAATATATAAAAATACATAAAAATAAGGCATTTATAAAAAAAATTCAATACAGATAACTTAACCAACACACAATCTATTTATAATCGCTCAATTAGGCTAAAATATATGGCTCCAAGTGATGCTAATTGAAGAGCCTTTTGGGAGCTGTAACAGCCGGCTCCAGTGAGGGAGCTCAGCCAAAAAAGCCGAACTTTGGCAGTTGCTCACTTGCAAACACGTCCAAACATGTCACACAGCAGGTCACCTTTCTGACCAATCAGTAATCATTAAACATAAGGAAAAAGGAAAAGACTTTTGCTGCTCATATACTATTATTTATCTCTCTCTTTATACTGATGTCTTGACTTCTACTTGAACTAAATGTTAAATACCTGTTAAATGTCCGCAAACACAGTCCTCAGTCTCTGCCTCCCTCGCCTTTTTCCCACAGGATGTTTTTTTCACTTTGTAGGTGTCAGTGATAGCCTTGTCTGTCAGTGATTGGAAACCATCCAGTAGTGTGACTAAGCAACACTTATTTGGTTTAGAATCTAAGGATTCGGTGGGTGGTAGTGAGAGCAAACACTTTTCAAACCCAAATGACATCCAGGGCTTTTGTGTAATGTCATTCTGGCTCTATTTCACGTTGAAAACTAGGTGCGTTATAATGTCTTACTTCATGACAGCCTTTGAAAACAGACCCTTCTTGCCTGAGGGTCAGTATCACAGCATGAAGACAGTAGATATTTAACCTCTTTGCTCAGAGATACCTCAGCAGATCTAGCTTAAAGGGGATGTTTATTATGAATCCTGGAGAATCTTTCTCTTTAGCATTTTCTCCTCAGCAACGATAACGTAAATGTCCAGCTTCTGATTGTGGTTGGCTACAAATATTCACAACAACCATAAAACTGGTTGTCACACATAGGATACGTTTGGCATTTATCTTTCATGGGAACAACACAGTCTGGAAATTAGACTCTAAATGATTGTAATGAGAACTGATATGAAGGAATTAGTCACACAGCTATGACAGCAGCCACACTAAAATCCAAATAGTCATTTATACTAGCACACATGTTACACACACACACACACATCCTGACAGGTGTATCCAGATCCCAGCATATTGCATATGGATGCACAAAGTCTCAGGCCCTACTGAAATACAGTATGCATGGTATGTCTGTGTGCTTCTATGATTCATAATGAATATTTCATATTTGGCATGCCTTGTCTGGATAAACAGATGGTACCTCTTCTGCCTGTCTCCAGTGCACCTGGATCTTGTTTACATATTAGCATTTAAGAATGTCTAGAGCCTCTCTCACTTTTCAACATTTTAAGTCTCTCTATAGTTCTCTCTTTATCTTTTTTCCCCTCTTTTTAAGCCGCACTTACTTTCCTGGAAATGTCTGATTAGATCAGTTTGACAACGTAAGATCAGCTGCTCAAATGCATCCCAATTTCAAACATATTTTGTTTTTTATTAATCAAAAATACTTTATAAAATGTAGTCTAATGACACTGTTGGACAATGTACAAAAATGTGACAAAGCATTAGAAAAATAAGGTCATTAGGTCGTGTGGACAGGGTTGTTTTTCACCTCAGGATATTATGTATTATTCAGGTTGGAAAACAAAGCTGACAGTAACATTTTATCTTATTACCTTGGGAAAAAACTCACTAACTTAAAGTGCAGGCTCTCCTAGACCATTGATAAAAGAAATAAAGTTAAAGCTTCATTACATATTTGAAAACATACATTTTATCTTAACCCTAGGAAAATAATCAAAGGTCAAGTGTAAGAGTGTCATTGTAAATTCGGACACATGGTGGTAGCTGGAGATATATTCTTGTGCAGAGTCACCGCTATCCATTCCACAGACATCGCATTAGCCATGTCAGCCATGTGGTCCATGGGATGCCAAACTAAAAAAAGAAGAAGAAAAGAAGAAGAAAAAATAGAAGAAGCAACCTGAGTCCACAGAGAATCCCACAGAGATGAAGCCAAATGCGAGAGGCAGCGCTAAAGCTTGACAGACGATCTCAGAGGAGCCAAGACGCCCATCTCCCAGATGGCTCCATCTACAAGCAGTTAGGCGGTGGACGCTTCAAAAAAAAATTCCTTCAGAAAGAGCTAATTAAGCTTCTGTCACAGCTAGAAAAAAATTTTTTTTAAAGTGTTCTGTAGAATCTTCCTCTGACTCACCTTTCTTTTATTGTTGGGTTTAAGCAACCTTAGTTTCTGACTTCTGTTTTTATTTGTCTATCATGATTGAATGTCTTTGATTACTTTTTAAATGATGCTTCTAATTTTTTTGTATATGTGAAGTGTTGTGTTTTAATATTCCATTAATTAAATTCATCTTAAAAAAACAATACTTACAAGCTATCTTAAAAAATAAATATCTCTGAGTTGTTGGCTGCTTGGTCAGACAGAACGAACAGCTTGATGAATTCATCTTTGGCTCTGGTAATTTGTGATGAGCTTGTTTTCTCTACTTCTGGCATTTTTCATAATCAGACAACAGTCTGCAGCTAGCAGTGCAGTGAAGGCAGCTTTAGTGACCCAAATGCTAAGGTCAGAATGCTAACATGACCACGGGTAAACCTGGCATATAAAATGTTTTCACCATCACATCTGTTTAGCATATTAGATTATACAAAGTACCACTACGGATAATATTGTCAGTAACATGCTTGAAATGGAGGACCCAAACGCAGACCAGAGACAAGAGAGGGTTCAAACAAAGGATGTT
>JAUMTR010000003.1:13055297-13135893 GCA_032270685.1 Microctenopoma stevenorrisi
GTCTTAACATATTATATATATATATATATATATATATATATATATATATATATGCACAATGTATATATATTATATATAAAATATATATTATATATATATATATATATATTTGTAATAACAATAGTAATAATATATAATGAAAAAGCTTCACCCTTTTGATTTGAATGTGTAACCGATAGCACAGCACTTAATCGATCAGGCATCTGTTGAGCCAATGGCCCTTTGTTTGCTGTACTTAACTCATATTGACTAAAACATTATCCCAGCAGAAGCAATGACGCCGTTCCAGGTCCTTATCACACTATCAGATGTTTAAATGTTGTGCACACATCATTCAGCACAGCGTGCTGTTTGCCTGCACTGCCTCAGAGGCTTCAGACGTACCCATGTCTCCCCTGTAGGTAATTCACTTTTCACTTTCTATATAGAGCTTCTGTACTTTTGTTCTGTAACTAATGGCTTCATTAATCATTAAGAATTCACTTTTTAGGCTGCAAGTTCCCTTTTTCTGCTGTTCCTCTTGTTGTTTTGCACTTACTTTCTATCTCACTTACATTGTATTAAACAGCACACACAGGTTATTACTGTTGTGATGAACACAGATGTCTGCTGTTCTTAATGTTAGTAAGTTCTCAAAGAAGTCCTAATATCCTTAGTCTCAATAATGTATCCCAATAAATGATTGGAATTTTGTACATTCATTCATAGTTTTCAATGTGTTAGCTTAGAGAACTGAATCCTTCAACACACTGACAATACATAAAAAGTTAGTCTTCTTCACCCCCAACATTAAAAAACACGCTTTGATTCACATCAGCACTGGATCTTTTGCTGTCATCAGAGAGGGAGAAATCCTTTCATTCAAAAAAAAATGAATGAATGGGAGATAAAGAGAAAGACAGAAAAGGACTCAAGAGACGCACAAAGAGACTATTCTTCCACACACTTCCCCTGTTTGTGTGTGTGTGTGCACATCGTTTATGTCTTTGTGTGGACAAATTTAATTTTTTATAATATTCTTGGGAGGACATTCGAGCTGGTCCTCATAAACTTAATGATCATTTTCATGGTTGAAGCTTGAGGATCAGGGTAACAATTAGGTTTTTGAGAGTCAAAAACTCTCAAAAATAAATGAAAATGCATCTGTACATATATTCATGTAAGTCCTTGCGGCTTCTCATTTTCGCAGTCTTCCACCCTAAAATTCTTAATATGGTTATTGTCAAAGAAGTGAGAGAATATGTGAACATATCTGATTCTTTGTCACTATTCAGTTCAATATGGGAAAATAATTGACTGAAATCATGCAAATTAGATATAGAATTTCAGATATCGCCAAAAAATGAATAGGTAAAATAGACGACCTCTTTGAAGAAGAAGAATGACTTTCAAAGACACTTTATTAAATATTTGCATGTGAAGAACTTCTTTTCTTCTATGCAAAACCAATCATTGGGGGTTCCTGCACTCACACCCTTCTGAAGAGATCATCAGAAGGAATTTCAAGAACAGGGGCTTGATCTCATCAATATACAACTGGCTTGTATCTGGCTCTAGTGAATGCTCAACAACAAAACTTGAGGCATGAGGGGATTTAACAGAGGACATTTTAGAAGAAGACTAGAGAATGGAGAAAAAAAGTATATATATATATATATATATATATATATATATATATATTCTGTACGCAGCAAGCTGAATCACACACATCTATTCTGCTTTACTATATTTTGAGTTTAGGGAATCTGTAATACACCTAAATATGATATACATGTTTCTTTAAAATCAAACTTCCCACAGCAGTAAAAACACCAAAAACAAACTCCCTCATTTAGCTGTTTCTCACTTTATTAGAATTCACAGTTGAACATTCGCTCTTCCTCATTTGTATTTCCTCCGATACGCATGCATGAAAGGACTTGAATCTCAGGACAGGAAAACAGGCTCTATCTGCAGGAGATGCGGTGATCCAGTATGTCTCATTTTGCTGGGAGGATTCATGGGATGGATGGACAGGTAATTTGCACCAGCGAACACGGCGCCCAGAACAGAGCTGAGGTCAATGAGCTCTCACATGGCTCCATCTTACATCTGTCGCTTTGCATGGCCATCAGGCTCATGCTGTAATGGCTTGCTCAGATCGGTGTGTACGTATGTGCATCTAAGATTTTGTGTGTCATAAATAAACTGCTCTGATGCATAATGACTAGGTAGAGTAGTGGTCAGCACAGAGAAAAACTTGAGGTTACAAGGCCGAAGTAAGTCTATAATCCTACTGCAGGTTTGTGGTCCCCCCACATTATTCACATTCAATCACATTCTGCCTAACGATGCTGATGTAGTGGGGTTGCCATGGCTCCCTGACAAGATGAGAGGAAGATAAAGATGTCATGATTCAATTTGTCTGTAAAATAAAATCAGGTAATGCGATGTCTATAAGTTTCCAAATGATCCACAGTTGCTAGGTCAACACAGTGTCGACCAAATAGAGCTGTCCTGTCTGCTTTAAAGCGGTTCTTTTCTTTTTCTCCTCCAAAGCATGACTCAGCTTGTCACCTCGATCTTCCTCGGCACGAAAGTGGGCATTATCTTTTGAGTTCAGTCAACTGCATTCATTGACTATCATTGTTGCTTGTATATTAGTGTGGCCGTGCATATGAAAGTGCAGTTCAGGGTGTGAGACATGAACTAAATGTCTCTGCTTTACAGTGGGCGTGTCTTTCTGTCTCATACAAATAAAGTTGAAACATTCAACTTTCAACTTCAACCGAGCATACCCGTACTGATGAGAGTAGGTGAATTAACTCACCAACACTAATCATTGGAATAGGTGATTAGAGATGTGTTAGAGATTTCTTGGCCCGCAGTGAAGACGTCCAACATCAGCAACAGAGAATAAACTTAAGGAGAATTTTGACTCTTCATCTTTAGCAGAGCTGAATCTGTCTGTACATGTCGCTCCACAACGCTGTGTGACAACGGACATGAAAAACTCAAACAACACACAACTCTACACCCACTGGTTCATGGGGGAGTATTCAGCAATAATATGAGACTGACTTCTTTCCAGCTGATACAAGCAGTAAAATAACACAAATGCTGCTAAAGCATTAATAGTTTTTCTAAAATCCACAACATCCATTAACAAAGAGCTTTGTTTTCCACGTCTTCGTTTATGCATCTTGTTATTTTTCTGTGTGAAAAGCCTCATTATCTCATGTACAGGGTGTAAACATCTGTTGGCTGTGAGCTAGAGCCAATATGCTTGAAATGTCTTTGAAGAGAAATACAAAGACAAAATCTATGTCGAACCCATCTCTTTTTCTGTTTCCCTGCCTCTGCTGCTGCTGTCACAAATCACTCCCCCTTGCTCTCCTCCTCCCTTTCACCTCCTCAGCTCTGAAGAATGACTCTTTCCAAGACCAAGTTTGAACTGAATACAGAGGCACCTCGGGGGAATTATGTTCTTCTGGAGTCTTGACTACGTCACGCCCTCCGTCTTCTATGTCAAGAATATGTCAGCTGCGAGCTCCGCTCTGTACAAGGCAGGGGGCGTCTGCTTGGTAAAACTCGCCCACACCCCCCAACATTTCAGGTCAACAGTTAGACAAGCAGTAATGATGTCAAGTCACATGACCAACCAGTGGGTACTTCTCAGTTTCCATCTCTGTCACACTCTCTCTATGGTCTTAAAACTGATAGAGTGACTTTTGCTTCACGTGTATGGTCATTATATGCACATGAATGATTCAGTGCTGTCCCATAGTACCTACTATTCACACCAACATATTGAAGGCTCGGAGTCCATTGAATGCAGCAGTGAATCCCACAGCTGGGCTTGACCCACAAACTTCATCCGAATGACATGTTCTATATCTGTGTAGAGTGAAAAGAACGAATGTCTGACCTTTAGTAAGAACCACGCTATAGACATTTGTAGGCTAGTGCCACAAACTATCAATAGCATATATAACATCTTTTTAATATATGATCATAATTTCCTGATCAGGTGAACAGCTTAGTGAACAGCTTGTGGCTCCATAGTTCCTGGATGTCTTTGTACTGTGTGTCTTTTCTCCATGTTCATAGTGCAAACAACAAGTAAGTGGAGTAAAACTATGAACATAATCCAGCTCTTTGGTGACTAAAGGTGACTGATGCTCTCGGCTGATTCTGGCAGAGCAGGCGACTCTGCGCCGCCACCAAAGCAAAAACAATCTGGATGTCTGTGCACTGCAACTTCTTCTCAGTCTGCTACAAGCTAATTGGCTCCTCTGAGAGCCGTGTACAGCCAGTCATACACACAGCGTAGATGCAGACATCCACGCAAATACACACTGACCGAGGGCCTCCCAGCCATCTGCTGGGGGCTCACGCATACAGGTGCTCCTTTCCACCCCTCACTGTGCACAGGAAATGTTTGAGGTCCCACCAGCCTGCTGTTGTGTGTGATCAGCAGCGCTCTGTTGTGTCTTGTCATTGTAATTGTGTAAATCTGCAGTTCACGACTCATCTGTGTCCAAACGGCCACTTCTCTGATCACCTACAGCCTCCTCTCTGCTGCGACCTCTGTGTACCTGGAGCGAGATCTCAATCGCACAGATGCTTCATGCGTCGACTGTTTTCTTGTTCCCTTCTTGATCTGATGAGGTTCACTATGCTAAATAAACACCACACACAGTACCACAGTTCCACAGGAGCACACTGCAACTAGCCCACAGTATTTCTGAAATGTAGCGCTGCTGACATCAAGTTGTGAAGGCAGGGAACTACAACGTAGTCTGATCATCCATATAGTGCCTGAGGAGAAATGTGTCTTGTTTTACTTTACTTTACTTTGCTTGGCAGACGCTTTTATCCAAAGCGACTTACAAGGAGCTAGCGCTGTGTGTCTGGCTCAGGGACACACCTGGTAAGGAATGGATTAGGAGTCAGAACCTGCAAGCTACATCCCAGTCTGACGCTTAATCCATTGAGCTACCAGGCCGTTTTGTCACCAATAAATCAGTAAACAGTGAAACAGTAATTGTTCTAATATTCAAAGGATGTGGGGACTTCTTCAAAGGCACAGCAGGAAAAGTTCTACAACATTAGTGTTGCCTACCTTTAATTTAGCTGTAAGAGGTGCCGCTGATCTCCTTCAGTGCACACTTCAAAAACCACATCTGTCATTAATACAGCAGATTTGAATTTGAAAAGAACTTTGAATAATCATTAACTTTTAATCCAATACTAGCTTGACGCATTTCATGTTCCAAATCTCTTCAATTTTAGCAGTTAGGTTTCTAAATGATCCTGTCTTTATAAAAGTAGCTGTTCCCTTGTACACTGCGTCTTATTAACATCACTATATTAGGACTGAAGAACTGCATTACATCCCTGCACCTGTAACTGGGTTTCCAGGCCGAATCACTGGTACAGCTACACGTGAACCTTCTAGCTCACAGGATCAGAGGCCTTTTACCAAATATCAACTTTAATTACCTGGTTTCTCATGTGTGTAAAATATAGTTATATTATGGTTTGTTTAACCACTGATGTTTCTCTGTGACACATATGACCCTTTGGAAGGAGGTACACTGAGATACGGCACAATCTGTAGTTCAGTATTGTTCTTTTCTTACGCAATAACAACAGCTCACCCATTACTCCTACCCCTATGCGTTGTACTGGTTTCTGTGCCAATTTTGTTGATGCAGGTGATGTCAGGTATCACTGGGTGGCATAAAGAGCTCCTCTTTAAACTGTACTAACCATTAACTAGCTTGCACGGACAGTCAGCAACAGAGGCCCTGGTAGACGACGGAAGCTAGAATTGCATCTCTGCCTTTTATTAGCTGAGCCAACCAGGCTCATTCTCATATCTGTCTTTACTTTTTTCATATGTAGAAAAACATATCCCATCTTCATGCACACAACTCATTAAATTCCCCTGGGAAAACCTTTCAGCTTGAAGAAGTAATAAAACTATCAATGAAAGGTTGTTGAGTATACAATTCTTATTTATTATCGGATTAGTGAAACTATTCTGTTCAATCCAGTTTTTAATGAGACACCGTTCACATTACTGGGACTGTCAAACCAGTTTCAGACAGATTAGCGTGTCAAACCAGTTTGTTTCTGTGTCTTGAGTAGGTTTAGCTATTTACTGTGTCAGTTATGTGAGACTGTGCCTTAGGAAAAGAAAGTTCACCTCTTATTCCCTCCAAACAACAGAAACAATGAAGCAGACCAGAAGATACACGTTTATTTACGTGCACATATTAGCGACTTATGAAGTGTAGTTTAAAAGCAAAGAAAGAACAACAGAGGTTTAAGTCAAAGAAATACAACTTTATTTAAGTGTAAACAAAACAAAAACAAACAAAAGAAACTGCATAGGAAATGTTTAAAGTCCGCAGAGTACAGAGAGAGCTGCAGGTGGCCAATACATTATAGTCTACTGAAGACCTAACATCTGCATTTCCACTCAGCAGAAGGTGTGCTGGCAAACACACGCACACACACACACACACACAGACACACACAAACACACACAAACACACGCGTACGGTTTGACTGATAAACACACAAGCACGCACATAGCGGCCTAGATGAGGAAGCGCCAGCAGCACCCATCTAAACTCAGCTGGCCACGCTGGCTTCCTCTGCATCTTGGACTGCGAGGAGGATACATTCAGTGGATTTCTGCTCAGAGAACACAGACATCACAACACCCACCAAACAAACCAGCTGCTAGGAGAACGGGACACAGCAGAGATGAGAACATGGCCACCCTGGGAGATGTTAAAGGTTCATTAATGACCATGCTGCTGAAGGCTCCACATACAATCACATGTCTGTGCTGAACATTTAGCAGCAAACATTCTGTACTCTTCTTTGCGTCTTGTAATTCTCCCAGCAGCTGGTTGTTGCATGCGAGCATCAACTAGATCCCATTAAACCCTTTTCTTCACAAAATACATTCTAAAAGGGCCAATGAGCATCAAATGGTGTGAAGTATTTGTACTTGCTTGTAAACGAAAAAAACTAAAAAATTGGTGAAAGGAAAAGAACAATCAGGGGAAACTAATCAAAGGCATTATTTTTTCGGATTGACAGATATTTTGTATAGATGAAAATGGACACACAAAAGCATTGAATAGTACTGAGAGGTCATAAGAGGGAAAAAGTCACTACATCATCGATCACTAAGGGAAACAATGAAACGCCTGCAGGGCAGGGCTGATGAGAACTACCTGAGTTTTATTATCTCTGTTCTTCTCTAAACGTTCACACTTTTGAGTATACAGTAAAGGAGGTCTACATCCTTGCACATCAACTGGTGCAGCTTTGCTTTAACATTTTTTGAGAGCCGTGAGAGGCTAGAAATAAAAATAGGAGAAAATCTAAATTAACAATCATGTGCTCAGCAGCCATCGCCACACCTCCTAGATTCTTATAATGACGAGGAGAGGAAATTATTATGCTGGAGAAACCTAGCAGCTCCTGTTGCTAAGTTGAACACAAAATGGCTGCCTTATGGGTTAACCATTGTCGGGAAGATAAATCTATGATCAGCAGGAAGCTTTTGCAGCCTCCAAAGGTTACAGAGATTAAGATATGCTAATGTCTACCCATATTATGCATATTAGGGGGGTTAAAGAAAATGATGCATGAATAGTCAATGGAGACGCCAGTCTTCTGCATTTATATGAGAACTCTTGTTTCTCAGGCATTGAGGCATTGCTGGCTGAACAGGTTGTGCTCTGCAGAGCCTCTAGAGAACAGGAAATACAATCACAAATGTCAAAGGCTAATTCCATCCAATGCAATCCTAACACACACATACACATCTTTGGGTATATATTTTGGTAAAACCATCCCGAAAGTCAGCTACCCATCCCATCTGAGAGACATCAATATAATATAAGGACTTTTTAAAGCATGCAACAAAGTGAAAAAACAAAGGTTTAAAATACATTTTTCCTCTTTAAGAGTGAAGACCCAAGGATCTTAAAGATAGAATTCTGCAATCCTAATTAAAACAAAACTGAGTAATACTGAAAAGCAAAAAAACAAACAATCTTATTGATGACACTAGAAGTTGGGTTCGAAGCAGCAGGGTACATGGACTCAAACTGGCTTGCCATCAATGTGCTAATAGCTCCACTTAAATAATACCCCAGCCTGTGGTCATCATCAGGCGCAATTCTTTGTTGTATTAGTTTAAACCACAGTCAGAATTGTGGAGTTCAGACTTTTTTTAAGGTCCTTAACAACCAACATCAAGCATCTTCCACACTGAACAAGTGATCAATTGTGAAATTAGAGCCAACTCTTGTGGGCTCAATGGCAGAGGTGAAGCTCCGCTCTGCTCTTCTCCACAAGTGGAATCTGTGTGTTCATCATCATCATCATCATCATCATCATCATCATCATGAGGTAAAGATAAATGGGGCCCAGCCCTCTTAAGTGCATCCAATTAGAGAACGAGGATTTATCCTCATGTGCTCTAATTAAACATTTGTATCTATGATATAGTAGTCCAGTGAGGTTTGTCGTCTACAACAGTGTGGTCCAAATGCCAACCCTGTTTGGCACAGAGCTCTCACAGATCATTTTGGCACAATGCTTTCATCTGAAATATTTGGTTTCTTGGTGATAAAAGGCATAATTTACCAGTCAGTTTACAGTAGATTCAACAAACTGAAACGTCTTAAGGGGTGCAAGATGGAGCAATGACCGTAACACAAATTATATTTCAACATGAAACATTACCATGATCTTTGGTCCTAGAGCTACGGGACACGTACTGCACTGTAACACAAGAAGAGTTAAACAATGAGGTATATTTTTATAAATATCTGGCGAGGTATTCTTACATAAAAGAAAAAATGAGGTATTCAGAATAAGTAACAATTTGAGGTATTCGAAAGTTTAAATCCACAGTAGGCATGAGAGATGTACTTGAGGTATTCAGGAGTTGGGGTATGTGAGGAGGGGGGTAAAACAATGGTTGGGCTAAAGGGTACAGTATCTGAGATACAAGTGAGGTCATGTGTAGACAGGCCCTCTCCTCAGAGGCAAGAGGCAGTCTGTGAATCTTTTCACGGGTCCCAAGATTTTTTGCTAGGCTAAGGAAGTGGCTAACAGAACTTTAATTGTCTTAGTGCTTCCAGTGGGACACAGATTGAACAAAGGACCAAGGGGATTCAAAACCCCACAATGTTTTCTCCACAAAAGGTTCATATCTAGTAGTTTCTATGGACATGTAATTGTATTAGTTTGGGATACAAAAGCTAGTCTGAGATGCAACTCTTCGGGCCTTCTAGTAATACAGGCCGAGGTGATAAATGCAATGAGGAGACGGATTTTCTTTGGTGTAGATGTCTCGGCAGACAGATGAAAAAGATGATCTTTTGAAACCTGCCTCATACAGGGAGGGACTCAATCTAACCGTGACCCAAGCGCACAGCTCTTCTAGCCTAATATGGACCGTGCTATGAACTTTACACTTCCCAGATAAAATCATTTCAGATTAAAGCAAATGTTTCCTTTATGGCCAAATCTACACTTGGCCACTGTGCAGAAATTCTAACTTTGGTTGGCTCCAGTAGTTGGTCTACAGACCTCCGTCTTTAGAGGAGTGGTCTACTAGCACTCATCCTGGAGATGTTCTCTCAACTCTACGCATCAATAAAAAGGGCAGAGCTTGGAATGGTGCCCTCTGATTGGACTGGACTAATTCCTATGCCCCAGGAGCTAAAGGGAGTGGCTTTCAACCACAATTTAAATCCAAAGGATTGCAACGTTAGGGCTTTCATTTGATGTCATTAATGTCCTCTGGACGGCCAAATTAGGTGTCTATTTCTGAGGCTTTTGTCACACAGCATGCCTCATCAAAATGTGTTATTCAAATACATGATTAAATCGCTATATTAAGATCCTTAATACATACAGATCTTGAAAGATTGATCTCCAACATCCTTTCGTGGGTCCTCCTGTTGGGAGGAGATACTACTCTATTTGCATACTAATCTTTGCATCTTAGCTACTCATACAACACATAGAAACAGCGCAGCTAGTCTTATTTTTTCATTAGTTCATCCAATCATATAAGACTCCATTAGGGCGCGACTATGAATGATCAAATATTTGGACTATGCTGTTACAGGGTGTCTTTAAACTTCTTAAGGAATTAAAGTAAAGAAATTAATTTATAGCCAGTAAAGCTAGAGAGAGAGTCTGAAAAGTACTGATCTTTTTAAACCAGTCCTGTGGTGACCTGAGCTAATTGTGATTTTATCGAGTTTTGGCATTGCTTCACTCTCTCCTCTTAGGCCTAAATTACACTACTAACTCCAGAGAGCCACAACGAGACACGAGTCAACGCATAAGTAAAAAACATGAAAGGACATTTATGTACCCTAGTTTCATCTCCAAACACAGCCTTCTAAAGAAAATACATCATGCAGCCCCTACAGTGAGTATTGAGTCAGCATGTCTCAGCTCAACAATCAGGAGGTTCAGTTTAACTCGTGTTTATCAAATGCACAGCAAGAAATCCATTAATCCTGTGCATATATATCAACTGAAGAGTCTATTCTTTTTTGTCTCTCTTAAATAACAGTATAGAGGTAGACCATTCTTCTTCTTAAAACTTCTCGGATTAAAACCTCTGCTCAGTGACTATGAGTACATTCATAAAGAGCCAAATGAGGTAGGTATGGAGCAGAAGGTACAAGATTAAAAAAAAGTGAGAAATTCCCTGAGATGGATTTTTAAGGAGAGTTTAGAAAAAGATCTGAGCAGCTGAGACTGAAGAAGGGAAATATGTCTCTTTTTCTACTGATTATCAATTTGTAGAGGTCCCCTTCGTCATAAATACCACTGATTTTTGATACGAATATCTGAACAAATTAATTGAAAATAAAAAAAAACTTCATCTATAGTTTTGATTTCCCTCCTTCAACATGCTCCGAAGAATCTCTGAACTCTCCTCATTTTGTCTGTTTTCATTCTCTCTCCTCAATTTCCTTCATTCAAACAACTGTAGAAGGACCAATGAAGGAAGAGAATGCACAAATAAACTTTTTTTAGAACTTGAGGATGCGATTATTTCCAAAGTCAACAACCACTATGACCCCGTCAGGTGTCACAGCCACGCCAGAGGGACGATCCATTTGTCCAAAGCCACTCCCCTGCATGCCAAATTTGCATAAGAAGTTTCCATTGGGTTCAAACACTTGGATTCGATGGTTCCGGGAGTCGGCCACAATGATGCGGTTCTCCTGGTCTACAGCCACACCCTGGGGTCGGAGAAACTGCCCATTTCCAGTTCCCTCTGAACCGAGAAAGCGAGCTGACTGGCAGTCTGGCCGTATGACCAGGAGCCGGTGGTTGTTGAAGTCGGTCACCACCAGGTGGTCTTCGTGGTTAAAGGCTACACCTCTGGGGGAGTCAAAGTGTTTCCACAGGGCCCCTTCAAATCCATACTTGTTGAGGAAAGAGCCATCGGGGGCAAATAGTTGCACACGGTGATTCCTGGTGTCGGAGACCAGGATCTTACCCTCAGAGTTGACAGCCACATCCCAAGGATAGTTGAACTGCCCATTCTTGGTACCCTTATCCCCAAACTTCAGCAGGAACTGGCCCTCAAAAGTAAACACCTGTCAGACAAAGCAAATGTCTTTAAGGCCAACGTGTTTATATGTGGAGTACACTGAGAGTAAGCATGAAGACCTTTGTGTTTAAATCTCTTCTCTGGAGCTGGGATGAATGTAATGAAATGCTATTCTACTCTACAACATTACCCAGTAGGAATTTGAGTCCGTTGGGTTTTCATACCTGCACACGGTGATTGTCCTTATCAGCCACAATGATTCGTCTTTGACTGTCACAGGCAACTCCAGCTGGACGATCAAACTGACCAGGTCTGGAACCCAGAGAGCCAAACTTGTGGTGGAAGGCACCGCAAGGCTTGAATATCTGGAGAAAGTGTGAACAATAAAAGAACAAAATTTCACGTTGCAGCCCTCACTATAACACATGCAGCAATAATTATGGCTGTGAGATTATAAATTACTAAAGAAAGTCTTTTAGTGGCACGACATCACAGAGACTACGATGTACACAATTGTGTGTCTGTGTGGGAGGAAGAAAGTCGGAGGAGGTGAGCTTCATGCACTTTACAACATTCCAGTAGAAAAGTTGCTAAGCAGACTCTCTGCTACATAAACATTTCAGCACAAAAATCAACAGTGTGAAGTTAGCATTAACTGACGGGTGAATGATAAATGATTCGTAACCACTTTAAACTCAATCTGAGTGCAGGTGGTTGTATTTATTTGTCAGGCTGAGTAGAGACAGATGCTGGCCAGCTACAAAGAAGTAGGATTTCTCAAAGACAACTTGATGCTTGTAAATAGACAGAGGCTAAAGGTTGTCTTCTACCTGTATGCGGTTGTTGCTGCGATCAGCCACCACCACATATCCCTCCTTGTCCACGCTGACGCCCCAGGGACGACACAGCTGACCATCTCCCTCACCCTCACAACCAAACGATGAAACTTGGGAGCCCAGGGATCCGTAGCTCCGGCCTGACTTCACCATCACCTTGAAGGGGCTGCCCTGGATGTGTTGGTTACAGACCAGTACAGACACCAGGTGCTCCCCCTCACATTTGGGGAGGTAGCTGACAGTGTAGGAGCCATTCTGGTGATCCGTTACCTCCACTGCAGACAGGTTACCATCTGTGACAGACATGACTATTGCAGACACTGCGTCCCCACCAGAAAGACGCTGCTCGCCATCATGGTCGTATCCAATCACTGTGAAGGAGGCCGGCTTGCCCCGAAGCGCACTTTTAAGACCCTCACCATGGGCTTTGGTGACGGGGGCAAAGGCTCCACTGCTGATCAGGCCCATGGACTGGATGGCTATGTAGAGAGCCTGTGGGAATGATAGATAAACTGAGCCCTTTCTCTTGCTTTCAAGCCATGTAGTGTACTCAACATGATTCCTACAACAGAAAGTGAATCAATATGCAAATTTAACACCATGTTGTGATGCATCCACATAGCTCCAGCGCTTACCTGATCTGGAGGAGTGAACATGAAGCGGTCATCCTCTTGTGGCTGCAGCAGGCCTCTCAAAGCCTTGAGTTCTTGAATCTGAGTGAGCATCCGTTCCCTAGCCAGTAGCACATCCAGGTGGCGGCCTTCATCCAGCACCTGGCTAACCGCAGCAATGGTGCTGTCCAACTTGGTCAGACTCTGGTGCAGTTTCTCCACCTGCAGGTACAGAGACTTGGCCTTCACCTGACGGATCTTCTCCAACTGAAAATAGAGAAATTAGCTCTTTTAGTAGAAGAACAGCCAGAACAGTTCATTAATGTAGAATGGGGATTTTTGTGGAGTGACCCAGATTTCTTACAGCAAGTCTGTCCACTGGATGGCAGCAACATGCTGACTGTACCGTATCTGCAAGGCACTTCAGAAGAAGTAGCAAGCAGTTGCCTGTATATCAATTCAGTGTGTCAATATTAACCGGTATAGTAGAGTCTAAAATCTATTTGTAGGCGTCTGGCAACATAATCAGCAATTCATTTTATGTCAACAAAATGAAAGCTCTTTTCTTACAGCAATCGTTGTGATTTGAAGTGACTTCTCTGAGACACTCAGACACAAAAAACACACAGTTACCACCACATTAAACACATTACATGTATCTGCTCTATAATATTCTTCAGAATTATACAAACTGAACAACACTAGCAACCGAAAGAACAAGAAAAATGGTATTGCTGAGAATACTGAGCTAATACAAAAAGAACTTCTGACAAAGAAACAGTAAACTGGCTTTTTCTTTCTTCTTACTACCTCCTAACAAAAAGAGTACACAATAGCGTGACAGCCTCTAGGGTGGTAAAGACTTCTGATAATACAGAGAGACTCTAAAAGAAACAAAGACTCTAAAAAATGGGTCTTTTGTTAATGCTTTCCATAAATGGAACTGCAAATTTTGCAGCTTTAAGACTAGAGTTACACTTTATAGTCACTGAGGACAAAGGCTCGAGTCAGGCTTCCTCACATCAGACAAGTAGCAGAGGTACCGCAGTTAAAAGAAACACCGAAGAGGACAATGGTACAGTTTGTATGTGTTTTAGAGCACAAACCAGGCAGGCAAAGAAAGTGAGACAGAGATGCTTCCACCTAACACACACATGCCGGACACACCCAGACCCAAAATGTGAGTATAAGTTTGAATAAATCATATGTAAGTCACAGCACAATGCATTTGGTATCATCTCGCAGCCATGAATCTCTCTAGTTCAATGACACAGGGCTGAGTCACCTCAGGGCTCCCTCCTGGATTCAGTGTCTGTGTGTTTCCGGACAGCACAGGTGACCGTCACAATGGATCTCACAACAGGAAGCACTAGATGAGGACTAACATGAGCTATAGGGAATGTCTAACTGTTCAATCAGTCAAATTCATGACATTCATTATCTTATTTTTCAACTTAAGATTGGAAACAGTGACAAAAGCAGATCATAGGAACATCAAGTGACCAAATGAATTGTTTTTTATGTGAGGGATAGTCAGAGCCTCAAGAAGAACCTCCCTGCTTTAAGTGCAGCTTTTATCTGGCCCCGCTGCTATTCCTGAAATTCCCAACTTCATTCCTCAGAATGTAATATATGTCTAGTTAATCATCATGACTAAATGAATGTGTAACATTCGTTGTGTCAGGACACAAGAAAGGACAAAAAGGAAAAACAAACTCAGTGTGTGTGGGTGTTATGGTTGATTGTAATGACTTATCAGGTCAGGGATAAAGTAGCGAGTCCTGTAGTGGTGTGAAAAGGATTAAAGAGGGAACACGGGTAAGTGAAAACCTTCTCAGTGACACTTTGACCTGCACACACACAACGGAGGTGTAAGATCTTAGGGAGTAACATACAGGTCAGTTTTTATAATGTCACTGAGCCTGTTCTCAGGGGAAGGGGAGAACTAAGAGTTTGGAAGTCTGGTAGGGGTTTAGCTAAATTAATGTCTCTGTTCTTTGCACATAAATGCTCAAGCGTACACTGAACTATCTGGTTTCAGTTGGAGCTCATGTGCTCTAGATGGTGCGCGTTGTGTGTGTTGGTGATTTGACTGGTGCTAGAGCACACTTACAGTGTTGTGCGCGTAGTGCATTTTATGACAGGTATGGGATTTGGAAGCAGTTTAGCCGTAGCTGAGGGGCCTCAGACATGAGTAACTTTCTTCTGCCCACAAAGCATCTCCTTCTCAGAGTAACCTTAAACTTGAGAGGCCCCTGCAGAAGGTTTCTGAAGTGTAGGTAAAACAAAAAAAGGTTTTCTTTCCTTTAATTAAACAGTTTTGTAAATAAAACATTCTGCTAAACGTTCAGATGTGACAGTTTCTCATATTACATTATATTTAAATTTGAGAAAATAGCTTCTGCTACAGACTACTCTAAAGGGAGCATAGGTAATAATTGAATTGGATGAGGATGTGTTGTTTAGAAACTAGACTTTTTTAGCAAAGACTAGAAGATTTTAGCAATGACTGTTCCTGAGCGGCTCAACAGAAACGCAGACTTAAATCCTTAAGAACGTTTGGAAAAATTGCACTTACAGACATTTTGCATCAACTCTCACTGAGATTGCCTACGACTTGCTGGTCAGCTGTAGTAAACTAACAAAAGACATTATCCAGACAGAAACAAAAGAGAAGTTGCTACATAAGGACTAAACATTGATGGACACGATTGTAGCAGCTCACCTTCCACAGCAGTTCACATTCCCTCTCCTCCAGCGCTTTCTTGTGTCTGAGAACCAGAGCCTTGACTTCCGACTGCACCACCTTTGCTTTAATCTCCACCTGCTCTGCCATGGCCTGGACCTTCTCCATGCTTAGCTGGCGAAACAAAGCACAAGAACAGGATTTTACTAATTTAACACTGTGAGGTTTTTTTACAATAATAATCGCAAGTGAGCAGTAAAAGCAATAATCAGACATGTGACTGAGGAGTGACTGGTTTGAAAAGAATGTCCAAATGCTCACGCACACCAGTGCTTTATCGGTTTTATTATTCAGCGGGGATACAGGTGGCCCCGTGAAACAGGATGTAAAGGATGAGGAAACATTAAAATAAGGACACTATGTGACATCTTCCTGGCACAAACAGCTGCTCGGTTTCTGCGACCTATTCCTTTCTCACATTTGGCTTTTAGAGGTTAGAAAGTCTCCTCACACTGCACACAATGATTTTGGGCTGAACCTCCACTTATCCAAAGTGTACATTATAGGATAAATAAGCATGTGGGAGCACAACATCTGAAACTGTATTGTCTCACAGTGTAGTGCATGAAAAGTATTATCTAAATCATAAAACATTCAGAAAGACTACATTTGATCAAATTTACATTTCCATAACATAGAAACGTTTGTGGAAAAACAGGTTAAATGGTTAAAATCCTAATAAATATTATCTTAACTTTGACATTATAAAATGAAACATATGTAAAGATTCAAGCCCAGCCCTTTAGAGCAACATGTAACGATGTTACTTTTGGAATTTACAGTTAGGCGCGTGGAGTGTGCACAGGACAGAGCGATGAAACAAGATCACAAATCTACTTAATAAATAGTCAGTGAAAAATCTATATATGCCATAAACTTGAAAAACTGCATCATGCCAAATGCATATTTTCCTCTTTGTGTCCCTCCCTTCCCCCTCTCTGGTTTTATCTGGCGTTTTCTGGGAGGTCACAGGGTGAACTGGACCTCACAGTGTCGAAGGGGAGGTGGGATAAGGCTTCCTTTGTGATAATGGCCGCAGGGATCAAAGGTCACCAAAACCTTTACAGGTCGTGATCTGCAACCTCTGTCTCAAGACACATACCCGCCCACCCCCACGGCATCCACGCAAGAACAAAGCCTGGCAGAAGGGTCCTTTTCTCTTTCACCAGGCCATTTGAGGTGGGCAGCTAAAGGGTCAATTAAATCAGGCCCCAGGAGAGGGAACAGCAGGGATGGAATCTAGCAGGAACTAGGGGGGGATGACGGTTATCAATACTGTAAAGGGGAGAGAGGAAGGACCCAGAGTAGAATTTAAAAGCATGTGAGATTGTAAAACTAATTTTTATTTCTAATAGGCATTTGATTGCTTTATTTTTATTATTTATGTTGTCTTGTCTTCTTCCCACGTCTCCACTCTGTCTCATGCTCTGTATTTATGGGTAAATTTCAGTTCTTTTATTTTATCCACATTTCCTTGACTTGTGATCCTCCCACTGAAGATACAACGAAAAAATGTCCGGAAAAGGAAAAGTGGAAATAAGAAACCCTGTTTTTAGAGAAATGAGACATCCTGTCCTCTGAAGCATCATCTGAAGTGACAACCGTTTCAGATGACGTCAGCTCAGTATCACAGCTGGATTAAAGCTATGTGGCAACTTCTGTTGGTTTAGAGTCAACATGTGTTTAAATGTATCACAAACCCTAATTCCAGAAAAATTGACAAAAGTAAAAATATAAGATGGCTAATGTTTTCACAAAGCAACATCGCTGCATTTCTTAAATTCGCACAAATTTAGTAGAAACTAAACAAAAATATTTCAATAATTAAGTTGGTCAGAAATACAACATAATATTTCCTTTAATTCTTCTGTCAATCAACATGTGCTAGTTGGTTCTCTTATTTATCCACTTTGGTATAAAACTGCAGGGATGTTAACAGGTTTCTGGCAAAGGGTCTGTGTCAGCTCGTTGTTCAAGGTTTCTTACAGATCTTTGTTCATCTTAGTAGAAATGTGTATAAAATGTGTTTAAACACAAGCTTCAATGATTTCCAGTGGTGAATAAGGGAAAAATAAGGGACCTAGGATATACCCACATCTCCTGTCATTTCTATCTTTCCCTCAACATTTCCAGAAAAGCACAGCTTGAAACACAAAGAGGGTCAAACCAACCAATCACACTGCAGAGAAAGAGCTCTGGCCAAGCAGGAGGTCACAAGTCCAGGGTCAAAAGTCAGGGAAGATAATGGGTATGGAGTGGGCGGAAATTTCCTACCTCAGGGGATAGGAGTGTGTGTGTTTATGTATTATCTGGCGTCAGCATTTAGTCCCATGTTAACCTGGGACAAAAACAAGACCAAACACAAGGTGTGCACAATGGTATATTGTTTCTTCACTGCTGCACATATCTTGATGCTTCTTAATAAATAAAACATGTTTGTTCATATAAATATTGTTGACTAAAAAGTTTAAATATCAAGAGTTCACTGTTGAACTTGGTTTTAATACATGCGGGGTCTGGCATTCAAACCAAGCAGATGTGTATTGTGAGATCTTGGAATTTGAAGAACACCCAAAGTGACATAAGTACCCATCCATTAAGGCACAGAGTGTGACCCAGTCACACAAAGGTCAAGTTGAGAAAGGGATAGGTGAGGCACAGACTCTGCTGAGAAGATGTGTGCATGCCAGCATGTCAGATGACCTCAGTGGAAAAGCTAGTGTTTCATGTTTCAAGCAAGTCTTTACCAAGGTCATCACACCTCACTGCGCAGGCAAAATACACAACACTGAAGTGTGCTGAAGAAGGATCTCTGCTTATTGTTTGGCCTATAAAGTCTCAGAAGATGTCCACCAGAGGTTCTCAGAGCTTAAAGTGAAATTGTAAATTAAGTTTGATCATTTATGAACTGGTTTTATTATAACCCACAGCACAACCCTAGCCTAGTTTGGAAAAGGAAAACTTTATGAGCATTTTATGAACACCTCAGCCTGTTGTGCTTTACGCTGTGAGCTAAGGCTTGTACCATAGTTAGAATTTGAACATAACAGCGATAAAATCATTGCAAGAACTTGGACCACATACATTTAATTGTCTTCAGTTAAATAATCACTTAATCAGTGAATTGCTTCAGCAGAATTCTAAATCATTCTCGTCAGATCAGTTACAGCAAATACAACTCATACGGTGCTTCTGACTGTTCAAATGGTAAGTGAAACCTCTTGCCTTTACTCATAACCTTATAGACTGAATTTGGAGGGGGGAGGGTCTAGAAAGCTGCCACACAATCTATAATTACGTAAATGAAGAGAGGCTGTGTGTGTGTGTGTGGGAGCGAGATTAAGAGGGCTGGAGTGTGAATGAGTGAGTGAGTGAATAGGGGGAGGACAAAGTGTTACACATCTTTAAAAGGGGAGGGGAGTTTTCCTTTCTCTGAAATCCTTTAAATACCTTACCCACCCTCCCCCATCCTCCTCTCCACTCCTGCTCCCCTTTGACCTTCAGCCCTGCCCCCGCCAGACCTCACCCCGTGCAGCCCACCCCTTCTCAGGGCCAGCTGGACACCTCTAACCCCAGGCTTCCCAGCAGCCCAGTACTGGTCACAATCAAACATATTCAAGCTGATTATCTCTAATAGCTGGACGCTCTGTGCTGAGAGATGCTGGGGAGACACAGCTGTTCTCCTCAACTTCTGCCCGGTTCCTCTAGGAGATTGATGAGTGCAGATTTGTGTGGTTTGACCTCTATAAGAATTGTCTTTTTATCAGACACTGGAGAATCTGCAAGATTCCTCTTAGCTTGTTTACTTAAGACCAAAATCAGTTTGACCTATCTGAGTCCCAGGGCATGATACAATACAATTTTCTCTTGATGGAATTATAAAGACCACCTGGTCTTGCTCTCTTGATTGTGTCCTGATTTTTTTGAGATTATTTCATCAATAAACATTAATTAAACACTGATTCAATTGTTATTTTGTGAAATACAACAACAGTCTGAAGAATTCCACCTATAAATGACCAGTCATTTCTTTCTCACTGTGCTCGTATGTTTGGGTTTACTGTTCACCTGCACAGCCTGTCGTCCCTGTTGTGCATCTGCCAGCAGCTGGATGGTGATAGTCCTGCAGTCCTGCACGGCGTCTTGCAGGTAAACGAAGGTGTGGCCCATATGATAGCCTATACTGCACTCCCTGCAGATAGGCACTGAGCAGGTTTCGCAGAAGAACAGAAACACCTGCAAAAACAGACACAAGGGTGAACAGATCAGTTTTGTTACTAAAATACTTCAAACTAAAACAACGACACAACAACCAAACCAACCTTCATATTCATATGTGACTAAAGAGTGGCACCCTTCCACTAGAAGAATCCTACAATAAAACAATACAACGGACTAGCTGCTTTTCCATTTTCAGTGCAACAGAGTATTTTAAATAATGCAACCAATTAAAATGTCAAAAATCACAGGAGGCTTAACAAAATATTTTGTAGCGTATCTGTTGATTACAGCCATCACATTGTGTTGAGTTGTTATTTCACACATGTAGCACACAGCAGGGGATGGTCCGTATAGTCTCACATGGTAAGAAATGTAAGCTTAATTTCAGGGCAGGGGCGACTATGTGGAGTGAGCAGGAGGAATGACATGACGCAGCAGAGGTCACATTCCGACATTACCCTGACTTTGTACCGGGTGCTCGCAGGATCTCTGGGTCCTCTCACGCTGACATTTGAAACTTTTATTCATTGCAGCAGATGCTTCTGCCTTAACATCTGTCTCACTAATACAACATGAGAGAATTCATTCACTCTCACATACACCACGCTCCACAAAACAAAGTCCTATCAGGCTAATGCACGCGCTATGCCCACGATACCATTTGCCAAGTCTGCTTTCAGTGCACACAGGACGCACTGAAATTTACGAGTTTCCTGAGAGTTCTAGTAGGAATCTTTGCATAAAGCGTTTCTTCCAGACATATTGAGATTTCAATGCTGAACGGCATCAAAGTAATTATTAGCAGTTTCTATTACTCTGGATGTAACTTCCTCCTGCATTTATGTCGGCCATTATCCAAACTCTCCATGATGGACCCCCGAGAAACATGCAAAATCCTTGTTTAAACACAGCCACCTTCACCTTGTTGTTCAACTTTATTGTCCCACAGTTTTTATTTGAAGTTCAGTGTGCTCAAAGTGCCCACAAATGAGACACTATTTTTAAAGAGTGCGTCTGCAATTTTGTACTTGCTATTTGGGGTGTTAGTAAATTACAGTTAGTAATTGCTAATGCTGTTAAAGGAAAGGAAGTATAAGTACAATATATTCAGAAACAACAGAAATAAATAAAGAGCTGTAAAATGTACCTATTGTTAGACCCACAGCTATTACTGCTACAATACTGGCCTGTTAAGATAAGTTTGTCTCACACACACACACACACACACACACACACAGCCAGTTAATGAGAAAAGACCATGAATGATAAACAAGTCATCCATATGCATGTGTTGCCAGGGTGCCTTGACACCCCAGATGATTTCGCTCTCCTAAAACATGAAGCAAGGAGACACACAGAGGGGCCGAATGCCAATAAAACTAAAATCAATACTCAATCTGTACAATCTCTTAACATAGAGAGACAAGGGCCACAAAGGGACTTTACTCTTGTGTCAGTTATCAATATGACTAATTTGACAAGTTTGTGTGCGTCTGTGTGCTTCAATGATTTAGTTTTTTCCTAAAAAGTTATTGTTTATGCCATACTGGTTATACCTGGTCTTTTCTATGTTTTAATAGATTGAAATATATTCTAATGTGTCCCTTATTATATTAATTGCTATTGCTAGTTGTTATTATCACTGCGTGTTGTACACTATATAATGATGTATGTGACAAATAAAGAAAGTTTAAGTTTTTATTTATTGGCAGAAATGCATGCCATATTTCCCTCTGAGATTAATAACATTTACTAAATCGTAATATATATAATGGGTGAAATAGAGCTGCACAGTGGACAAAAAAGCCCAAGTCATTGATGATAAGAATAAAAAAAAGCTATTTTCACCAAACATTTGCTTTGACCTGTTGTCCGAGTGTTTACTGGTTGTAAAGAAGGATAAATTAAATATGCACTGGCCATCATATCCCAAAGAGACACCAGATCAATAGTCTCCAATAGCAGGAGCAATAGAGTGGATGGGGAGGGGTCTGCAATCAATCAATCAATCTATCAATAATGGCCGTTTCCCTGGGGAGCGGCACAATCTAATGAGACACACACACACACACCTCCCCTTTATCTGACTTCCTCCTTCTTTCTGCATTCTCTTCAGGCTCTTCTTGGATCCTTTTCATCTGGTCCTTTTCTTGCCGTCTCTCATTCTGCTGAGCCCTGTCCTCTACTACCGTCTCTGTACACCTCTGTCACTCAATGCCCTCCAGTCCTGTCCCACCCCCATCAACATCTCTTAAATTCCAAGGGGACAAGACACACAAAAGTGAGGAATGCAGCTGGGCTGGTGTGTAGGAGGAAGGTGGAGACAGACTATGATAGGCGCAGGGCTGAGGTAGATGAAGGGGTGAGGGACAGGCAGGATTGATGGTGCAAAGATAGGATGGATACTTGTTAAGCAGATCTGCATGAGCAGCATCTGCATGTTAAAATGAAGCTAGTGAATGGATGATGGTATGATGAATTCATTCAATGATTCATTTTTATGATGACAGGAAAACAGCCCCGGACATGAAAATGCTGACTTGCTTGTCAATCATTTGTGAAATTTGTGGATGTAGAAAGAGGCCTTGACTAATGGATAACGCTAATCAGCTTCATTTTACCCAACGTGCCACACAAAGAACAGGGTGGCAGGTTGAGTCTAAGCATATTTGCTAATTTACTCAAAGCTTAACAGAAACAGTGATAAATCTGAAAAACCCTTTCATGCATTTCAAGAAGCTTTGTGGACGGTGCACTACAGTCTTTATTTGGAAAATGTCATGCTACGAGTTTCAGTAATAATCTAGTAATCAGTTTTTTAACATTCTCAATAAGCTCACTCCTTGTATACAGGTATCACATTTAAAACCAGCTCTGCAGGAACTTCAAACTGTTTGTTAAACTCAGTTTATCTGAAAAGTCTGATTATAAACTCAATCAACACCACTCTGACCAACGCAATACTATAACTCCAAAACCACATGTGACATATCAAACTTACCCTGACCACCAAAACGACCTCAATTCATTTCAATATCCATATTGTTTAATTGTTTTATCAAATGTTTAGAGTGTTTTTTGTGGATGTGAAACCACAGCTAAATTAAACAGGGTGACCAACACCCTGTTACTGAAAACACTGGAGTCATATTTCATGGAACTAGATCCTTTGATAAATAGTTCCAAGGAGCTTCAGATATCTTAAATAATATCTGTTGCTTATCAACAGTCCTGGAGGTGAAACACACTCACTTATATACACACGATTGTGGATTACATGATACACACAACACAAATCCATATTATTGATTTAAACTGAATACTGATCTCTTTATGGAAGCATTATCTTTCCCCTCTGCCTCGCTCCGTCTTTATCTGACTCTAAAACACATCATCTTCTATTCATTTTCAATATTTAAACAAAAAATAATAACTTACAAAACAAATTACTTGCAAGCTGGGGATTTAACTGTTCCACAACACATGTGCGCCAAGAACAGAGAAAGAATTTCACAGCCAATGGCATGTGCTGGACATGCCGGATACCTTCCAGACACATCCAGTGTGCATGTGAGGTAGAAATGTGAAAAACTACTTAAAAACGGTAAAGTAGGTGTGGTGTCACACTAACAGAGTTGTAAATTCCACAGAGAACACCCTGGAGGGGAGGCCTTCAGGCAGAGGTGACTCACCTACAGAATTTATTTATTACACACCAACAGGAAGTGTGCCTTAGAAAAATATACATGCTGACATGCATAGAAAAGGCACAGCAAAAAATGGACAGTGACACAAAACGTGAAATGCTACTTTGATGTGTAGTGGATGGTTTTACTGTTGGAGAGGGTCTGGAACCAACATGCCATCACCAGCTATAAAAGCTCTGAGCAGCAGGGCTCAGCTACGTTGGGGGAAGTGAGTTACTGTATTTCATTAGTGCACCGGATGTTTCTCCTTCTCCTTCTCTGCCCATTACACTCCTCCATTATGAATTAACGTTTAGACACACCCAGATAGGTTGGTGTGTGTGTTTGAACACAGCTTATTAAAAACCAGAATTAAAAGAATTACTGTGGTTATTTATATCCTTTTTTATTTTATGACCTATTATAGATTATTTATAGTCTACTGCATCTTCAAAATATTCTAAAATATTCTTTTCTTAATGCTGCTAGTGCACCAACAAGGCAAGCAGTGAAAAGTACATATTCACATGGTACATATGTAATAAGTAGCCTAATTCTTCAGTGAACTAGAACAACATTAAAACATTTACATTTAAATTTCCTTACTTTTATTTATAACAAACACTTCTCATTTCATTTAAGCATAACAATAGCTGAATAGCTGTGAGCTGCCTGGCCTTGTGTTCACAGGAGCCTTCCCTCCCCACCCTCCCTCCATAGGTACAGGGAAGTGGGGGAGAGGGCAGAGCTCAACTAGCCAGTAAAATCACTCCATGCATCATTCGTTGCCTGTGTGCACAGACGAGTGGGGGGAAGGGACACGGGCCATGTAATGTCACACTATGGTGGCAGAAAAACCAGAGCTGCTCTGGTAACGGCATGTTCTTACAAAAAAAAATTAAACTACTTTTCAAGGATTCTCAATGTTTCTGTATTACTCAAACATGGAGAATGTAATCCATTACTACACTAGAATATGTTTTGCAGTTGTTTTCAGATTTATGACTTTATCTTCAATATATATAAAAATATATTATTTTTTGACAGTATTACAAAGTCTAATTGAAACGGCTTATTTTAACAGTTTCAAACCATTTTCTGCCATTTGTCTGTTAAGCTTCTTGAGTCCACTTTAAATTGTGTACTAAGCAGTCATCATGGAGTTACTGATTAACCTGATTTAAGGTATTACAAGACTAATACTCTTAGAGCACATAACAAGTGTATTTATCTTCTAAAATTAATTCAATATGCCACTTTAGAAATAGGAATACTATTAGTGAGAACAAACCGTTTCCTACAGGATTTTATTTTGAAATGGGCTCATTGAAAGTTAAGAAAAATATTTCTGGTTAAAACCTTCAGCATCATCAGTCATCTTTTCTTAAATGTGCATTTGCAAAAAATTTGCAATCTGTGTCTGTGCTGTCAATAGAGAGAAAAAGGTCAGAAAGGTTTGGCAATAGACAAACTTACCAAAGGGACATTTCTAGGAGCTGCTCAAAGATTTTAAGAAGCTGGGTAATGCCCAAACAATCAACTTTAATTTAAGGTAGATTAATTCATATTGTACTATTAATAAATAATATCAGAGGGTTATATTGCTTGGTGATCAAAACTGGGTTCACATAATTATCTTTAATAAATAAATGCAGTTTGCTCGACATATTTTTCTAATAACATCAGCAGTCCCAAAAACCATATGGTATTTCTTTCCCTCTCTGCTCTTTTCATCACTCGCACAATGCTGCTTTGCCTTCTTCCTTCTCCGTTGCCCCACCCTTTTCTAGCGCACGCACACACACGCCAGCTGATGTTTTGAAACTCTGCCACATACATCAAGGGGGGCGGTGGCTGTGAGCCAGAGATCTGATTGGACAGAGATGGAAAACAAACCAGAGTCAGCTGTGCAGCTCTTTAGCTACAGAGCATGTGACTAGTGGGTTTAATTCTTGAGCTGATAGAAGAACAGTCATACAGTATGTATGTATTTATGTAGAGTCACGGCCCGGCTATTTTTGATAACTGTGACAGAGAGAAATCCCATTCTGACACATCTATTTATTTACACACACATTCACTCAGGGGAGGCTGCAGTAAGAAGATGGACTTCTTCTAGAAGGCCTTATCTAATGGAAATCTTTTAGACCATGGTGTGCAAATACACATGTTAACGTGACATTAAAAGTCTAGCTAAATGCTCATTAGTTAATCATGTTACACATTGACTATTTAGAGTCTACTCCATACACTGCCCCAATGCGTGGACATTTCACATCAATTATCATCTAATTAAAGAGATACAACTGTGAACAGAATCATCGATGTGTGTATTACTACCAAAGCCTGTGCAATCATTGCATCTCCTTTACCCATTTGCAATCAACATTAACGCAAAGGAAGTGCTGGTTCAAAGTTGGTTCAACTTGGGGACCTTGGAAGAACTGGTTTGCATTTTGAAAGGCTAGAGAGCCACAGAGGAGCTACGTCATTGCGTTATTAAAACTGAACTTCAGATTTTAATGTTAGCCTGCTACATTTTATTATTTTAATACATTATTGATTTATTGGGGAAATTGTTAACAATTTATGACACAGCTGCTAGACCTGTGTCAGGGTTTTACGGGAGCTTCAGTGTCTTGTCCAAGGACACCTCAAAATATAGCTTCAGGGGGACTCCTTCAAAGGAATTGAACCACTGACCCTTGGGTTGGACGACAACTGCTCTACCCACTGAGCCATCATGCCGCCCCAGTCTATCATACAAATTTTAAAAAAATGCTAGACCAAGTTGAATCTATTGCGCAAAGCTCTGGTTGATCTCGTGACTCATGATAGTCCAGTCCTGAGCCACTGAAAACAATCGATTCTTAGACCAGTAAAGAGTTAATTTCAGGCTAGAAATTGTTTTTGGCTGAGATCCAGTTCTTTGGCTGTCAAAATCCACAAAACTGGTTTTGAACATGCACTAGAACTGGCTCATTGGAATGTGAGTTGTGTTTGCCAACCAATATGATCAAGATATAACAATAATAATTATATTTTAGAAATTAAATATTAAATTTGAAACATAGGTACGACCATCCACTCACATGGATGTTCCTCAAGCAAACCTCCTCAATAAAAGTCCCGTGTTGCCAGATAATATAGCCACATTATGACAGTAATTATTAAAAAGTATTGTCCTATTGCTTTGGATAAAACCTTTTTGAGATAACCATGACCTGGATGACTGAGAACCTTCACAGATATTGTTATACAGATTTCACTGCCCTGGTCTTATAATTGTGTACTGTATAACTGCAAAAACGTGCGTGAGGTTCCAGCTTTATTTTCCTGAATAACACCTTCACTAAACACATACACACACTCCATCAACATAGCATGGTTTGTGTCTGCATTATTCTACCCAGCATTTTTCAGAACACAGGGTTCTATCATGTATAATACAAACCAACCAATTTACTACATTTTCATTGTACAAAGCTCATTACTGAAACACTATATATTGCATTGGAAATTCACAGCAAAGTGCTAAAACATACAAACACACTAGTGTGGTCCTTCACCACCATGATTGGGTAATTTGGGATTGTGGTACCCATCGTTTGAAATTAGAGTACGCCCAAACTGCAGCAACGACGCAAACTGTTTAGTACAGCTGCTATAAGCTACTAGCATGATGCCCAATATTCCAACCACTTACGTGAGGATTAATCGTGGCTGGAAGCTGTGCAGTGTCCCCCAAACAGGGTTGAGAGTTTTAACATTAAACGTGTTAACAGCACAATCCCGTTGAGTGAGGTCAAATAATGGCCAATTAAAACTCCATTTGTGCTCGGCCACTGGAAAGGAAGTGGCAGGTTCCAGCTTTTGAATGGGGTTTAAATCCCATTGTCAAAGAGAATGTGATAGATGTGTTCCTTTCGGTCCATTAAATGTATATGTCCTCAAAGTCATCAAAATGGACACCAAAGCCAAGACACACACAATCTGCTTTAGCCTACATGAAACACATTCACAAAACACAGGAAAACAGGAAATGCTCTCTAATTGCCAGGCACATGTTTTGCATTAAAACCCTGGAAGTCCAACTTCATATAATCCTGTGCTGGCTGTGTGGAGACACACACACACACACACCAAAAACCCTCTTCAGAGGATAACTACCCACAGATGGGAGATGCTCTTGGAAATGAAAACACCGCTGCCACACACTCACACGGATACTTCCAGGAGTGATGATATGTAATCATTTGCCCCTCAACAGCAACAGCTGCTAAATCATGTTGCGAAGACGTGCGGCATTTATAATGTCTATTGTCTCTGACACAGAGCAGACATAGGCTGCTGATGAGAAAGGCAGAAGTTAGCAGAGGAAATACCCAGTGTGTGTGTGCGCGAGAGAGAAAGGGGGAAAAGAGAACCCAGGAGGTATAAACTCAAGTTACAGGAATTCCTCTGGCCTTGTATCAGCGACAGTGTTGGGTTAGGTTTCCTTACAAACATTCTCTACTTGCAAGTTCCAAAAAGGGGGAGTAAAAGGAGTGATTAAAAAGTCCACCCAGCATATGTTTTAAGTGATAGTCCGTATCTACAGAACAGAGACAACTACACAACAGAGCAGGAAAGTTTAGTGACAACCGAGTTGAAGTCTTCCTTTCCTAGCGCTACAAAAGATTGAGCTCTGAGGTGATAAGTGCACTGATTCACCATCAAACTGAGTTTGTTTCTGTGCACTTTAGATATACAAAGATATAGTGTGTAAGTGTGTTGAGGAGAAGCCATGCACGTGCACTGACAGGCATGTAGCTATTGCGACAACAACTGAATCTAAAGCACATAGTGACATTTTGAAGGATTACAATATCATTAAGTGTCTTTCAGAAGGAGCTGTGTGTGTATTAACACGTTGAAGGAGGACATCACAGCGAGAAGAAGACTCTCCTTTAATGTAATCCCATTTACCGTTTGTCACACACACACACACACACAGCATGGAATTTCCCAGACTGCCAGGGCTTCTGCCGACATATACGCCGTTTAAGCAGCTCATACAACATTACTGGTGGGCATATTCTATATATTTATATCAGTGGGTAGTCTGTTTCCTTTGCCACAAAACAGCCTCTTCTTTCTTAAACCCTCCGTTTCCTCCATTTTAGAATTAATGATTTTCTGCAGTTTTAGGAACTTACGGTTCTGAAATTAATTCCAGGTAAATTCACAACGGGTTAACTCAGCTAAATGATTATATATCTGTGTAAGCAGAACTGGAAGAATACTCAAGCCAAAGCAAATCAATGTGATATTCACTTCACATCCCCCAAAATAATAAAAACAACATAACCTTTTCATTGCAGTTGATACAATTAAAATGGAAGCAAGGGATTGTGCATGTTCCTGTATTGTATTCACCGTCCTCCTCTCTGAAATCTTTGTTTTACTTCAGTTTGAAGGTGAATTGTTAAACGCTGAATCATGTATTGTGTATAAACAAGCCTCCTATTCTACTAACTGCCAATATCACCAATTGGCTGAACCTCCCTCTGCTGCGCAGAAGCTTTTTATCTTGTAGTTTTTCATTTTCATACACTGTACAAAGCTGTGTAATACACAAAGCCTATTGATTTTTATTTTGTCAATACGTTATTAGATTGTCGTAATTTGTCGATTATTTAGATTCTATTACCTTAAATGCACCCATTAAACGAATACATTGCACAAACATGCTGTAGACATTAATTTAACCATCTTTCCACAATCTATAAAACTGAATGACAAAAATATCTTGCTGGACAATAGCATTTAAAATAGTAACAATGCCTTTTCTTACCATTCACATATTTGTTTGAGACAATATAAACTCTGAAGTCATAACACCAGTAGTGTCAACACGCAGGGTAAACTCAAACTTAAGGAAATTATGTGTTTCTAAATAAACAAACTCCGAACACACACAAATACTAAGAAGTGGCAACTGGTGTGTTTAGTCAATTCACATTGGTTAAACAAACTAAGAATTAACTGAACAAAAGGAGTAAACGGAGATTAAGAATGCAAACAGGAACAACAGAAAGTAGTATATGGAGAATTTCAACATACGATGGACGTGGAGGTGGGTGATAGACAATGACTACTTACTCGGTGCTGCTAGGTAAAGAAAGACTAGTCTTCTCCTGTGTCATTCCCTCCCCCAGGGCTGAAGCACGGTGAGTGACTGGGAAATAAAGCCCTTACTGGAAAACTGAACCAGCCTATTTACTGGCAATGGATGGGGGGTGTAAGAGCTGGGGGGTTAGAGGGATTTGGGGGGTTGTAGAGGTCAGGGGAAAAAACTAAATTGGAAATCTGAACTGAGCTTTTGTGACTTGGCACTTAATGATCAGAAAACTATGGACTGAATCACTAAATTATTTATATCACAGCCTTTTATTTTAGGTCGGCAAACCCTACATAAACCTGATAAAGAAAAAGATGAAAAAGGATTGGACTTTATTGGTACATGTTGTTTGAACTGGTAAATTTACAGAAATCCCCAACATAAGCTATACGTTGTTGCACGAATGCATACCTACCCCCCCCCCATCCCGCAATTATAAACTACGCTGCTTGTTGTTCAGATTCAGACATTGCATGTGCTTTGCTCTGTATCCTCTGTGGAACACATACAGAAGCAACATTTCAGAAGACTTGACACCTCAAGTTTGTAGCCATCCTTAAGCTAGCTGCATTCTTCCGGGCTACGCAAACCTTGGTAATTACATAATTGCACCCAGTCCACAGACATGGCGCGTGCTTCCTGAAATTTGAAACACTGTGGTTTGTTGCCGTGCTGACTTCCCGCAGCTCCTTGACTCACTACTCTAAGGTAACCTCAGCCCAACTACTTCCCTTTTTTGCCATCTTCCATACACACCAGCACTAAGATGACCAACGTATTTATGCTAAAAGAACACCAAAGCAAGCTGGACCCAGCACGACTTCATTGCACATATCATTTGTAGCATGCTCCAACCTTAGTAGGTATTACTTAGCTTACCCTGTGACATTTCCACTGGTTGTGCTAAAGAGCAATTCGTTTTTGGAGAGAATTATAGCAATCCAGAGTGAAGCTCGATGAGTCCACTGAAGGGTGATGAGCTTTTTCACCATTATGTTTGAAATACTTCTACATAATCATGGTGAGTAGAAATGTATGCTGTTGTTTCAAGGAAAACACAATAAGTACAACTAATGATACCAGATCATGCATCAGAAGACTTTTTTATACAACTAAAACTTTAGATTTCCCTATGTTGTGCAACTGGGGACATGGGCATTTAAGTGGCAGTGGGCACCGCATGTTTTTCAAGGTTCAGTTAACATTGAATAGCACCCTGCTGCTCCAGTATGTTGGACAGACAGCAAGACTTTGTGTACTACTTAACCTTTCTCTTTTTGCCACATTATTACTTTACTTTACTTTATTAATTTACATTATTACTACTAAGAACATGATTTTTTTTATTCCTGCCGTTGTGGCTAAGAAAGGAACTGTCCAGGACGTCCTTCAGCTCTTTAATAAAAAACATAAGTGGTACCAAACTGACATTTCAAGACCCCCTGCATCTGCCATTTGTTATTCTTCCTGACAGTATAACTAAACCAAGAAAAAGCTGATCTCCTTTTTTACTGGCCTTTATAAGTTATTTCACCCAGGTCACATGGCTTTGAGAAAAAAGGATCCTAGGCCCCAGTCCCTACTTGTCTTTCCCATTATCAGAAAACGCTAGATCTCCGTTGTATGTCCACAGATAGGACTTCCAACAGTCATAGAAACATGTGTGCAGTTGCTACAGGGGCCTCTTGCTGCCCTCGGTGGATGGTGTGGTACAGATTAACCAGACTCTGCATGTGTCTATGCCTATAAGTGTGTGCATGCATGCAGGGCGATGTGTGTGTAAATCCAGCTCAGCACACGTGCCTGTTTGTCTCCAGGGAACTAGGTGAAGAGCCACTCAGCTCCCTTTGAACCTAAGGCCATATGGCTCCCACTATGGTTCTATACTACACACAAACACACACACACAATACTATTACTACTGGAGAGTGTGTGTGTGTGTGTGTGTGTGTGCACAATAGCATTACTACACAACTAATGTGAGACCAGGAAAGTAGGTTTGAATGCCAAAGTATTTCCCATCATATCTAAAAGTGGTTATTAACATGAATTAACAGATAGGCCTATATCACATCATTACTAGGGTAGTGGTTTTAGTTTAACTTAATGTTTTACTGACCTCATTGTCATGGTGTTGGCAAAAGCTCATGCGATCCTGGAACAAAGACAGCAAGGCAAAGTTGTTATGGAGAGACTGGGCGAGGCACACAGACACCCCTGTCTGGCCGGGGTTGCTGTTGGCATTAGCCAAGGTAAGACTCTGTCCGAGGCGCTCGATGAAGTGGTCCTTGGTCAGCCGCACTCGCTGATGTGCCCGCACACAGTTATCACACAGATACTCCTGGCAGTCAAGGCAGTGGGATGTGGCTGGGTTCTCCTCATCACAGGAGCTGCACTGAGGCTCTCCCAGGTGATGTGACTGCAGCAGGCCTCCATGGGAGTGATGGAAGCCAGATGAGCCTCCAACCAAGCCTCCCCTGTGGTGGAGGCCGTTCTTGTGTTGGATCTGCTCCTCGGAGCTCACCACCACATCCAGCAAGTTGTTGAAGAGAAAGTTGGAGGAAGGCAGTGAGTCCACCCCATCCTCTGAGATGGACACTTTTTGGTCACAAGTGGGACACCGCAGCTTCAGCGGGTCCCCTGGACTGCGCTGGCCCTCTAGGCAGTGCCTGCAGAAGGCATGGAGGCAGGGCAGTACATGGAGCCTCCGGGTGGTCTGGATGGAGGAGGACGAGGTATGCGAGGATGATGAGGATGTAGAAGAGCTAGAGGAGATAGGAGCAGAGGAGCCGCACAGCTCCTTGCAGAGCGGGCACGTCTGCAGGTCCGAGTCTGGAAATGAAGCCATCTGCAGCGTTGCGGAAACACGGGATCAGTTTACAACACACGCAGCGATGAACTTGAGGTATTCATTTGGGGACACATCGGTCCGTTGTGTTGTGGAAATTGAGGTAGATTTAGAAAGTATCAACGTCAGTTCATCAGTAAAATGGTTTTAGTGAACGTACAGACTTTTCCTGTATTGTAAAGCAGGGAGGTAGTCAGTTTCTCAAAACTTCTGAGGTAACATAAAGAAATAGGCTCGAAGGACCGGTTCCGTTTTGTAAGGCGTTTTTAGACGAAGAATTCCGGTTACCATTTCATTTCTTTACGCAATCACCAAAACGACAGACGCACTTCTCCGTGCACAGAAATGTCCTGACCGTGATGATTCTCCGTGGAGGTTCATTAGATGAAGCCGAAACCGGAGTGACACTGGATCGACGTCGAAGTATTGGAGGCTCCGTCTTTCCTCTCCCAACGACTCGGCAACATGACTACTGAGCTCTGTCCTACAAAACAGCTCTCAGAAGAGTACCCGACAAATGTTCTAGTTGTCTTTTATGTACTGCTCTCCAATGCGGGACCTTGTCGTCGTGGTGCTTGTTTTCCGTCTAGTCCACCATCGGAGCCCGATAAGGCGGCGTCGGGCGCAGCCAACGGTCGGTTGATAGTCGCAGCGTGAGCCTCGCACCGAAAGACCGTGAATTATTCATCAAAGCGACGCTCACATAGTGTGCAGCGGGTCGTCAGGGAACCACAAGCCTCCCGCTGAGCCAAATCATTACACAGGACGCCTGCGACAGAACCCTGGGAGTGAATGCACAGGTCCACCCTGTGAAGAGGCCGCTTCCAGCTCTCCCTCCTCGCTCAGCCTGTAGGTCGGTCCCCGTCTCGGGCTCTCTGCATGGAGGAATGCGCAGGATATTTACCCCAGTAGCGCGGACAAACCGTGACCTACAGCCGTAGAAACTCGCTCCAAACACCGCGAGGACCTCAGAAACCCCCGTTACTTGCTCGCTGTTACCGTCGTCCACTCTCGGGCAAATTATCCTAAACATAAGGCGGGCGCGTGTAGCTCGGGGTACAGCTCCTCGAGCCGCTCTTATTCGACTGTGGAAAAGATATGAAACCACTTCCGTCCTCGGGAGGAGAGAGAGAGAAGGGGGGTGTGCGCTAAACGCTCGTTCCCGACAGTCGTGTGCGCGTGCGTGCCCGCGGTGCTCACGCGCGTCAATCAGCGGTGAGTGACAAGGTGTCCCCATAGTTTTACAACTAATCTAATTTTTATCAGCATCGGAATTGGAAAAAGTTAAAGGAAATGAAGTGAATTTGAACCGAGTAAAACCACGAGTCGTTTATTTTATTAAATTTCTTAGTGCCCCAAGGTATAACGGACATAAATCAAATTATGACTATGAATTATGACTGATGACTGATATAAAGGTATTTATTTAGCCCTAGCTTGGCTACTGAAATTACAGGACTTCCCTAGTCCCTGGGCCACAGATTTTTAAATTCATTTGTGAGTTGTGGTATATAATAATAATATAAGAAGTAAAAAGGTGAAGAGAACGGGGCCATCAGTGACCCAGTAAGCATATATATGCTACAAAACTTTTTTTTCCTACAAAAAGTCTGTGACTAGATCTCAAAAACAGTATTTTGTACATTACTGAGTGTAGTGATCTTATAATTTATAATAATCCCTAAAAGTCTACAGGAAAATGCTTTTAAATATAATAAAGGATTTTTTTAGGATCACATAAAGTACAGATGTAAAAAAAGAAAACCAAAAACACACGCAGTCACATCATTTTAAAGTTTGTTCTGTATTTAACAGCTAGTAGTAAATTTGTAATCATGTTAGCCATAGGTATGACACTGTAGTAGATGTAAATATTAACGCTTGCCCTATGTTACAAAATATAACACAGGGCAAGTGTTAATATAAAGAACAATTACTACTTAAAAAAAACAGAAACATTATTTATTCTGCAACGCAGCAGCCCAGAGATATTAAAATACTCAGTAAAAGTAGAAACACCATGGTCTAACACTTAAGGTCTGTTTTTAAAAGTACTAGCATTATCAAAAGTACTAATTTTGATAATATATTGTAATATATAAAGTGATTTGTCAGTGTTTAGCCATTTTATAACTATTATTCACCACTGGGTTTAATAGTAAAGCAGTGCATCATACTTTGAAGTGATCGCGAAAGTAAAATATTTTAATAACTATAGTTACAGTAAGTGAATTCAAAATCTTAAAATTATAAGGTAACAAACTGAAAATAGCCAGGTAATGTTTCCTACAGATGTATACAAGTTCACTACATCTTTTCAGGTACAGTGTTGTACTCTGATGTACTCTTTACCAATAAACTGAAGCAAATAAAACTTATGCAAATATGAACTGGCTCCAGTCAGTCACAACCTGTTTGATCATTTAGGGAGTTGCTCTCCCTAAGGCGAACACAGTAATACAGTTAAAATCGTCTTTCAAAACGACCTCTTACAGAATTGAAGTTTAGTGAGACACTGACCACTTAATGTGACACAGGTCACAAATGTCACCTCTTTATGTCAGAGGCAGAGGAAACAGTGATACGGGTTCAGGAAAAAAGAGGAAACAGTGAGTTAATTTACAGCAATGTCACAAGATGATCAAAGCAAACAAGGCTGGATTAAAGGACGGAGGGCTTGAAAAAACACCAGAGGTTATGATGATCTGTCAAAGTGAGTAAATGTGTCTCATGACAAAATAATCCAAGGAACACACAGACTTCCGTGTATGTAGCTCACGGGTCCCTATATGCGTCACTAAAACGATTGTGTTGTGATTATCTCTATCCATGGATAGACACCCACATTGCAGCTTGTTTGCCCAGTACAGTCATTTTCCAATATTTACAGCATATAATTTGACTGAATGGTATGGGCCTCTTGACAGTGTTAACATAAAATAACATCTCAGTACAGATTTATATGTCCAGACCATGTGGATGTCTACCAGGCATGTTTTTGTTTCATTGCCCTGGAGCGCTCCTCCTCTCAGGACTCTGTCATTGTAAAGACAAGCAAGTAAAAAAGTTCTTCCGGACTTAAAGGGTCTACAGAAGGTAACGGGTAAAATTTCAGATTCAATTAAGGCATACGTCTTTGCCCCATCTCTAATTCTCTATTTCACCACAGTCCAATGCTTCCCCCTGGTGGTGAAGTAGATCTCTAACACAAATCTACAGAGCCAACCTTTTTAGAGCAGAACATTTTTATAAAAACACCATACAAAGAAAATGTAAAGCACAGGTCTTGAACAGATAATGAATTCAATCAAGGTTTTAACATTCAGTAATCGCAGTAAGAGTAAACTAATACTGTCGGACTAAACACCCTCATAAATATATACATTTGTTATACTCCGATATTATTTACAATTAAGAAATTAAAGCCTAGTATATATAACAACAACCCTACAAATTGATGCTACACTCCCACTCCATCACACACACCGCAAAAGAACAGTATAAACATTGAGTGACAAATAAAATTCAACTAAATTAGGTTATTAGTTCTGGTGTCAGTCTTTGGTGAACATTTGATGTCCTGTTTCTTAGACAAAAGTTAAACTGAAAGCCGTTACAAACGTACAGCCAATGCACATTTTTACTATTTACACTGTTTGTGTTCCCAGCTTCAACTGATGCTTGTAAACATAAGCTGCTTTAAAGAAATAGAAAGTACAGGCAGACGATAAGCTTTTAGTTCATTGCATCCACACCTCACTGGCCCACAAATGATTGTGGCGGAGCCATCGTCGAGCCGATAAAATGTCTAGTGTGAACACCTGCTCCTGTGAGGCGTTTACTGCTGTGTAGTGTACAGTTAGTTTGGGCTGAGGGATGCAAGCTGCAGAGAGGAGGCGGCTGCCAGCAGATAGGTACTCGCTCTCACAGCTCTGAGACCTGAAGGAGGAGGAAACAGGATCATAACATTCGTCCAGATCACATAATGAATTCACTCAGACGCAGAAACACACTCTACCTTTTGAGGGTGATACTGAGGGAAGAAGTGCTGCTCTCTGACAGCTGGAGAATGGGTGTTGCGTTGACAGAGATGAACATTTCAAAGGTGAGAGCCAGCTCCACCTCTCCCAGACAACATGGGACGATCAGTGTTTGAAATCCAGTGGGAGCAGACACACCCTGGTAGTACCCCACTCTCATTGAGTCTAATAAATATGTTAGTATAATTATTAGTCTAAACATTATTGTTATATTAATGTTAATCTGTTAAAAATAAAATGAAATCTTTTTGGTTGATGATTAGATGTCTTAGACACACAATGAGTCCAGCAGAGAAAGGCACAACAAGTGGAGAGACAAATTTCTTAAATTGTGTTAATGATTAAAAAAAAAAAAAAACAGAAAGTTACACTCACGTCTGAAGACGTCCCGGGCACGAAGCCAGAGGTTTTGCCTTCCCAGTTTATGTAGAAGCATCTGCAGCACTTTGTGGTCAACTGCCAGCTTTTTAGAGAGCATGAAGTCTACAGTGTCTGAGGCCACAGAAAGGATCTGTCTGTCCACACATGCTTGTAGATGAGAAGTAAAGAGAGGACCATACCTGGAGACATCAATTATATCTGGGAAAAAACAAGCACTTTTATATATATAGAGGAGCAAGGCCTTTCTGTACCTGCACTTTTTATACAATGTTTCTCACCGTTTGGCTCCTTAATTCCAGGGAGATTACACAGAACCTCCAGTGTGTCTCGGAGAGAGGTTTTCCCAGCCAGACGCATCAAGACATGAGTTCTGCTCTCTAGATCAGTATGCTCACATGGCCACGAGCATGAACTCAGGAACCATTCATTTTCTGAATTAAAAGACAAGACACTGAACCCCGGCTCAAATTATACCACAGTATGAATTCTGTTTAACCAATTGGTGTTAGGGCCATTACCTCGGAGTGTTTTTAAAGCTCCCTCCACACTGCCACCAAGGAGGAAGATCTCAGCAGCCACAGTGATGAGGCAGCAGCGTGAAGCTCCATCCTCATTCCCAAACAAACCCTTCAGTGTGGAGTAGCTAACTTTTAACGTAGTCAACACTTCCACCACCCTCTGACCCTACGTTTGTAGAAAAGATAATATGTACTTGCACTATCATTACTGCATCCTAACTTTAACATGTCAAGAATGTTAGTGTTCTGTAATTACAATCCTACCATTTCGTTTAAATCTGATGGAAGTCAAGTTGTTAAACTACATGTGAAAACAACTAAACAGACCATACAAATGTACTTTTCATTCAATTTAAATCAGCGCAAATAGTATATAAAGCAAGACACAAAATACATATCTGTAAATTGTTTTTAGAAAGAAAAGGAGGATAAAACTTAAGAGGGAAATGGAACAAATTACTAGAACAAATTAAAAACTGTCCATCTCAATTGCAAGAGTTAAATTATGGAACAGTCTAACAGAAGAAATAAAAGAAAGCAACAATTTAAACCAATTAACATTAATAGATATCTATATCTATATCTATATATCTATCTCTATAGATATATATTTCTATAGAGATAGATATATATCTATAGAAATATATCTATCTCTATATATCTATATAGATATATGTTTGTTTTATTTGTGTGTATAAGTCAAGACTAAATATAACTAAATAATGTAATGTAAAAGTTAAAGGGGTAGGTCCAAATAAGTGTATACTTCTGCCTACTCCTTTTCAAACACAAGATTTATTATATAAATTATTATATGTTAGAATATGTTATGATGGTAAATGCACAAGTTTGAAATGAATTCCCTAACTAACATTAGTCATGGAAGATCATTATGACTTAATTTATATGCAGATGAAGAGCGTGTGAGATACACAAGAGGATCTGTTTACCTTAGTCCATTGATGCGTTTTGTGGTATCGCAACATGAGAGAGACTCCAATTCTGCCTATAAAGCTCCTGGTCAGGCAGTCCTCTGCTTTACTTTGACAAACTAATAAAGAATGAAAAGAATCTAAATGTTGAGTATAACTATGTATCAGTTTTCAAAGCTTAAATAACACTTATTACCTGTCTCAGCGAAAGCAGCAAAGGGCAGAGACAGCTTGTCTTTGCCTTCAGACAGGAGTGCTACAGCAATGCGACCACTAATGCGCTCTAACTGTTTGGGATGTTGGTTGAATTGGCAGATGGAACTGAAAACCTTCCCCATCCGCCTCCAGTCCTCTTGCTTGGTACAAAGCTGACAGAAAATAAAAATACAGGACAATGTACAATAACATGTTCACCACAAATTTATTTCCTCTGTCTTCATCACTTGTGGATAAGTCTACAAAAGAGGAAAAACTTACCTCCATTTCTACAATTGAGTAGACCAAATTCAGGTATTCTGGAAAGGGTGCACTGCAAGATAACATTTTATAGTTGAATATTTCTCTGATATGTAAACTTTTAGTTTGAAAAAAAAAAAAAAACATTTCTGACACTAAATGTAATAAAAGTCATGTGATTTAGAGTGATGTGTTTCAGTGTGTGATATGTGAGGGAAATACGTGAACTTACACTAAAGCAGGTGAGGCTGGATTGGCTGTGTGCTGGAATTCTTGACTGTTGTTTTTTACACAGTCTAGGCTGTCCAAACTCAGCACCAGGCCTGAACTGGCCATCTGTCAGCACACATCCACAATAATATCTTGCACATACATACAGAAATACAGATCCCACCAACTTACTATAAGTAAAGCACGTATTCCAAAATACCTTAAATGTGAGCTGCATGAGCTCAGGGATGAAGCCCATTAAACTTTTCTCTCTCACAAGGTTAAAGAGGGCCAGCAGAAACTCGTAGCTGGGCTGGCAACAGAAGCAGGACATTTAAAAGCATTGTTTATGCCTACAGATGCACACTAAATGACTATAATGCTGCAAAAAAAGAAAGTCAACTGAAATAGAGGTTCTCTGCCCTCTACTGGACTATAAGGCATAAAGAAGCTCAACTTATTATGACACTAACCGCTATCTTGTGGGCCAAGCTGACACTGAGGACTGAGAAGATATCTGACACCATGCCAGCTTTGAGCAGAGCCCAGAGGAGCTTCAGGAACACTGGAATAGAAAAATATACTCCTGGTGGGTTGTTCTTGTAGTAGCCTTTGAACACCTCTCCTGGAGACGAGAGATAGAGCACACAAAAATAAGAAGCAAACAAGTACAGTGGGTATTCAAAATGTAGGAGAAATAAATTAGCAAAAAACCAGTCACTGAATTATCTGAAAAGTTACCTGCTTTCTGGAGGCACATTAGATTTTTGGAGAAACGTATCACAGTTTCCAAACAGAACTGAAAGAGGGGAGAAAAAATTACTCTTTAGTTACCTTTGAGATCAAGCATCGTTCTGCATGTCATAGGTTTTACACAGCTTCTCATTAATAGGAGAAGAACTACTAACTTCAATGTAGAGTTACATACTGATCATACCTTCTCGTCCCCATCCACCGGCACATGCTGAAACCAGCACATCTTGAACCCACAGGACTGCGATTCACTAAAGTACTGCCTGCAGTACTGGGGACAGAAGTTGCTGAATTACTCAGATTTTATTATGTCTGGGACTGAGAATAAAATTAATGAATTACAGTAATATACAAATTAGTACTTTCTTCCCTTATGCTCTATTATGTTGTTTATTTTTCCTCTAGATTTGATGAAAACCTTTGACTTTCAATTTGTTTCTCAGGCTTCCAGTTTAAGGAGTACACGTACAATATGCGAATGGCCCCAATTGTCTTCCTCACATTAATCTCTCACAAGAATTTTCCAATTCAGATGATTTTATAAGTTCTAGTGGAGGTTGATAAATTATGGAAAGCATAGGAGAGCAACCGTCACCTGAACTGTAAACCTCCTCTAGGATTTAAATTTTGAGGCAGCAAGCAATAGAAAAAACAGATTTATTATTATTAAATGCTTTTAGTCTCCAAAGTAAAAGCACAGGAAGTAAGTTGAAAATTTGTCTTGTGAACTTCCACAGACTTCTACTTGTATTTTGTGTTACTGGCTCTGAAACTGCTTCATTTTAGACAGATTAGCATTTTTGTGGAGAGAAGACAAATAATGAATGGACAACTCACAGCATTAGACTTCTGCCGCCTAAAATCTGTCACTTGTGCTAGACTTGTGATCCTCGGCCCTGCGCAGAGAACAAAGAAACAAAAGAACAGCGACAACTAAATTTATGTTGGCAATTAGAAAAGAATAAGTTATCTGCACCAATAAGACACAGTACAACCGACACCAATGAATTCTCCTCACCATTATGTGAAGTGTTCACTGTCTGGATGGACTGGCTCCTGTTTACAGGATATTGACATAATGATTATCTGGACATTAAAACATTAACTGGATACTATAAATATTTCATCATATAATATGAGCAAGCATTTACCTTTCAAAACCACTGCTTACATGATTGTTGTTGGCATCAGGCTGAACCTGTAAAAAAATGTTTCTTCCTTATGGACTTTAACTTTGTAAAGTACAGTAAGCATTGTTTTTTTCATTGTTTTGATCGTTGTACGGCTGCAATGGCCCCGAGCAGTACAATAAAGTGTTGAGAAACTGTTGTGGGAAGTGCAGCCCTTATCCAACTATATGACACAACTACATTACCAGGCATCTGATTTGCTTTGCTGTGGCAAGAGATGCGTTTGGCGTTGTGCTACAGGGAGGTCTCCATGGCCTCCTGTCTTCCTCCCCTGCATCACACGGACACACACACAAACACAAAAAATGACAGGATAATGTCCGGATAAGATGCACAAATTTACCACATATATTTTCAGTGCAGAGGGTTAAAAGGACAATTCATGCATTTACATTGGGTAATTTGCATGCATTGTTAACACCTGCTAGTAACAAACACTGCAATACGCTGCAAACCCTAACACACAAATTTAACCTCCCAAGATCCAGACTCTTTCAGGGGATGAATTTTTTTATTTTTCTTTGCTAATTGGGCTGATTGTGACCTGATGGATGTAAAAACAAAGAATTATCTTTTTACCTGATGTAGTTTCTGGGAAAAATTATGTTCATATACGATAACATTTGGTTGAAATTTCGATTAAAAAAAACTATAAGTCACAACAGAGTAATGATGTGCAAAACTCAACATTTGTCCTAAGAACAAAAACGGAATAACAAACAACAATTGTGTCCCTTTGAGCAACGGCTCATTTGAAGTGCTGCCAAACAGTAAATGTCCTTGTACGTAGCTCATACCCTTGTAGAGGAAAATTCTTTATTTTGGTCTAGACAACCCAAAATGTGATGTCCACATATGTGGAGACCAGGTCCTAGGAGGTTAAAAATGTGGTCGGCCATACCTGTGATATCAGAACTGTCCCACTGAAAATCCACCTTAACTGGCAACGGTCTGAAACACAAATACAAAAATATAGTCGTTTCAGAGACAAACACAATGACTATAATGTTATTAAAAATAAAACCTACCTCTGTTTTAACTCCAGGGGAGCTCCAGCCATCACTGGTGACTGTGATTTCAATAGTCCGATGGGTCTGGTTTTAGAGGCATTACCCACCCTCTTGGGCTCTAGTTTCAACAGACCGGGCTCAGGCAAATTTTCAAACAGCTCTGGGTCATCCTGGATCATATCGAGAAGGAGGATATCCTGTTGAAAAGCTGCAAACTCATCCAAAACATTGGGCTGACCATCACCAGCTGCCTTAGCTGCGTCCTCTTCATCACCTGCTTTGTCAGACAGACTTGATTCCATTTCTCTAGATAAACATGTCAGTCCTTCATAATCGAATACTCCACCTTCATCACTGCTGGGAGAAGAGCGGGGTTCTGTTAGAGCACCCGAGCTAAGGGTTGTCTTTATATCAGGATTGAAGAGAACCTGTTCAGAACTTCTGTTATCCTCCTCCACATCATCTTCACAATTGGTTTCTTTCTGGCTTTCCTCTTCATTCCCATCAGTAATATCTCCGACACTGCTCAGTGAGGAGCAAGTTTGAAATTCCAACGATATTCTGTCCAGTTCTTTATTACAGAGTTCGTACTCACCACAACTTTCAGTGCCATTTTGTATTTGTAAAATGTGAGGTTCAGGTGACACTTTGTGTTTGCCAGTGTCTTTGTTTACCTCCTCTCCCAGTGAACAGCCTTGGCTTTGGAGCAGGACACTTGTCTGTGAGTGTTGTGGAGAATGGACAGGAGAGAGCAGCGGCAAAAGCATATACTCATGTGTGCTGGTGGGAACGTCACACTCATGGATACAGGCTGGTGTACTACAGTACTGCTCCAGCATAGAAGGACTCCTGTCTGAGAAAAAGTCTTTTTCACTATCTTGCTTGTCTTGAGACAGAAGGGGTGAGGAATCGCATGAACCAGAGGAGTCGGAGTTGGGTAAAAAAGGAGAATGACGTGACGCTTGGAACGTCTGAATTTTTTCGACAGCTTCAAGCATGAATTTGGGTGATGTGCTTGTGGAATGAGCATCAGCCAGCTCGACCTCTTTGACTTTCTTCAGTAGAAATGACGGTTTGGCTGAGAGGCTGCTTAAACCACTATGTGAGAAGGGAGATGACGTGGCAGATAAAGTAGTGACTGTTTCCCAGATGCTCACGCCGAGGGCTGACGGGGAAGGGGAAGACATGGAGCAGTTGGTTTCTGGCTTGTTAACTGGTGCAGATGAGGCTGAGACTGTGGCAGTGTGAGGTCTGCTTCTACACTGGCTTGATGTGGAATGGATAGCCGTGTCTGAGGGTCGACTGGGTAGTAATTCTTGAACCTCTGTAGAGTCTGGAGAATATGAAGATACATGACCAAGTCTTTTCCTTCCGTTTCTCTCACTTTGTTCTTGCTTCTCGTTAGTTTGATGAGAAGCCTGGTTTGTTGTGTCTGAAGAGGCGTTTAGATGTGCTTCGATCTGACTGCTCAGCATACCTGCCTGATCTATTAGAGAGCTATCTGCTGGACAGGCTGTGGTGCTAGGATTTGTAGTATGGTTGGAGAAGGGCCATGGCATGTCTGTGCGTGCACATGAATTTTTTATTTTTCTCAAATAGACTCTCACTCGTTGGCAGGTGAATGACTCTGGATCGTCTGTGTCCACTTCGCTCCACTCTGATAAATACTCTGATGACATTCCAGCCGTTTCAGTTTTTTCGGATTCATCTCTCTGAGCACAATGTTTCTTGTGGGCCCCATTTTCTGAGGCCAAACTGTTACAGCTGCTACATTTAAGTTCTACATATGACTGATTGTGATCAGATATTTTGCTGATTATTTTATCGGTGTGAATCTCTGTTCCTGAACCAGGGTGGTCCGTCTCCACATCTCTGTCCTGCGTGCTAGTCCTGTACTCCCCCTTGTTTGTACATTTACCTACTAAGAAGGAAGCAGAAGCAGGTGCAGAGGTCTCAGCTGTCCAACCCTTGAGAAAATGACACGTGGTATGACCAGTAACACTTTTTGGTTTTGGACAGTCTTCCATCTGTCTCTGGTGTTTACTGACAGTCTGAGAGATGATCTCCTCAGACAAAACCCTAGGACTCAACTCACTATTTGGAGCTGGAGCACATTCCTCACTTTTACGTTTGTCATGCCCAAAGCAGCCAGGCCAGAACTGAAATCCAGCTCTCATATCTTGTTTAAAGCAGCGCACGGCTTTAGTCTCAAGAATATTTGGTAATATAAAGCCACAATTGTGACTGCATATGTCACAATACTGGGCTACATCACAGAGTGTCACCTTTGGGTACTGGTCTATCCATATGACAATCTTCTTAGATGCCTCGTTGACTGGGTGTCCTGTCTTCAGGGTAAAGTTAGCCACAGTCTGCTCTGGGCTTTTGTTTGTTTGTTTTTGCCTCAGTTGACCTCTCAAAGATGCTCCTGAACCAGCAAGTCCAGCGGAGCTTGGGGAAGCAACGCTATCGTCTGCAAACGAAAACAAATGTTTGTCAAACAATGTATAACTGCGGATAAAAATTTACTATTTGAATTTACTCAAACAAAGCAAACAGTCTCCCACCAGGTTTTAGATCATACTATGTATTCCTACCAGAGTTCTCATTTCCAAAGAAGCAGCAGATCAGACGTGGGGTTAACAAGCTACCCAGGTTGTCCTCCTGCTAACATTGATTTTTCCTTACTAAAATGCCCACTTAAACTATGGCTGATAAGGAGTACAGTAGGAATGTTGTTGTGGCAGCAATCGGAGAACTGGACAATTCTAGCCACAGAAAGGTGACATTTGCACTTTCAGTTTTGGGTTTTACAGGTCATAGTCAGTTATGAAGAATAGCTGTTTAGATAGATATTTCAACATTATTTACAGACACCCTCATTCTTAATAGTTAATTTCTCTGATTATTGTTATTCTTCCCTACCCCTTACATACATGTTGTAATTTACTTATATTTTGTTATGGATGCACAATGTGACGGGTTTGGAGCTAGTACCTGGAGGATACCACAGCACCTGGTGATGCACCATGTTTTGCATTAGATGCCCATTCCTTACTGTCAAAACAATGCTGTTGATAAATCCAGCTCACTCATACTGAGCTACAACAAACCAACAGTGTCTCCTCAAAGCTAACCTAAACGGAGACCTCTGAGTAAAGGCTACGTGCCACGGAAGACGGCAGTTTTGGGGAGTTAGCACAAGAGCGTTGCTTAACTGCTAGCAGCGATCAGTTAGCATTTTATTTGTTTTTAAACTGTGTCAAATCCTAACTGTGAATACTCATTTTTATTCGACTAAAAATCACACATCACATGCGTGGCCACGTTATGAGTTGAAACGTAAATCGCTGGTAGTCCGCTAGCGTTAGTCAGTAAACACATGAATTAGCCGCGCCGTTAGCTTAGCATCTGAAAAGTAGAGAGTTAGCTAAAAGCCGTCACCTACCAGAAAAGTATCTACTACCAACCGCGAGCTGTTGTAAAATGAAGCAACTGAGCACGCGCGCGGACTGTGAGACTGTAACTAATACGCTTTACGCAACTATGAACGCAGCTAATGACTTTCCAGCAGCGGGCTGGGGACGCTTGCTGGACCCGACCTGACCTGAACTCTGTCCTGTCCCCGCCGCCTTCTGCAGCCCGCGCAGCGAGAGCTTTACCACGATGTTCGTGGGAACATGTGCATGTTCTGCCCGCACCAGACTCGCTGGTAGCCGGCGGGGCTTCACTCCTAAACCCCATGTTACAACACATTTTAACGAATCTGTCTGTTTCAACGATGCACTTTCTGACTCCGTGCAAAAGCATCATGTGGATTTCAGTCTGACTTTGCAGAGGTTTTTGATTTGGTCCAGTTTGACCTTGCTCCTCGTGTTGGGTCTGCTCTTGGGATACTTGCCCCTGGTTGTTGGATCCTCTGGTTTGAAGTCTGTGCATGACGGATCATATTTTTTCCTCTTGGCTTTCTCCGGCTCCCCTTCTGGCATTTTACTGGTTGTATGTGTCTCTTGGTCTGTTATAAACCCTCGGCCCGGTTCCCCGCTGGTAGGGACGGAGGCCTCTGCCAGTGACAATGTTTCAGAACCGACTCGCTCTCTAACTTCGGCTGTAACATTACTCTGTGACTCCGGGACGCGTTTTCGTCGAGCTACAACTTTTAGACTAACTGCGTCTTTTAATGCTGCTCGGTTAAGTTTTATTCTGCTAGAAGACGGCAACATGATGACAATTAAAACAATGACCATCGACAATTGCTAAATAATGCTTAAACGTAGTTGCCATGAAAGTGCTTTCGTCTAAACGTGCTCCTGCTCACACTTATCCCCCAAATCACCGTGTCTGGCGAAGGGCGAGCGGCGCGCACTACGCATGCGCAAAGTAGTTTCAACGCTTCAATGTTATTTTAATGGAAATATTTCTTTCAAAGCCAGTCAGTACACATCGACCAGCTTTGAAATGTTAACAGTGTTTGTCATAAAATATTTTAAATCTAGGGACACACACAGATTCACACACATTCTTCACTGATTCAATCGTATTTAATTGTTTTAATCTGTTGTTAGGGTGCCAATAATCCTCTAACAGAATATATGGGCATCCAAACAATCAAATCAAAGTCAAACTAAAGTGAAACTGAAAAAGTTAATTATCCAATAAAATACATAAACGAGAAATAAGGAATGACCATAAACAAAAGAAGAAATAGAAGTACAACCAGCTTTGAGACTGCTCAAATAATTAATTAACTAAGGAGGAATGTGTGGAAAACGTTTCCCTTTATTGAAAATATATTTATTTTTAAATGTATTAATCAATGGAAGTGAATAAAGTAAAAACATATTAAAATATATTAGGATGATCAGATTTTATGTATAAACCTATCGTCACTAATGGAGACAAAACATAATTAACTACTGAACTACTCTGGAAAGAGTAGTTCAAACTAATTTTGTCAATGACAAATATCAGCATCAATACAGGACAAGATATCATCTGAATTGTTAAAGTACCAATACATTTTTATAGTTCTCAGGTTTTATTTAGTTTCAGAGAATATTTCTTTTATTTTTTATTTTACACTGGGTGTTTAGTTATTAACATTTCCTTTGGAAATTAGATGTGGACAAGTGACAGTGTATGTGACAGTATAACTAGTCACTTTGACATCGTGGCGAGATGTGAGGGGTGATGGTGAGACCCTGGTGTTGGGAAGTAGCCGGTCCCTGGACTGTGGCGGCCTGATTCACAACACCAGCTGTCCCGCCTCACCGGACCAGCAGAGGGCGCTCTCAGTCTGGACGTTTCTTTCCACTGGGAAGTAGAGGACTGGTTCCACCTCATTACGTCCTCCCCGGGGGTACAGAGTCAGGCTCCCTCTTCCTCTCTTTGCTAATCTTCGTTACATCTGTGACAGCTGAAAAGGGAAGATGCTAATTAAAATCTGAGGAAACCATTTGAGATGAGGAGAGAGACACTGAGACGTGAGAGAACTTTCTCTGTGTTACTCTTGTTAAGTTCTCATCAGAAATCCACACATAAGAGATTCTGGGAGATTCTACCCCACCCCTCTATACCGGGAAGGTATTAGACCACCCAACAGCCCCCTGCTTAAGTTCTGGTGCTTTTGCTCTCAGCAGCTCCAACAACATCCTCTATGCAAATTTTATAATCACGACACAGCGATGAGGAATGTGTGTGTACGTACAGTGAAGAGGGATATAAGCTTTTACTTAGCATATGAAATGAGTTGGGATTAGAATGAGATAAAGAGCAGAGTGAAGAGCACAGGGAGTGTTATGAGAGAGGTCACTCATAATTTTGCTTCCATGAAGCACTTTAAATCTTCCTGACTGCTCTCACAGGCGTTGGAATATCATGCTGAGCTCGACTGAGCGATAAAAGAACACCGCCAGTTCCACCAATTACGGTGCACTTCAAATTAAAATGCTGTACAATATCAGCATGATACGAAAAAAAATCTGAATCTGATTCATCAACAGTAAGAAACGCTGAGAGCACAGACCAGTGAGGTTGAATCAAATGATTTAGTGTTTTCATTTCACAGATTTAGCTGACGTTCATCTGCAGAACATTTATAGCATCACTGTCTGGTTCTGAGATAGGCTGTTAAAATTTAATATGGCCACAGCTAATGATTATTTTGATTAAAGAAGTTAGAACTTGAACAACTTAAACAATTAACTGATTATTAAAACAGTTGCTGATTCACTTTGTAGATGAACTCATTGTGTTTCTTTGAGATCACCGGGACAGCCATTGTTTGTGTCTAAAGGCCTGTCAGAATACAAACAGAAATATAAGAAGCAGTAGCTTTAAAAAAAAGCACCAGGTAATTGTTTGATCTTTTTAATTTGCTTACTTGAAAAACTAAACTCTACAACCTGATTATTGTGCTGAAAACAGCTTGTTTTTGGTTGTAATTTGATGAAAAGCTCAGAATGAGACGTGACACACGAAAGAGTCACAGGTGATGTGCAAAATCATCATTACCAGAGTTAAATGTTGGTGTAACCTAAATACAGCAGTTCTCTCAGTAGGTGACCGGGAGGTAAACGTCACTTTCCTCCAGGTATACGGCTTCTTACAACCAACTGTAATAATGCTCTGTTTGCTCTCCCTCTGCACATTATGCATGCAACACACTCAAGGTGCACAGCAGTTCTTCCTCGCAGTTTGCCTCCTCATGTGTTGCTGTCCACTGAGAAATACCTCTCTGGAGGAAAAAGTATGAATAATTTGAGACATTACAGCGCTGTAGCTTCTCGTGCAGAAAATTCAAGCATATAGACATCAACATAAAAACTGCAGCTGCTGTGTTGTAGAATTTTCATCTGCATATATTTTAACAAAAAATGTGTTTTACCAGGAATGTGTGTTTAAGTATGTCAGCTTTATGTTTATGTTTTTAGGCAGCAGTTAAATCTGATTTATGTGACTGGCACTAGTGGGGAAAGTGTACTGAGCTTACAAAATTAGAGGTTAAAGGCAAATAAAACAAACAGAATATTTGACTAAATGTGTAAATATTATTTGTATCCCCACATTTAGACTGTTACTAGGGTATTTGGATTTTTTTGGCTGCCTTTTGTAACTCAGCCTTAACACCACACATTAGATTGCAGGGTTGGTACTATATGCGTCTTGCTTTCACATGTATTTCTTTGTCTTTCACTGGACCTGTGTGAAGCTGACAGGAAAGCAAGCAGCAGCTGAATTCCTTTAAATAGCCCTGCCTGCTTCATCATATGGTTGCTATGGCAGCCAGCCCCTTATTTCAAGATAACGTCCACATGCTCAGAGAGACCTCCTCCACCTGAACACTATAGATCCGTGCCGCTGCGCGGTGAAAAAGAGATTTGTCCAAGCGATGCATCCACTTAACGGCACGTATGAATACTATTTTCTGTGTCTACATGTCCACAGTGTGAGAAATAATCAATATTTGGGCTATGTATTTGTGTGTGAGATCAATCCGCTGTCGTCTGAGCTTTTCTTAGAGGGCGATGCAAGAGAAGAGCTTATTGAATAAAATGAGAAGTGCTTGAAGGAAATGAGGGAGGAAAGAAGGGAAAAAGGGAGGTAAATAAGGAATATGATGGAAAAATCTGATGGAAAAGGAGATCAAAAGTGAAACAGATGAGCGAACAGCTGGTACAAGAAATGAGGTGATACAGTGAGGAACTGATGAGTCCAGAGGACGACGAATGATGTGTGACATTTTTTTAAAGAGAGCGAAGCAAATGAAAAATAGCTGTGGATAAGAAAGAAAAATATTCCATGCCTATTGTCTTTTTAAAGACGTCTTTCTATTTTAAATAACTGCTTTCTGTCTTTTTTTTAGTCACCATATTCTCTCCAACCTCCTCCTCTCATTTCCACTATTCCCAGCCCCCTTCCTTTGTCTGGCGCCTGGCTCACTTCTCTTCAGTTTCACCCCAGCGCTTAATTAGTCATATGTTTAACTGAGGGTCAAACAGGACGTTGACGGTGCAGGATTGTAGGCAGCCGGTGTTAGCGCGGGCATATCTACATGGATGTTGCTCTCCAGCTGACTTTGTCCTGAATCTCTCCCCTAAGTGCACTCAGAAAAACTATTGTGAGGCTCAAAGGTGCAAAATCAATTACAGGGAGAGAAAAGGAGAGGCAGACTTTCAGGGCACCAGCAGGATTCACAAAGCCAAGTTTAAAAAGCCTTTTAAATGCTACATAGATTTAAGATCTATTTAACAAGCAAAATGTAGAAAAATCTAATGTGTGTTATTAAATGCGAAAAGAAAGACAACAATGACATATATATATTGTAATTATATATATATATATATATTTATATATAAGGTGTTGCAAGCATTAGGTAATTATGTATAAAATAGTGATATTTGTATGATTTGATTTGATATATCAATTCATTTCAAAATATGCATTCAGTAAATATGGTAACTTGTTAAGAATCTGAAGATTTTAATTGCTAAAGCTTTTCTAAATAACAAGGTGCACATTTCATATAAGTTCAATCATATTTATTGCTAATTCTGCAATGGGATACATGGACATAAACCAGGTGGACGTGTCACAGCTAAGACATCAAACTATTTGTAGCCGTGTGTTTTGAACTTACCTCAGGAAAACTGAATCTAAATCTTTCATCACAAACACCATCTCTGCCTTTTCTCATGTAGCCTGTAAGGAAGACAAATCAGTAAAGGATGGTCATGAATAAAATCTATATGCAGCTGTCTACATTTTTAAACTATTTCTGTGTAAAAATAAGAGGAGAAGATCTACAGCAGTGGAGAAGTCAAAAAGAAGTCAATAAAGATGGCACCCTCAACTTCCTCTTAAAACACACAGCCAGGCTGATTGCATTTGAGAGAGCTGGGCGCGCCTCAGCATCTCCTAATGCGTCTGTAAATTGAGTTAGAAAATGACGACGTCTGTTGTCTGCACTTGGGATGGAAGCCAGGAAGGCGAAAAGGCTTTGCTGTGGAGAACATCCTCCCCTCATCTCTGTGTTTTAGACCCACACCATTAACCAGCAGACCTCCACTTGTGTCAAACGCTATTCTCATTATCCCACATCACCTCATGCTGAAATAGACAATTCTTTAGCTTTCTGTGTGCTTTTTCCTTCCTTTGTGTGCTCCCTTGCTCTTTCTCCAACAGTAAATCAGATAATAAATGACTGTGTTAATAGAACTAAGAATGAACGATGCATTATTTGGTCATTTTATATTATCTGTAGCAGCACACACAGCACGGCTGTAAGGTGTCAGTGAGTGCATAAGTAGAAATGACTGTGCTTTGTGTCCATTATTAAGGAGCTGTGGTGGTCAGCTCAGAGTGGCAGTGATAAGAATGCTTGCTGAGCATTTGCCAAGCATCCATTTCCTCTTAACTCGAGTCTAAAAGGCTGTTCGCCAAACACAGGTACACACACACACACACACACACACACACTGCTGTCCTCGTGTTCCCTTTAGTCAGAGGTGAACATCAATATCTTTCCAATTAAATAAGCAAAAAAACTGGATTATGCCTTTGCCCTGGCCTTTATGACATTATCTCTTTATCTTGGTCTTATTAATATAAATTATTATTAGCGAGGAATTACAGAGAATGTCGCTGTGCTCTGTCTATCTATTGTAGCTTTAGCTTCTACAGCAATTACCCAATAAAGACTCATGTAATATTTGGAACTGTGCTTTGTAAAACACTGATCTTCATGCTGATGATCCAGCGCAATTTTTGTTGAGCTCTGGTCTGCTGTACCTTTAGGCACTGGACTTACAGCTCCGTTATGTTTACACTGTAACAGTGAACTGAGCTATAGAGGAGAATTATACACCTAATGAATAATAAGCAGCAGAGGTATCTCACATTCATATATGCAGACCTCCCTCTTTCTCCCACTTGCCTATATACACACAAACGCGCCAACACGCCCCACCATGCATGTGAATGCACAGTGTTGTATTCTCTCGCCTCCGGCTTTCCTTACTGTGACCACACTATTGCTTGACGAATGCATGAGAAACGGCAGCGGAGATTTTAATGTGTAAGCCCGACCCTCGGCTCTCACATTCAACGTGCGGCACGCGCATGGTCATGCACACGCGCACGCAGGAGTGTGCGCTCTCTTACACAAACACAAGCTGCACACCCACACAGCCACGATAAGGCGCTAGTAGTCATTTAGTTCAGCTTTGTCTTTTTACAGTTTCCCCCTGGTGAACTGCAGAAAATGCTAGCGCTGGCAGTATTTGAATTATTAGCGAAAAGGCACAGCTTTAACTCGATCCATTGATGCTTATAATCTGTACTCTGTGTATGTGTGTGTGTAGCCTAATAAAATGGAGGAAAAGTGGGTATGTAAATGAGAGAACGCTGCTTATCTTGGTACAAAAGTGTGTGTGAGTGTGTATTTAAGAAGGCACCCATCTCCAGAAGCTGCTCATCCTTAACTGTAATATACGGGAATACTGTCATAAGGGAATTAATGTGCAAAAAAATTAATCTTTGACTCATTGGCTCCCTTTGTGTCAGAGCGTAAATGAGACAAACAAAAATGGCATCAGTCAATGAAACAGCATCTTTGTGCTATAATAAAGACGTTCAGCGAGAGCTGTGTTTTATGGAGGTCTGGACACCTCCCTGACCACCTCCCTTTTCTCTTATGTAAGAATATTATTTGATTGTCTGGCCTTTGGTTTCAGTACAGATCTATAAATTTAGAAGAACCTGCCTGACGCTTGCGATTTTGGCACAGGGGCATGCCAAAAGAGCACTAACCCTGATGACTCTTGCAAGTTGCCAGTTCTGAGCAGGGCAGGGTCAGCCTGGCTGGCTGGCTCAATGGATGGTTGGGTAGATAGCTGGATAGCTGGCTGGATGCTGGGCTGGCAAGGCATAGAGCTGTAAAAGAAACAACAAGGTCAGCTCTTTGGCAGAACACATTCAGCACCTCAGTGCTGGTTTGTGAAAATGCAGACGTTCTGAAGATGGTGGACATGAAACTGAAAGGCCACCAGCAACTCCCGGCATTGCTGCTTTCTAGCGTAGAGAGGCGAGCTAAATGCAGACTCTTTTTCTTTAGGCACGAGGAGACACAATAACCAACTGTTAAAGTAAGGCAGTTTGACATAATGGCTGCTACAGTCGAGGTACATTCAGATTGGTAATTATGGATTAGCAGAGATCTCGGGTGAGTGGAGACTTCCCCTGACACAAACCAGTCAGTAAAAAGCAAAAGAAGGATTACTCACATAGCACAAACGCACAGGCAGAACACACGCGTATACAAACAGGCATACACGCAGACACACGCATACAGATGTGCAGCTATACACACACCCACACACACACACCTCAGACCTACACACTCTCGTCGGCCATCACAGACAGCGTGCCGAGCGGCAGCCATTTTGCAGGGCTGCACTAGAATGTTCAATTAGGGTAATTGTTGCTTACTCCATGGTCTCTCAGGGTCACAGTCACCATATAAGAAAGTAGACTCTCAGTCACTGTGGCATTCCACTTACCTCATAGTCTCCAAATAAAAAAACGAAAGATTTTTTTACTTGTGTATCTTTAATATCTCGGCGCAGAGGCCCCATAATGTAAACTGTGGACGTGTGTGATGGCCAGTGTGTCAGTCATGTGTGAACTCCCTGGGGTGTGAAATGTATGGACGATGCATGGCTCATTGTAACGTATGTGCTAATGGGGGAGCGGGTGGGGGGGCGCACCCTACAGCTTTTCAGTGTTCACATATGGAGGAGGGGATGACTGTGTGTGTGTGCGTGTGTGTGTGTGAAGAGAGGAAATGGGAAGGGTGAGAGATGGAATAAAATGGATGAGGAGAGAGAGAGAGAGAGAGAGAGAAGGGCACTGAATGAGAAATGTACGGCTTGTACTCATTGCCACCATTTTAACACACAGCTTATGCAGTTTGGTCACCGTTAACTGTCATTCTAGGTGAATGCGTGACCTGTGCACTGTGCACTCTCTGAGGGTTCCCGCTAACCTAACCGTCCTGTCTAACTAATGAATGGTAGAAAAAAATCCTAACTGCTTCTTACACAAGAAATGTTCTTTGTTCAAAGTCCTAAAATGCTACTGAACAGTTCTACAAGGCACAGAAGACTTACCTTCCTACAAATACCTGCAGTCACATATAAGGTCACATTAGGGGACAAGCACGTCTCTTACAGTGGCTGACACAAAGAGGGAATTGATGATGTAGGGTCATATGGATGGGGTTGAGTCAGTCTGCAGCCTTGTGAGACAAAGGCTGAGTAAGGCTTGGTGCATCATGGTGGAGAGTCGAGGAGCGATTATGTGCAAGCTGTCAAATGGGACAGGTTCAATAAGGGCGTCGGGGACTGCGAGGGTAGAGCAGAGCAAGAACAGGCGGCGCAGTGCGCACATGTGATCTTCTCAGACACTGTATGCACAGGCTTACAGATGTGGTCTGTATGTACCCCCCCCACACACACACACACTTACACAGTGTAAGTATGACCACACATATGACCACCCTTTGTCTGGGTTCATTGGTCAGTGTTTGGCCCATTACTCTCCTGCTCCCATTCTTTTTCTTCTCCCCTCGCGGAAGCTGCCCCCTCCTCCTTGTGTGTTTTAAACTCATTCTCTATGGTATGTCTATCACATATTACAGTAGTGTCATGACCGCCAACCCCCCTCCCTCCTCTCAGCCTCTGTGTCCTCAGAACACACCCCACCCCCACACCAACCCCCACCCACCGGGTGATCATCTGCTGTGACCGTGTCCTCCTATCACCATGAGTCAGGACTGTTCGACAGCGATGGGTGAGAAGGTGCACCGTATTTGACTTATTTTCTTTTTCCGATCAGACATGATTGCAGACAGTGAGAACTTTCCCACCATCAGCAGCGGTGGGAGCGGTGCTATGGCGCCAGACAGAGGGGACCCTTTGTCTCCCACCACCACGCAGGGAGGGACGGCGTGCGTACACACACATATACTGTACATCCTGGCATGGCTACTAACGTACACGCACACAGTCACTGACAGCCGCTACGCACACGCTCACACACTGAACTGCTACACTGACACATCAGTACAGTGGAACACAGGATTGACATGTGACAACACTGACATCCTGGAGCACGTCAACGACTGCACACCTGTGTGTGGAAATCAGTTCACTCCATACATACACATCCCTACGTTAAAGCAATGTGGAGACACCTCATTGTGTGCATTTATAGCCTGTGTGTCAACGTGTATGTGTATGAGAATGTGTGGGTATGTGTCCTCAGACTCACCTGGCGGCACCCCTGGAGCTGGTTGTCGTGGCAATGCAGCCTCAGCTGGGGTAGCAGAGCTTTGACACCTGATGTCCCTCCTCCCTCTCACTCTCACTCTCTGTGCTGTAGTATAGGATCAGTAGCTACACCCTAGCACTGACAGAAAAGGGGGAGACATAGAGGAGGGCATTCTTATCGAGCTCGGTGGGTCGTACCACGTGCCTTTAGACGAGGGCAGAGCTAGTAGGCATGGCCCTGATAAGGCTCGATATAACAACCTCAGCTCCCTGCTGTCTATGCCGAGTTGGTCTCTCCCGGTTCTTGTTGCTCTGATTGGATGACGTGCTTCCTCCTTCATCAAAATGTAAAATTCCAAGACAGAGACAGTAGTGCAGCGCGTGTGTGTGTGTGTGAAAAGAGAGAGAGAGTGTGTCTGAGAGAAAGACAGACAATGCAAAAGGAAAAATGTGTGTTCATGTGTGTGTATTTGTGAAATATTTGTCATGCAGACTGGTATGACTGTACGTGCATGCGTGTGTGTGAGTGCGTCTTTATGTGTGTGTATGAATGTGTGTGTGCGTTTGCCTGAGCGTTCATGTAAATACGAGTGTTTGCGCCTTTGTGTCAGGGAAAAGAAATACAGGATGCCATTGTCTGTGTGGGCGTGTGACAGAGGAAGAGGTAGTCGAGGGAGAGACACAAGACAAAGAGAGCGAGAGATGGGAAGACATGGTGAGTATGCGTGTGTGTGTGTGTCTGTGTGTGTGATAGACGGGAAGAAGAGAGAGCAGTGTGTATGGCCTGAGAGCTGTCATCATTAGTCTCTCTGCAGTGGCTGGTGTTGGGCTGCAAAAGGGGCTTGTCAGTCAGTTTCTGTCACAACATGTCACACTGAACGGACACACACATATCCACACATTCCCATAGGAGATCATGTCAAGACAGGGGCCAGTTTGCTCCGGCAAGCTGAACCCCCGCCCCCCGAACAACCTTTCAACCCGCTCTTCTGACTCCTCTGCAAACGTGACTCTTACTACTTCCCCCAGTTCGTTGGTTTTACCATCAACCGACAACATTTGACATCAACAGGCGAGTGGATGAAGCGAGGAAGGAACACGACGCACAGAGAGGCGAAGACGTGCAAGAGAGCGGTAAGAGGGAGATGGCAGCGAGAGCTCACAGACACGGCCGAGTCTCCTGACAACTAACCGGCAAAATACTGCTGACTCACTGTGCTCGTGGGCGGCCCTAAAACACACACACACACACACACACCAACTGTCTGAATCCCGCTAATACACACAATACGATTCGAAACGCAGAAATCAATTACTGATAATGTCAGCGTAGGGATTAATAAAAAAGAACAACAAACTGTGCTCTGGTCCCGTTCAATCACTCCCCTGTAGTTCACTGCAGAGAGTTTCATGCTCACATATAAATCAGACCATCCCTTTTTTCTGGATTTTCTCCGTCTTTCTCTTGCTGCCGATTTAATTACCTTCTATATTTATCGGAGCTCAAGATGCTATTTTGGTTTTGAGACTCTTGTCACTGATATCGGGAAGCTACATTATTCAGAGTGAGAGCACAGAGGGCCGTCAGACACAGAACATAAGTGTTATTGTTAAGCCTGTGAGGAAGAACCAAGGGATATGTCACACTTAGTACTGCAAGTGACTGTGCATGTGTGCATGTGTACATCTTGTTTCTATACACTGGGAAGCTGTGCTGCTGCGGGGACGCTGTGGAGATCTCCGTGTAAGGTGTGGCCCGTCTTTCTCCGAGTCTCCATTTTCTGACTTCTTCATCTGAAAATCCCAGCATCAGGATGAAAGATTATTTCATACAGAAACACGTGTACAGACACAAACTCACACAAATGTAGCGGTGCATGTTGGCCAGTGCACAAACACGCGAGGCAACACAAACAGCCGATATAGATCGACGTCCTCCATATTTGGTTGTGATTTATGATTGCTCTTCAGTAGAGGCCAGAGTCATCTCAGAGATGATGGCCATATTGATCTAATAAACAGTTTCATTTGCTGCCAAAACCATTCACACTCGCACACACTCGGGCGTGTGCGAGCCCGCACGCGCAATCACAGCAAAGACACATAGATTCACAGCAGGAATAACCCAGCTTTCTGCTTCATCAATTCCCCACCTCCTCCACGTCTGCTTTTCTGTTTCTCTGCTCTTTCTCTTCTCCTCCCCCCAGGCCACCTCACCCTCTCAACACGTTTAACCCGTTCCTCTTCTGCCCTCGTTCTCGTACTTTCTACCAACACTCTCTGCCAATCATATCGGCTCCTTTAATGACAGTCTGCCCCAAACATAACACGCCACGGTCTCTCTGTGACTCACAGACTACATGGTTTCATGCTAAGGGTATATCTATATTTCCCATCAAGCTTTTGAGAGAAACAAGCAGGAGGTAACTTTACCATTACTATGAACCAATGTTTTTACACATCGCATCACATCTACACCTTGAAGCATCTGTTCACATCAGTCTTTATGGATTACTCAGATGCCTTATTGGAGAGAGATATTGTCACTGTCACTGTATTTCTCTTGTTTGTTCTGGCTGAGATGTGATACCTTAATAATGTAACTCTGCTTAAAAAAAAGTGGGAAATGGAGAAAAACATCCACAGTTCTGCTTTGTTTTCTGTTTATTCCAGTGAAGTCACAATATAAACCTCTCGCATCTCGATCAGTAGGAAAAAATGATGGATGACTACAGCGAGCAGTAACTCTTTGAACGTACATGCAGGCATCTGAGTAACGCATCAAGATTTACTTACAAATTCTCATCTTTCTTAAACGCTAACAAGCAAGAATGTGATCTAATCTATATCTCTGTATTTACACACGTTTTCACTGTTGGAATATGCAACCGTATTAACATCTGCAGCATACGCCAACAGAAATGTTGTAAGGCCAACCAGGATCTGATAACGATCGCCATAAAGATTTGTGTTTCATAACGCTAGCAATCGTAGCCCTTGTGTTGCAACACAAGCCTCACTGCGGTCAAAGAGTTAGTTCAGTAAAATAGTGATGCAGTTACCCCCCGGGCAGTTTACTGCAGAGCTTAAGCTGTTTCATATGTTAAATGTTGCACACTGTACGCCGTACAGTGTACGGCATGTCAGGGTCAGCCACTACAGCAATGATGGACCACGTCACAGACCACATGATAACTGAGTGTGTTTCATTCATTAGTCCATTAAAATTTTTAATTTCATTTTCTAATTCTGATCTCAGGAATTAATCTGGCTTTAGTTTCACTACTGTTTAATTGGTGTGATGGGTCAAACCGCTTTAAATAGCCTTACTGTTAACTCTAAAATTAGTAAGAGAGTTTTTTGTGTCTAATGTTGATATCAACTTTTCCAGCTTTTCCGCTTTTCTTAAGTATAACTTCAATTTTGTGCATTGAAAATGGCCAAATATAAAAATACTAAATATCGATGTTTAGAAATGGGTCTTTGTGTGTTTTTCTGTGTATATGTGTGTAGCATTTGTGAGTCAACAGATAATCTTAGAGGAGTGTACTGGGAAAAAAACACACACTATGACTGCACAACATATTCATAGACACACACACACACACACACAAACGCACACACACTAGAAGGCTTTCTGTTTCTAAATCAATCCCACATCCGTAGCTAATGCAGTGCTGGGCCCTCTTCAGGAAGCATTAGGCCTATTAGTCAAAGTGCGTACGCATTCCTGTTTGTGTGTGTGTGTTTGTTTGTGTTTTAGAGTCAGAGAGTCAGTGTGTTGCGTACAAGCCGCACACTCAGCAGTAGCCGATCTCAGTGGATCCTGTGGGGTCAGCAGGTGCAACAGGGAATGAGGGACCATCTCATTGTGTGCATGTGTGCGCGCGCGCGTGCGCATGTGTGTGTTCCCTCCCCTCGATATCCTCTAGGCTCTTTATCGCTCTAAAATTATCCTCCATTTACTGGAAGACACTTGACAGACTGAGAGGGAAAGAGAAATGTGGACGTTCTAGTGTGAATGTCTTCCTGGATCACTTATGGGAGAGGAACTAAGAGACAAACAGATTTCTTGCTTTGTCGAATGATCTAATAAATGATTTAATAAGTGTGGATGGGTTAAAAAGTCTGATAACAGGAAAGTCTGGTGATGCCTCGGCTAACGAGAGGTGACCTCTTAGCCTTGTAGAATAAAACAACAAAAGCTTATGTAGCAGAAAACTGAGGCACTGCTGCAAACCTGTGTATGTAGTCACATCACTGGCAGACTAGTTTGCATGCTACATGCTACACAATACTATATTCTGTCTGCAGGCACTGTGATTGATCAGCTTGGTCTGCACATTTTTCCCCACTAGTTTTTAATACTGATGTGACTGTTCGTAGTGAAAACCACAACAATCTGTCTTAAAACACCACTGACATGCCCACAAGTGCAGTGAAATAGAACAGACAAAAAGACACAGAAGACGACTAGCCAAGAGTGATTCCTGCACAAAATGAGGGCTGTGGATTGAATCCCACATATCTTACATTGCAAACTAGAGGACTTTAAACCTATCTCACAATATGTTTGCAGTAACAAAAGTACAACAAACCAATTTTTTTCTGGACAAGAGTCACATAATGTATGTTTACAGTGTTTAGAAGGAAGCAAACAGGATTAGTGGTCAACAATAAAATGCCCAGACATTAAGAAATACTAAACTATCTGAGTAGAAACACAATGACTAAGATATTTCCTTCACAGCTGTATCTGTGATCCATTATAAAATCATTCACTTGAATTCACCCTTGTCAACAGTCTTAGCATTGTCTTTCGGCTCAGCCTTCCACCATGTTGTGTTTGCAGGCTATTGTGATACATAATCACAATATATCACAGATGATACAATGTGGCACAATCTCACTGCATAGACGTTTTAGAAGTGATCTCTCTCAGTGTCAATAAAAACAAAGGAAGGTCTACATTCTCTTCTGTCGTACTCTACATATTATATATACACTGATTATGGAATATACACATAGACTTGACATGCTGTGAACTCATCCTTTAACACACGTCAGCCAAAGTCGTCCACAACACTGACCACAACAGAGTAATAACAGAGATTATTATGGTTCTAAGGATTGTGGTTAGAAAGGCACTAATGACACATTTCAAAGTAAAAGCATCCTTATTGTAAATGACACTATTATTTTGGAGAATACCACTAAAGTATATGTCCTGATCATGAATGATACATTCGTCTACTCTCGCAGTGGTACTATCGACTATTACTCTACCTTATCTGTGAACGTTTCACGATGGTCTGAGAATCATCGTGTCATTTCAGTAACAAAAAGAAAATTCTTGTTTTTACTTATACTTTTACTACAACTGTATTTTTAAAGGTTCTATTACTTCAATTACTCATCAAACAGCACAGTCCCTCATGTGACATTTGTTCATCTTAAATACAACCCTCAATTTTCCTTTTGTCTCATTCCCTCACGTGGCCTCTTGACCCCTCCTCCTCTCACTCTTTTTGTCCCCGAGGATTTTCACATCCTGAGGTGGATCAAGTCTCTGCAGATCAATATCATCCATTCATGTTGGTGCAGCTTATGCATGATCATGTGAACATGCACGACTGTACACAGAATAAACCCACATTTACACTGTGAAATTTGACCAACTAACGATTGACAGATAAGACCAAAAGCGGAAGATCCCCAATTCCCTTTTATCCTCATTATCAACTAATCTAAAGCTGATCAGACAGGCAGATGAACGCTGAAGAATACATCAGGAAAACCAATATACAGTAAATAAAAGCCTTCACTAATGCTAGCAGCAAGTAGTCAGATCGGTCAGACGGGGTCTGTTAATGGACCCATAGAGATGCCGAAGACAGAAATGAGGGGAGAGGATGGAGAGAGTCAGTAGAGAAGTGAGAGGGGGGAGAGGAAGGATGAAACTAGTGGAGAAAGCAAGACAGTGAGACTGGTTATTATAAATCATATCCGCTGTTGGCGCCGGCCATGTATCCTAGCAACCAGACAGTCTCCGCCTCTCCTCCATCCTCTTTCTGTCTTCAGCTAACAGCCTGGTCACTCTTATTACCCATAATGCAGTGGGCATGCCCCAAAACTCCAGCACAGTGTGGTTTGTGCTTACAGTTAGCAGGCTGAGCTACAGTGGGCCTGTAATACATGAAAGTTAACCAGATGTCATACATACAAGTCCAATTATGTTTAAGACCTGGGTTCTCACATGTATTTAGTACCACTCACTACTGGGATCAGCTGACATCAGTTGAGTTGTATTCTCTCGTAGTTTACCACAGTTTGAGTCATGAGCACAAGAAGCTTTTGTCCTGTCCACTGCAGTACATACATTCAAATTAAATTACATAATCAAAGTGATCGCTACCTACTACTTCTGTAGGACAACAGCATACATTAGTTAAATCCGTGGTGTTATTTATAGCTTGACTTTAAGATGCATCTTTGTATTGTGTTGTGACATTTCTACATGAGCGATACAGGATTATAAATTAAGACAATTTAAGGACAGCTTGTAATGGCTTTGCCTGTTCTGTGAACTTCCCCCCTGATTGTCCCAGGTCTTATGAGGCAGAACTGGCACTTGGTTGAAGTAAAGTTACTGCCAGACCACGGGTTACTGATTGTGAGGTACGATAGAACAAGAAGACCTCTAGCTAGCATGACTAGCATTTAGTCGTGAGACATACTGAGCAGGCCGGCTCCACGCTGCAGCTTGATACTGTCTCCTCACTAAAAGCTTCACCCTGTTACTGCTCTCCAGACAGCTACAATCTTGTGCTACCCCTGCTCTTCTTTGGGCTCAGCTACAGCCTCATTGTCTACTGCCTTATGAAATTTTGAGTGCTCAGCAGAGTGAGCGGACGGTAACATACACGGAGGATGAGCGCATGCATCAAAGGAAATGAAGCACTCAGGAACCACTCAGTCTGCCCATAGTCCAAGAGCCACCAGAAGTGGGTGGTATGAGAGGAAAATTGTGTTTGAGAAATGCATGACCAAGTACCCGCAGACCGAGTGTGTGCCTGTATCTATAGAGTGCAACAATGCCACCTTGTGGATCCGGCCTGTCAAGGTTCGTCTCAAACTGTCCACCTGAAACAGAAAAAAGCAATTATGTAAGTATTTCTTTTATTTTGCAAGAAAAGTAAAAACATTACAAAATAAATAATCACCTTTTTATTAGTTGATGTGCATCCTATATATGTTTTTGTGTATTTAGATATACAAAGTACTATACAATATATAAATTATGTTGTATGTAGATAACTTTAAATCATCTAAAACCCTGCCGTATTCATTTGGTAGCTCCCAGTTCTCCAAAAGACGCAAACACCGACTTCTCCTAATTCTCTCCAGAAGGATGCTTCTGGGCTTTTCAAGGATAACACCTCTTTAAAACTATAAGATAAACTCCCTTTTAATAATTAATGGGAGTCATAGTATAAAATAAAACGTGTTATTTCTGTAGCAACGGGTTTACACTGTACACTCAAGCCCTCAGCATAATGAGTTAGATTAACTTTTTGTTTAATCTTTGCCCTTATCTTAAATTACAGGAAGAAATATATGCAGATAAGTAAATGTTTGAATTACATGTTAGCAAATCTGTTTTCTATCCCTTGTTAATCTATTTCTGTGTTTAACACTGTACAAGACACACAAAACATTCAATTATAAACGACAAATTGGTGTAAGTACGCATGCGTGTAATTAAATCTAAGATGTCTGTCAATGCCGTCATTTTGTTTTGAATGTCATAAAATTATTAGAAAAAAGTCTCTTACTTTGTATTTTGTTTTTTGGCACCAAAGGCGAAATCTGTGAGACGTTTAATAATAATGGCAAAAGTAAAATACAGTATTTCATTAATGCTTAGAACTAGTGGTAACTGCGTGATCGGCTCAATTAATGACTCGGCCTCTGATTGGCTGACTGATGATGACCAGAGCCTCAACAAGTACGGGTGCTCGACGGAACAAAAATGAATGTCTACATTCTCGGACTGAGGACCTGTTGAAAAGTGAAATGTTATTTCAAAGCTGAAATAATACTAAAAGGTTTGCCAAAGCATTTCCATTAATAAACAACGTCCTAATTTCCTTATGTTTGGACCTTCATAATTAATATAGTGAGTTTTCAATAGCAGCCCTGTGAAGTGTACATTTGATTTATTGTTCTGTGACGTTCAGTTTATTAATATTGTTTGCACCGTGACGGGACAAACATGATAAAGGTCCATCTAAAAACATCTGTCTGCGTGTTTACAATAGATCTGTAATCAAAACGTCAGGATGAATTATATTAATAAAGCGATGATGTTAAACCTACTCTTTAAACTACTTTCACCCTTGACGAAGCCACTGAGGTTATGTCTGTTTGACACAGTCCCTGAACGCATCTTAATGCTTTAGCAGTAGTTACCATATTTTGTTTATTGCTCAGATAAAAACGACAAAATACAACAACATAAAAAAGATAGCTGACTAGATAAACACACGCCACCTGCACAGATTACCGTTCATAAAGTTAATGGAGTGCTGCCTTCAGGTGCAGTCAGGACATTTAATAGTCGCTACGAGAGCCGCGCACCACTCAATGCGAGACATGCGGAAGAACAAAGCATTTCATTTTAACATTTATTTAGCACAATGAAATCAAATATAACAAATCAAAATCAAATAAATCAAATAAAAACAACAATACGGATTTAAACGTGTATGTTGCTATTAGTTTCAACATTGACATTAGCATTAACTTATAATGTTCTGTCGGGACGTGCGTGAACGTCTCATAATAAACTCTGTACTTTCTCACATGTTCGTGAGACAGTCACCAAACAACATGCGGAGGATGGCGGAGGAGATTCAGCCCGTGAAGGAGCAGAGGTTAGTTTTCCCTCCTTAATAACGCGTTTTCATTTACTTAGTCTTTATACAGCGGAGTGTCTGTTAATTTCCCTTTAGTTGTTTGTTTGGTTTGTCCCCTCTAACACTGTTTCCTCGAATTTGTCCTGATCTTTGGAGCCGCTGTAACAAACGTATAAAATCAAACATCGACTGAATTTGTATTGAAATACTACTCATTGAAAACACTATTAGTTATTGGCCCTATACGGATTCACATTTAACGCATTTTTCCTCAAAGTTTGTGTCACTGTCATTTGAGGCAGTTCGTGAACGCGCATGTTGGGATATCACATTGAATTGTCACATTTTTGATGTGAAGTATCTGTAGACATAATTAACACAGCGAATTAAAGTAAATTCTTCTGCTGTTCCTTCCAGGAGGAGGATTGAGACACTGAAGGCGCAGTAGCATCACTGATAACAGCAGTGGTCGAAGTTCAGTTTTTACTCTTTGTCTTAACATGTACTTTGTGCTGTGTTTGGGAACATGATGATTGTCTCAATCACAGCTCGTGGATTTCAAGTTGGCTTCCTTCTTGGTGCCCGACGTCTCCCTCTCGCCTGAAAGATGCCGAGGAGAAAATGCTTAAGAGTAAGTGTGGCTGCTGAAGCGCACATAAGCAGGGTTGCATTGTGTAAATGTCTTGGAGCTAAAGGAACGGACCTGGGGCTTTTAGAGCACATTTTCTACCGGTTATCATATAAAATGTTTTTTTTCATCATAGATTTGATGAACAGGTGATGAATCTGTTGGTAGTGTGGATGACTCACATTTATTTCCCCTTACTTCAGGTGTGAACCGGCCTTTCTCCAGGCAGCATGTTCGGATATCCAACGGCAACTACATGTGGACCTTAGCATTTTCCAATCAACTGCAGCCATGCTCTTCGTCTCTCTCCCAAACTCCTACCTGGACCAGGCCTCCTCTGGTTCTGCTGCATGGCTTCGGGGGTGGAGTTGCTCTTTGGTCCCAAAACCTGGACTCTCTCTCCAGCAGCGGGCCAGTCTACGCTCTGGACCTTCTGGGATTCGGCAGGAGCAGCCGTCCCCAGTTCAGCACTGAGGCGGAGGAGGCTGAGGAGCAGTTCTTGGAAGCGCTGGAAGAATGGAGGGAGAAGGTGGGATTAGAGGAAATGGTGCTGTTAGGACACAACCTCGGAGGATATCTGTCTGCTGCCTACACCCTCAGATACCCGCACAGGTGAGTTTGTCTCAGCATGAACACACTTGGTGAACGTGAATTATTAAGTTCACAAACAAGTAGACGTTTCTGTTTTGTAATTGAAATGCAACATTTAACGCGTGTATGTTTGTCAAGTAACTGCTGATGTCAATGTGTGTTCAGGGTAAAACATCTGATCCTGGTGGAGCCCTGGGGTTTCCCAGCTCGCCCAGAGAACCCCAACCACAACTCCATCCCAATGTGGATCAGAACAATGGGAGCTGTCATGACCCCATTCAATCCGCTGGCTGGACTCAGACTTGCGGGACCTCTAGGTGATCACACGGACACAGACGCTCAGTGTTTTCTACACCTGAAGATGACATTTGGCTTGTTGAAGAGAATATCTGTACAGGTTTAAAACATAGAAACACATTATTATTATTAGTTATTTTATGATCATGGTTATTTCATGGGAAATAATATTTTACTGCTTGTTATGAAATCACTAAACACATAACGCCTGAAGAACAGATTCAGTGTCCTGGTTAGCACCACCTCCTGATAAAGCTCTGCAATTTTGTGACATGTTTGTATCATGCCATAAGATGCATTCACTGTCTTAGCAGGTGGTCTGGTTTAATTTCTTCTGGTAATGTCGGAGTTTGCAGTTACTAATGTTTGTAAGGAAATTGCCTTTTTATAATTTCCTCTCGTGTACCAGGTCCAATTCTCGTCCAGACCATCAGGTCTGATTTCAAGCAGAAATACTCCTCTGTTTTTAATGACAACACTGTATCGGACTACATCTACCACCTGAATGCCCAGACCCCGAGGTGAGAGAGAGCTGACACGAGCATGTGTGATCGTCTAAAAGCATCGAACAAGCGCCAACGTTTTCTGTTGGGTTTTACAGCGGAGAAACGGCGTTTAAGAACATGACCGTTCCCTACGGCTGGGCCAAGAGGCCGATGCTTGAGAGGATTGACCTGGTCAAAGCTGACATTCCCATTTCCTTCATCTACGGTTCACGCTCCAGCATCGACAGTGACTCTGGATATGCATTAAAAAAAAACAGACCCGATGTGGAAATCACAGTATGTTCATTGCTGTATCTGTTCGCTTTTTTGATATGAGGTTTGAAAAAGACATGTTTGGATCAAAATGTATATATTTCTGGACTTTACAGTTTCATCCCTACTCTTTGCCACTGTGTTTGTCTGACAGGTGATCAGAGGAGCAGGCCATTATGTTTTCGCCGACCAGCCAGATGACTTTAACCAAACAGTCCTTCAGATCCTCGCCGGGGCCGAGGAGAAAACTGAGGTCGAGGGGACGAAGCAGTGAAAGTTCCGCCATCCAGGGATGAGCTAACCCGAACCATCGCACAACTACAACTTTACGCCTCTTTACCATGTTGTTTTAAGAAAGACCAGTCGCTGACTGAAGACATTTGCTCGTCTTTCCACACTGTGGCACATTCCAGATGTTCACAGTCAAAGGTCAGATGATGCCACCACGCTCTGTATTCAGTCTTGTGTAGATAAGTTTCGTAAATAAATAAATATAACATGCAATCTGTGTTGCTCATTTAGTATCTTCTGTTCTGTCCTTGTGTAGTAAGACTTGTATCAAACTGAAATGAGCTCTCAAGAGAATATTTTGTTTTTTTGGGAACCTCTGCAAACACATCGTGTTCCTTTACTGACCTTTCACCCACTCTGTGAGAGATATGAGGGAGAAGTAAGTAGGCCAAAGGGCTGGTTCCTATTTCAGCACTACTTCCTGACGTCTCCAAAGATGCTGTCACCGACACAAGCCAGTAGATGGCATAAGAGTAACGGCATACACACGTCGCCTACTCTTGTTTTGCAGAAGCGTAGCATTGAATCCCAAACCAAGTGTCCTCGCCGTTGCACTGAGCCGAGTGACCTACTCGGGAGACCTGGACAGTGATGCTTTAGGAGCAGTATGACACTCGCTGCTAAGTCATAACTGTAGTGACAGAATAGGGTCAGAGATGTGTGCTGGACTAAAAATAGGCCTAAGTTCTCAGGGCTTCCACATGAATATTGATTTTAAGGAATTTCAGTGTGTAATAATTTCCTGTATTCATATTCATTTACCTATTTTATGGTAGAATAACTACAAGGAAAACGCCATGTGACCCTGTTAAAAACTCCCCAAACAGGTATGCGGGGCAGTTCAGTGAGAAACACTGAATGTAAACATGAGAACAAGAATCAGGGCACCTTTTATTGCTGACTCTTTATTTCAAACAAATATCTTCAACGGCACAATGTGTAATGTGATATGTGAGTAGTTGTATTAAAGGCTGCAGCTTGGTAAACTAATCAGGAGCAGAGCAGATGACCAGGGGATGCGTTGTTTTTGAGCACCCAGCATCCTGGCCTTTACAAGTCTGACACCGCTGTTCCCTCAGCCCGTCGCTGTCATTTCTGAGACATCAACCTGGCCCACCCGAACTGTCTCCTGGCAACAGGGTAGCCCAGGAGACTCTGTCCTTTGGATCACCAACCTGCAGGAAGTGATGCTGCGGTTGGACGGGGTAATTATGGGTTGTTTTCTTGAAGCCACTGGCTGCTTGTCAAGGCTGCGAAGAATGTTTAGCAGGAGCCTCTTGTGTTTGGAGTCGTGCGCACACAATGTGCCCAGGACTCTGTTTATTTCAGAAGCTTATTCATCTCATCTCTGTCACCCACTCAGTCACATGGGCACAAAATCATTTGATTAGGAAAAGTGAGAGAAGCTTTCATACTGCGCTATGCAACTCAAAGTCTGTAGGCCTGAAATAACAGCACATAAAAGGTGTCCACACACAAGAGCACATGCTGCTGCTGCTGGCAGTCTATCAGCATTCAGTTTGTTTTTAATCAGCACCACCACATACAGATTTGTGCAGCCAAATCATCAAGAGCTCAGTTTAAAAAAAATTGTTTTGCACGGCTGATGTTACTTTTCTCGCTCATTATTTAGAGACAGAAGTGGAATTCTTCCAAATGCTGGAACATGGAATCAACATTCAACATAACATCCACTATACTTTAAGTAGCACACAGTCACACATTTTTATCATGCAAAAGCCCCTGACCATTAAGTTCATGCATCATGCACAGGCTGCTCCACCCCCCTCTTGTCTGAACTAAACAATTAAAGTCTGCTTGTTGGTGACTGATTATATTTACAGTCCAGAGATCTATTTATAGCCTCAAAGGTGGCAGCCAGACTGACATTTGCACAATAAAAGGACACTTTTTTATGTAGTCTGTGCAATCAGTTTTAAAACGAAAGGACTTCTTTCACTTGCATCTACGAAGGTAATTTACTGCGGTGCCCAACATGTGAAAGACACTGTTACTTTCCCAGAACTCTGATGTTTCTCAGTTATTATGCAGTGAGAGCACTTCACAGAAAGCTCTCACATTACACCAAAAGGGCGATGGCACCTAATGATCACAGCATTTCAATTCTGACTGAGTGTGTCAGGGAAAACTAACAGAACCAGAGCAGGAGTGTGCCAGCTGCTTGCTTATTCTCTGCAGACACAGCATAGGAAAAGCTGTTGTTGCGATGACTTGTCTTCGCCTCGTGTACGGAATGAAAAGGACCTGAAGAGGCACTGAGACGGTTACATTTGGACTGATGAGAAAGCTTATTACGAATGACTTCACTGGGACTGATGCTAAAGTGCTACTGATTCACAAAATTCTCTAAAGCTGGTGATTTGTCTCTCTTCACTGAACCTATTGATCCTTCAGAACTAAATCTGGCCTATGAGCTACTGCCTGTCACCAAACAAATATCCCTACACGTCTTAAATGTTTGTTCACATTGATTTCAAACTATAGCCGGGCCTTCCTTATTAAAAAATGATATCCAGTGCACCACACTTAGGAGGCGTAAACAAGGTGTCGTCAAAGTGGGAGTGGCATACTAATAACATGCTATAAAAGCAGATATAATTTATAATATACCACATATTCACATGATTACTTGTTAGGCCACTCACAGACCACTTCAGTGTCTTTCTGCTCATTAACTTGGTATCTGACCCATAACTTTACTGTTTAATTCAGTCTCAGAGTTTCCCTTTTAAACCAGCCAATAAATTATCATTATATTCACTCACCAGATTTATTTAGCTTAGATTTTGAAAATAAAAAAAGCCATAGACTATATCCATCCATTTTCCTAACTGCTTGTCCTTGTAAGAGTTGTGGGGGTGTTGGAGCCTATTCTGGCTGTCATATGGTGAGGGGCAGATACACTCTGGACATCTGGCCACAGGCTGCAATTATTTGATCATTATTTTATGAATAAGGTTTTTTTGTCAGAGGAACCTCTGTAGGTTCTCATTATATGAGGTTGGGTAATGCCCAACAGCCTGTTCTCTTACTTAAGATTTTACAATTAAAGAACCAACAGGCTGTAGCTTGCAAGGAAGTCTGGCATCCCAAAAAATCCTAAATCTTCCTGTGATTTCCTGGACTAAATTTGGTTATTTACAAGGTGAGTTAAATTGGCTGATGTGATCTGTAGCTGTGGTTTCATTTCATCATTTTAATTGCTGCCTCTGAGCTGCTGTATGATTTCCTATCTTGTGGCTGGAGTTCTCCAGCTGTATCCTGCCTTTCTCAGATTGCATAACTTCTCTTTTACATGAATCTCCTGGTGTTTGGCTCACTGCTGTTTGCTTTTTCTATTCCTGGTGAAGATGAACCATGATTTTCTTTGTATTAATGTCTGTAACACTGTAAATGTCACAGTTAATCGAAACCTGCCTTTAATTGAGTTGCTGTCCTATCTCTCCCTCCTGCCTGTGGCCCCTGGCAGCAAACACACTCTTTCCATAACACTCTGAACAAACCAAAACTGGAATCAAATGTACACATTCAGACAAACAGCTCAATCAGATCAGGCCAAACAGCATCTGTGTACAGAGCCTGGCTTTGTGTGTGTGTTTGTGTGAGTGTGTGTGTTTGTGTGTGTATGTGTATATGTGTGAATTCTCAAGAACCTAGTTTAATAGTGGTTGATGGTTACATACACACGCAGTCGTCAGATGACAATGACAGATACTGTGTTGTATAACAAGACCATTGTAGAAAGTATGAATTTTATATTTATACCCTAACCCTGAGTTTTATTTGTGTCTAACTCTAACCTTCAGCACAACCAGGCTCAGGGTGGGCGGCCAACTGCCTCGACCGGTTGGGGTTAGTGGACAGGGGAGACAAGAACAGCAGGTAACATAGATCACAACAACAGCAAGGAGCAGCAGACGAAGCACTGGGCAGGTTGGGTGGATCAGCAACCACAGCTCCAAGGTCGAGGACACCTGAGTAGTGAGGGAGAGAGAGAGAGAGAGAGCACAACTAGGGGAGAGAGAAGACACAATGTTAACAACATGTAATGTTGTCATGGTAAGAGAGAGCGAGAGGGAGAGATTGAGAGAGAGAGAGATAGAAAAGTAGAGGAAGAATGTCAGGAAAGTCCCCCAGCAGTCTAAACCTATAGCAGCAAACCTGTCAGCCAGGTTTCAGTGAGACTAAATAAGTCTGAGGGTCACTTATCAAGTCGTTGACTAACAAGGATTTAGATGAGAGAGATCTGATATTTAATGATCCACATTTACTTGTTCTGATTTTATTCTGTTCATTAAGAGGAGTGGTTTTTATTTTTATTAGGTTCTTATCATTCACTCCTCTTGTGTTTGTTTTTGATTTATATAAAATTGAGCTGGAAGGGGAGCAGACACAGTCTCTATGGGGTGCTGATAGTTTTGGGGGGGTGACGGCCGTAAAGAAGCTGCAGAGAGGCGTGTAAGACTGCGACTCTGCGTCCTGGGCTTCACTCCGGGGTATCAGGGTTTAGGAGGTCTAATAAACTCTAACATATTCCTAGAGATGAGAGCTGCACTATCCAAAGTAGGATGGATGCCGTCTCTCTTAATCAGCCCAGGTTTTCTCCAAAACGTTTTCCAGTTATCTATGTAGCCCACGTTGTTATCGGGACACCACCTAGATGTAGGTGGAATTTGCAGACAATTTGTCATTATTCAGGACGCAGGAATCAGGTTCTTTATGTTTCTACATACAGTGTGTTGCTAAAATTACACTTTTACTGTAAAAGAGGGAGCATTTAGGCTTGTGAGTGGATGATTCCAGCACTTGACTTTATGCACACACGGCACATCTTTTTTTTAGCCACATGACAGTATTGTCACCTGCTCATATGAGTTAACAGACACTGTTTATGTGCCCAGATTTGTTTGTAGCATCTGGGCACTGTGAGTGCACTTACATCATGTATCTGTGTGTGTGTGTGTGTGTGTGTGCATGCGGGCATGGAAGTCTGTGGGTCACACAGGTTCATGCGCTGAGCCTAGAGCTCATCCGGTTTGATCTGATCCGAGATTACAACTCTCTGCAGACGCTTCAAGTCCATTCAGGAAAACAAAAACAAAGGGAGATTTTAGGTGTGATTTTCAGTTACGTCTGTCTTCATCTATATCAATCAACACGTCTGTTAGCTTGTAGCTATTATTTCTGAGACTATTATAACCTTCTATTCAGAATCCTACCTTACAGAGTAATCATATAACACAATTTTATTTCAGTGGTATAGTTTATTCACTCTGAAAAAAAAATCACATTTAATAAATACAGTTTTGTCCCAGCTAACTGTGTGCTAATAACAACAAAAACATGAATAAAAAAAGTGTAGTTTTATTTAACAGATACCTCGCCTTCAATCTCTCAACATTCACACCATAGCTGTTTAAAAAATTAAAGTGAACACCAAAGTAAACACAGTCCAAACTACATTCACATCATTTTGTTTATTTTAATATATCTCTATCATATACATACAGTACAATATGCTCAAGACAGATTTTATGGCACATCCATTTTTGTTGTACATTTTGCAGTCGCTGGTATTGCTGTGAGGCTACAGTAAAGTGACCATTTGAATCTGTTACTTAGGGAAATACAGCAGGTGGTTTGACCTCAATGAGTTAAGAATGTGGTTGCTACAGAAAAACACATGCACTGTCAAGTTATATATTCCACTAGGGGTGGGTCACACATCCAGTTACGCACACCAATACTCAAAGGGGCGGTGTAGTTATGTTCTTTTGAAACCCCCTTAGTTGTTTTAGTCTGGAATATGCTACAATAGTGGCTACGGTGATCCTGGAAAGCTACAGGATGTACATGGTTACATGGTTCCACCCAGTAATTTCTGATCTGAAAGCCATTTTTACCTAATGAGCTGCCATTAAATGTACAACAATGTAGTCAGTTTGGTTTCAGGAAAGATTTCAATTGTTCTCTAATTTATTTTTCAGCCGGCAAAAGTTTTGAGGTCTGGGTTCAACCAAAACTTTGACTCTCCAGTAGAAGTGAAGAATAACGCTGTATAAGGTCTAGTATTCAGGTTTCTACTGCAATACACCGTTACCGCCAATACTACAGGTACAGAGTACTGCTAGGAGGTTATTCACATATGTACAAACTCTGCCACGTAACTGCAGAGACTTGACAAGTGACTGTGCATTTTCTTCTCTGCAGAGCATGTTTGAAATAGAAAAATAAAACAGTGATAGACTACAAAATACTGTGCACCACCATCGTACTCGAGTGCCCCCGTCCATTTTCACCCTGCTGTTTGTCCTCATTAGAACGACGTACAACTCTTTCAGTCCGAATAAAAAAACTGATAAAATGATTGTCTCAAAAAATTAATTTAAAAAAGGATACTAAAAAAACAGCATCAAAGTGCAACATGAGACAATATGTAACATACTAAAAGTCATCAGCGTTCCCTGTCATCAGCTTATTAGAGTGATGTTTGTGTGAATATTGTGAACATACGGTATATACACGTGTGTAGGAGCTTGCATATGGGCACCTCCTCTATACCTTTCCATATTATCCTATTTAAACAGCTAGGATTTAACCAACAGGTTAAAATGTCCCTTTAGTGTTCCATTTAATCTGCAGAAAGTGCTTCACATGCTTGTTGTGACACCCGGTCTCCTCCATGGAGACATTTTGTGTCTCTAAATGTGCAATGTTGGCATCTGGATTCTCGAGCAGTCAGAGAAACAAAACAAAAAGAAGGAAACAGCAATAAATGTAAAAAGAATGTGAACTGATCAGCCAGTGGTGACAGAACTGAAACAAAGGTAAGATGATAAGAGGTGTATGCGAGTGGAGTGTGGAGGGAAAGCAGCTGCCAGAAGAGCTGTCTGGGTTTTTAGATGACCTGGCAGCAGCTGTGTGGGGTGGGGGTGCAGAGCAGGCCTTCCTTGGGGCTCCGGTGAATGTTGACTGACAGCGTCTTTTCGCTCAGCGGCATCTGCAACACGCGGTTCTTCATGTTCCTGTGGTTCTCCCTGGCCAGGTCCAGTTCTCCGAGCCTCAGCGTGCCCGAGCAGGGGCCCTCCAGCAGTGGGTCAGCCAGTGCGTCACCCAGTGGGGGCTGGTGGTAAAGGTTCCCCTGGGGCGAAGGGCCACCCAGGAGTGAGACTTTATCCAGGCTGCCGGTGGAGCCGCCCATGCACATCCTCCACATCGGACGGTCCTGATTGTCTCCCCCAACTCCCCCGCCAGTGCCACCACCACCTCCCCCTCCTCCTCCTGTCAGATTGTGGAATTGAGAGCTCAGACACAGGCTCATCAGCTTTAGGCTCTCCACCAGGCCACTGGCAGCTTTGGCCGTACCCTTGCCTTGGCCTGAGCCTGATCCAGGACTGGCACAGTTGGGGGGACTGTCCTCCCCTGCCTCCCCTTTCTCTCTATTCTCTTTCTTCCCTTCTCTGTCATCCATTTCTCCACCATCCTCCAGTCTCTGGTGACTTTCTGTATCGTCATCACTAGTCTCTGAACTAGGGGTGAAAACCGCTACTGGTGCCGTTACAGTTGCGGGCGATGACATGAGTGTCGATGGTGATGGTACTCTAGAGTTCAGATTGAGGCTGAGGCTAGGCTTGGGAGGGCCAAGTCTGTGTAACTCCCGTCCTTCATTCTCTTCCTCATCCTCCTTATCCTCCTCGTGGATCTGGTTCAGGACTGGAGCGCTCATACGCGATGTCAGCCGATTTGCAGAAGAAGCCACAGACGACGAGGAAGAGGGTTTGCAGCGAAGCACCACCTGAGGGAGGGGGGGCAAACGCTTGTCTTCCAGCCCATCTTCTTCCTCATCCTCTTCCACACTGAACAGACTGGGACTACGGGGTTTACAAGGGCCTACCGAAACCAAAGAGCTCAGCCTGAGGGCATTGGAGTGGGGCTTTGCCAGTGGCCTGAGCCCCCTCTCTTGGGTTTGCCGGGCAGGCTGCAGCTGGCTGCTTGATGATGGAGTGTGATTCTCCTGCCGCTGACTGACATCCAGCAGAGCTGTTTTTGGCCTGGGGCCTTTGTGGAGGCTCTCAGCACTGCGGGCAGGTGACTGTGGCCCCCCAGGATGGGAGATAGCTGGACCCCCCAAGCCATCAGTGACATCCTGATGAACATCCACTCTGGTCGGCCAGGACTGCCTATAAATGGTTAAATACACAGAACAAAAAGCTTGGTGGGTTGAACAGAATCAGCCAGACTTCGCTTTTTTCCAATAAACATTAGATGATATTGGCACCATTCTCATTACTAGCCTAGCCTATCTTAGCATACAGGCGTAAACAACAAGACTGATTCAGTGCGAAGTTCAAAAACACTCTCACACCACTACAGGTCATCACTGCTCAACACACTGTGTGCCAGGAAATAATGGTAGCACCTCATCCAATGCCTCAGGACTTAGAATAACTGACCAGCATTTTTGGGGGATATGCTAATGAGGAGCCACTCATCGAATTCTATCATATAAAGTGAATTATATATTTAAGTTTAAAATGCAAAAACACATATTATGTCCATTTAAACATATGCTAACAAGAATAATACTGTTTAAATATATTTGAGTATCACAAGACATTTGAGAATTAAGGCACACATTACACTTCTGGACTCCAAGTATATAACTATATATATAACTATATACTATATTGATATAATTATAAAATCTGTTTAGATTTAGTGATTCTGGCTTCAGTGTCAGTAAATTAGATATATAAATATAGCTAAAAATGTCTACATTTCCTCAAAAGGACAAATACACAACTTAAAGATATTTTGATACATCCTTGAAAATGTTGCTGATCAGTAACCTCTCTCCTATTCTCAGTCAGTCTCTCACTCTCTGCTAAAAAAAAGATCGTCTGTCCATCTGCTGTCAAACTTGTTTTTCGAAAACTGACAGTACACAGCACTGCAGAGACAGCAATCTGTCCATCTCAGCTGATGTGTATGTGCGCCTTTATGTGTGTGTACCTGAACTGTGCCTTGCTGGGGCTGGGTGATCGTGTCTGGCTGTGTTGCTCCTTCTCTTGCTTCTCCCTCAGCATCCTCTCGGCCAGCAGGAAGTAGGTAGCAGTGATGTGGTTGTACTGATTTGACTCCAGAGCCCTGAGTAGAAAATAGTAGAGAATCAATTTAAATTCCAACACATGCCGACGCACAAACTCACACATCTCAAAACGTCAGCACCAAACCCTGACAGTAAGTCCACATGAAGTGATGGGGATGAAGATTGAATTTGACATGGCTGCAGCTCAGTACTGACAGCCAGCTGGTTGTTAATGGCAATTAAACTGTTTTTGAAACTCAATTACGCTTTAGCTGGGCTAGTGAACCGTGGCAAATGTTTTGAGATTACACAGGAAAGAATAGCAGCATGGTAATTTATGCGTGTGTGTGTGTGAAATAGACAGACACATACTCAGTTATGCTGTCTCGGTCTGCGATGCCCCCCAGCACCATGCGTTGGATGATGGAGCCATGCTCCTCCTCGGACAAGCTGCGATGAGACACCAGAGGAGTGGACAGCTTGGTGGCCGGCGAGGGGTCGACGCCTTGAAGCCATTCGTGGGCCTCAATCTCCTCTAGGGTTGCTCGTTTCTTGGGGTCCCTCTGCAGCATGCTTCCTATAAGACTGGAGGCAGTGGAGAGTATTATTATGAAAGAGGTAGTGAAACAGCTGCTGTTATGATGTACACATGCGTGAATACGGTTGTGAGCAGTCACAGCTGATAACACAGACTGATGACTGTGAGTAAGTAGCAGCTAATTCAACTGCATTACTCTTGAAAACCATATAATTAAGCTGTCTCAGTGGAGGATCTCAACTAAGAAAGTAAAACCTTTAAAATGTTTAGGTCTAGTCAGCGTCTTATATCACTAACAAAAAGGAGTGATGACATTTTTCCACACACGGTATCAGTTCAGCTGAAAAAAATCAATCTACCTGGGATTAAGTGCAATACTGTCCAGAAAATCTTTAAACGAGGTTTTACACATTTGTTTTTGCAGTCTGCCTGAGCTACTGTAATGAACCTAACTGGCTAAATCATTCACACAAAACAGGACGATGTGCTGTTTCCTCAAGGCCACAGGGGCGAGCAATTTGTTTGAGGGCGCAAACAAACAGCGTGTGCCAATATTTGTAAGTGCTTTGTGCAAGTCAACATAACCTAATGAAGCAGTGACTGAAAACAATGCGTTTGCTAAGCTGCGGCCATTCGTTATACTTTAGCTGCTAGTTTGTGCCTGCTCTGCTTTGAGGCATCGTTAAACCCTCGCCGTGTTAAAAATAGAGGGCCGATTTTAAAGGGTGCATTAGATACACTTAACGCAGCACTGCATCTCTGGCGAAGCAGCTGACTGCAGCATCGAGCGAAAGCAGGACAACGAGAAGCAGCAGAGGAGAGAGGCCTTCGTCTCTCTCCTCTCTCTTTTCTTCACACATCTACAAACATGAAATATGCAGCACCTGCAGAGTACTCGGTCCATCTGTGCAGGGATGGGTGCGTGTGAGTTACTCACTCTCTGCATGCATGGGAGATGTGTGGAGGCACTGTGTATTTACAGTCCATGATCATAGTGAGCGTCTCGCTGTCGTTAGCCTCCTGGAAGGGGGGCTGGCCGCAGACCAGCATGAACAGAATCACCCCAAGACTCCAGATATCTGCAAAGACACAGGGAGAATGATAATCTCTGCATGCACTTAATGTGAACAAGGTGTGAATCTCGTAGGGAAAAGCGACAGAAATGATTTAACGAGGACGACAGACAATAAAACACACGTGTTCTTTCTGCTTAGTGGCCTAGATAGAAACAAGCGCAGTCTCACCCCCAGTTCAAATGAAGCATGAATCACATTCGATCAGAGCCACTTCCATAAATATGTGCTGGCTTAGGACACATCTGTCTCACCGAGGATGAGGCTCCGCACTGCCGCCAGCATCATGCACACACGCGTGCATGCACTTCCCACACAAACACACACGTCCTGGGAAAGTGGGTTAACGTGTTCATCCCCACAGGTTCATACAAATGCTAATTTTATGGTCCGATTAGCCATTTTAAAAGAGCAACTTTTGGCTCTGGGCTTTTGTTGCTGCTCTGGTCAGCCGGATGATCCACTGACACACATTCTGCAGACACATACTGACTGCGAGCACAGAGACACAGTGTATAGGAAAGCAGTTTCTTAATCAGACTGTTGACCTCTTTTTGACCAGTTTGGAAAAACTGTGGCAAGATTTGGGGTTCGCAAATGGTAAAATATAAAGTGATGCAGCGGGTAGATTAGATTTGATTTAGTGAAATGTACATCTGAAACTTAAATAAAAACGTAGTTACTGCTACAGCATCACACACACTACAGCGCTGTATCTCTGTGTATGAAGAAAAGCTTCTTCTGCTTACTAGAATTTCTTATTTAGAATCAATAACTGTCCTCGAAGCAGTTCTGCTACGATACGCTGATGGTAGAAGCAATAGTTTGTCAGGTGAGGAGTTTGTTTCCTGCGACCAGCAGAAATCCATCTATTTAAATCAATGGAGATTGTGCGAAGCCATAAATCTCTCAAGTCAATTGTGATTTGGGTTTAATTGCATACACCATCTAAAACTACAACTGTTAACTGGACCCTCGCAGAGCTTCATTGTGGGAGTGTGTTCTTGGATGTCATCTTCTTACCTCCAAAGACAGATGTCAATGAGTATCATTCTTTAGACAGACACTGTACTCATTTAACTTTAGTTTGGCTTATTAAAGATTTACTACAAAAATAAGGCAGCCTGCTGTAAGTGGGTTTATCATCCCCGGCACCCCTGGTGATATGTCTTCAATGCTTTTCGTGTCACTCCAGTTTGCCAGGATACGCTGTCAGTTTCAATCTGGTGAAGTAAAGTGCCAGTTTACTGTGGGTGGCGAGTATTTGTCGCTCTGAAGCTGTGAAGGAGCATCTCATACTGCTAATGGAGGGAGCAAACACTGCTGCAGTCCCCACTACCATCTTACCCCTAGCCAACGTATCCTAGCAACCGCGACCCAGCTCCATCATTATTTGCGTCAGCAGTGCACCGAACTTCCTTCCTCGAAAACTTTATTTATAAACCAGATGGCAGACACATCTCTGGATAACACTGTTCATGTCAATGCACATTAGCATTACTTGTGCTAACGATGCTAGTTACTGGGCAGTGACAGCTGGGAGTGTAAACATCTCGTTTTTCTGTCCTGCATTGCATTTTACCACCTATTACAACCACTCCCTTATGTCTTGCGCCCTTTAACCTGCAGGCATGTTCAGCATCCTGCACTGCTGGTCATTATGCAACATCTTCTTCTAAAAGGAATTCCTACTATGCTCATTAAGCACAGACATCTTCTGAATTATGCGTGTGCTCAGGACATGTTCTTTCTTCTTGTAATTGCCATTAGGTAAGTATTTTTTGAAGTGCAGCTTGAACAAGTTCTATATTTAACTTTATATTTACTGGAGACAAAAAACAAAGGAGCCCACACACTGCATAACATCAAAAAGCAAAAAACAGGAGGCAGGCATGTTGGCAAAGCACTCATTAGTCCATAATCTGCTTCTATTAGTGCCACATGTTTGCACTGCGCTAAAGCAGTTATTTTCATTCAGTATTTTCTTTTTCACTGATTGTTTTTTTTCATAACCACAGGCTTGAACCTAAGTTGTGAATGACAGATTCCATTCCATTAAAAAGGTTCGGTACACCACAAATGCAAAATAAATAACCTTTATTATTCTTAGGTATCTGTAAAAGTAAATAAAGTTTTGGATGCTTGGTAGCAAATTCAAGAATTTACCTTTAGAGCTGGGAAAACGCAGACGTTTAATTGGGAAATTGAACAACAGATCAAGAGCAAGTGCTGATACCTAGGCACGTGAAAGTGCGATGATGAAGCTAAAAAAAAAAACACCCGACACCTTGGAACAATAAATAAATTTAGTTTTCTTGCAGTTTCGAGTGTTTGGTTCCTGTTAATTGGCTCCTTTTACACATTCTGTAGGACTGACTATTAGTGCAACTTTCTCCGATCTATTTTGGATACACTTTTCATCTCAAATTACTTTTCCACACTTCCTCTAAGCAGGCCCAGCTAGAGGGAGCCAAGTGGAGGACAGCCTCTTTATCTCTGCAACAAACTGGGCTGTCTGCCACCTGGCACGTGACCAGCAGAACTCAGCACCCTGCAGACTGTCAGCAGGTACCTGGGCAGCGGTGTAATCCCAGGCCAGTTTACCTCAAAGCCCTAATCGTCAGGCCTCCACTCATCCTGTTCCACATAGGATTGCACTGCTGATACAATCGCTCAACATTACATCCCGAATGGGTGGATAATCCCTGCAATCAAAACATCATCATCTCGTCTGAATGAACAATGGTGCGCAGGCTGCGTGAGCGCGACAGAGGACAGAGCAGGCGCACATGCACTGAAAAGGTCCAGAAACATCTGATCTGTCGTCTGGGTCAGGAGCTCAGACAGGCTTTTGCACGA
>JAUMTR010000003.1:13135993-13146719 GCA_032270685.1 Microctenopoma stevenorrisi
GGCGCACATGCACTGAAAAGGTCCAGAAACATCTGATCTGTCGTCTGGGTCAGGAGCTCAGACAGGCTTTTGCACGACAGCTGACCTCACACATGCAGCTGCCTGGACTGTCATACAAAAACACATACGCATGCAAAACAAGAAGCAGCCACTATTACTGCAATATTTTGCAGAGGCTCATCTTGCTTGGCACAAAATGAGGCAGACGGGGAAAATGGCCACTGCAAATCCACTCAATCAGAAAAACTGAAAATGCTTCCTGTGTTGTTTTCCCTCACTTGCTCTGACGCAGTGGCCTCTGGGTAGACGGACAGACTGCTGATGCTTTTTCCTCGCTCTGTCTGTTTTCCGCTTGTAACACATTCTTTTCCTCCTCCTTCCACCCCCAACCACCTCAATCTGCATGCTTCCATTTCATCTCTTTTCCATTACATTTTAATTTAATGTCTAAGCTGTGGCTCGGCGAGGATCTGGATCACTATCAATAGGAAATATGGAGGGGTGGTGTTGACAATAAATGTGAGGCTGCTTAGGTGTGCGGGTGCTGAAACCACAGAAGAAGAGAGTGCTGAGAAAGCTCCAGAAACCAATTTCAGCCTGATCTGATATCAGATTTTATTACACACAGAAAGGTCATGACTGCCAATGACAATAAAGTGCAGGAATAAGGACCGCATCGCTGTGGATTAACAGTCTGGTCTGGGACATATTTTAAACTTTGACCAGTTCCTCTTTTTTCATCAACTGTTCGATAAAGCTGTCAGTGTGCTGAGCTGTCTGTCAGGTCAATCCAAAGAACATAAGTCATATAGAAAGAAGATCATGTAGGCAGAGCGCACGTTAATCAGGTTGATGTACAGCAGAGGACACGTTATACTGCTGGGGACAGAATAAGTCTAAGGGAGTGTATAATCCATATGTAACTTTGATAGATCAGCAACGTTTCAGCCTGCTGTGTAACCCAGACCTCACTCTCCAACAGTTCCTCAGACTTACCCACAGCAGGAGCGTCGTACTCGTCTCCCAGCAGTATTTCGGGAGCAGAGTAGGCCAGCGAGCCACAGGAGGTGTTGAGCTTCTTCCCAGGCTGGAACCGGTTGCTGAAACCAAAGTCGGTGAGCTTGACGACGCCCTGCTTCTCGAAGAACACCACGTTTTCTGGCTTCAGGTCCCTGTGCACCACGTGCAGCCGGTGACAGTAGGAGATGGCGTGGACAATCTGAGCAAAGTAACACTTTGCCACCTTGAGAAAAAGAGACGAGTAACAGTAAAGCATGAATATCATGTTTATGTCTGTTTAAATGGACTGTTAGAGCCACTGTTATCACTGCAGAGTTTGAGAATGTCTCATCCCTTTGTTAAAACCTTCAATGTCACACACCCACCTCCCGGTGTCTGGAATTTATTAACTTTAAAGAATCTGCATGTGCAGAATCTGCATTGGTGAGCTTCTAACCTTTGAACTGTCCTGCTGCATTTCAGCAAAGGAAACACCACTGAAAATACATCTAAAGTTCTCTTTCCTGGAGAGTTCATCTTCACTGAATATCATCCATCCCCAGGATAATTCACATTAATATAACACAACTTCCTCTAGTCTCATATCAAGGCAAGTCCAAGGTCAGGTGCTGCTAGAAAGAAGCGCTCCTGTGGTTGGTAGAGACCACACTTGTCCACAGTGGCGCTCACCTCTTCATTGAGGCCTCCTTCGTGCTTCATGATGCAGTCGTACATGTCCCCTCCGTCTCCCAGCTCCAGGATGAGGTAGAGCTTGGTGGCAGTGTCGATGACCTCATACAAGCGCACCACATTGGGGTGTTGCACCATCTTCATGCAACGCACCTCCTGGAAAAGGTGACCCCGTGCAACCGGGTCCAGCTTAGTCTTGTCTATCACCTTCACTGCAACCTGAAAGAGTGATGAAATGAGAGAAAGATGAAAGACGTGAGCCACTCTACAACTACTAGTGATACCGATTACATGTGTAGTACCAATACTAAAGATATTTTCATTACTATCAAGCAAAATAGGTATTTAACATGACTCTTGTCAGGTTCAGGTTGGAAATGCCTCTACAAATATTATTAAGACACTACATGTTGTCAGATCAGTCCAAAGTGTTCCGGTGTGTCTGCCTCTAGGGTGAGGCTGAAGTCTTCAACAGTATGTTGACACTAGGCATTCCGTTACTGAACATGTAGAGGCATGGAAAGCCTACCTTTTCCCCAGTGAACACGTGACGGGCCAGTTTGACCACAGCAAAGTGCCCTCGGCCCAGTGTCTTATCCAAGTCATACAGGCCAGCAACCTTCCCATCATGATGACGTTTGATTCCCGCCATGGCTGCTGGCGGAGGGAGTGGGAGCAGCTGCCTTCTGTCAGTCGTCCATGTCCTTCAGTGAGTTGACGTTGTGTGGCGTTTTCTTGATTGTAGACGAGTTGTGTGAGTGTGCGCGTTCTGCTTCAAGGACCTGAAGAGAAGTTCTTTTGCTTAATGCAAACAGCAAATCCTGGGAGAGCTTTATCCCGCTGTGCTGCCCCACTTAGTTCAATTCCATATTCAGTGGATCTGAGGTGGAAGATATAACAAAGGGAATCAAAATGCACCCATTCATACTGACAACATTTCATTTCAACGACTCTGTACAAACTGAGCCACTGCTTTGAAGGAAATCCTTCTAAAACCCTGAGTCAGGAACCCGCCTGTTACAGTAAGGGCCGCAGACTCTCACTATTACATTTGAAATAGTAGCAGCAAAGCTTAACGTTGTGCCCGCAGTGTAGCATCTCTGTGGGGTTCAGCATCTTGGATAGTTGTGCTACAGTATGTAACTTTTTAAGTAGTGATGTGCTCCATAATTTATTTTAATGTGTCAAAGTGCTGTTAAAATGTCCCATGGCACAGCCTCACAGAGGAGCACTGGCTAAACAGCTACACCACTCTGAAGGTGTTTGAGGGAGGTGTCCATTCCAGCCAATCGGAGAAGGTCAAACTCTGTGCGTCACACGCTGACATGAAAATGTACTCGTGTGCGTCGATGTGACACTGCAGGTTTTGACATATAGACACAGGATCATTACGTGACGTTTGGGTGGACTGATTTTGAGTCTCATGCTCTGAATAGCAGTTGCATATTGTAGATGAGAATAGTTTTTTAACTAGCCACTGTGTTAATCATCCAAACTCTGTTGACAGTTTTACCGTTAGTCCACATGAAGGTTCTTGTATCGTGACAATGACGTCACACGTCTTACATGGTCAGACCAGCAGTTCAGTACTCGATTCAGAATTACAGACAACAAAGTGTTCAAACTACTTCACTTATTGATACATATTATATGTGGCAGGGCTCACACATCTTGTCCCACAGAAACCATGTTGTCATGCAGCATGTTGCTTCACAGCCCTAATTGTGAAACAATGCCTCCAGGGCAGGCCTGGCATTCCTCCTCCATAGAATCTACCTGTGTGCCAAGAACGCAAGAGACGGCAAGAAAAAGCACACACAATGTACATGCACAGAACATTCCTCTGCGGTGATCCTTGCCTAGGTGTGTCCCACTCACCTGAACTCGCAGAAACAACAGGAAACCAAATAACTGTTGCCAGTGAACATGTCCACCCACCTAACAAGATATGACGACAAAATAAAATGTCTCAAACCGACCAGCAGTCTGTGGTTGTTTAAATGAAAACCTTGGGGTTTTTATCTCATCATCGGTTGGGGGATTATTTCAGTGAGTCACTTTTCTTATAATAGGAGGCTGACATCTCTGTCGGTCTCCACACACACACACACACACACACACAGCTGTGATGAATTCTTTCCTCCCCGACACAGACAACGTAGGTGTCAATGTTTCAAACTTTGAAGCCATGAAAGAAGACACAAGCAGACCTGTGTCAGGTTCGTGTGCGCACACACATACACACACACACAGCTCAGAACTTATCCGGCACTGAGGCCAGGTTAGGTAAGAACAACGTAAACTGTGGCGATAAGCTGCTGTGTTAGGCTCCGTCAAACGAGGGCATTAACATTAGGTCATTAGTGAATGATCTGCAGACTAAATCTAGAAGCGCTTATTCGCCTCAAGAGTGTGTGTGTGCGTGTGTAATCACTTGATCAGTTTGGGGTGTGTGTGTGTGTGTGGGGGGGGGGTAGTTTAAGTTTAAATACAGTTTGGTGTTGTAATTACACCTCCAGCTAACATACTAGTATTCCTGACACATCTGTCACACTACAGCAGCGCCCACATGAACGTTCAAGGTTGGTTGTGTAACCGTTAAAGGTGCTGACACTGTCTTGATTTATAAGGTAGTAGTTTGCGTGTGTGCAAACAATAGTACACAAACACACATTATGAGGTCAAGGATCTGCTATTATAGCTGCAGCACTCTCATAGGCTGTAAAAGTTCAGATATGACCTGCAGGTTATCAAGTCTGTGGTTTACTGGGTAATCAGGTTCCTGCTGGAACATTTGCTTAAGATATCCAACCATCCATCCACCCATTGTCTTCCGCTTATCCGAAATCGGGTCGCGGTGGGTGCTGGAGCCTATCCCAGCTGCCTTCGGGCAAGAGGCGGGGCACACCCTGGACGAATCGCCAGTCCATCGCAGTGCTTAAGATATCAACGTATGAAAAGTTTAGCAGCAAACACGCTGTCTATGGCAACAATTTTAATGTCTAATATTTCACCTATAAAACTTGGAAGTAGTCAGTTGTACTGTACTATTGTACCAGTTCAACCATCAACTCCAAACTTTTATTTTCCTTTGTTTGAATGAAACTTTTCAATTATACCACAACAGACAAAAATCACTGAAAAAATCAAACAAAAATTATTATGAAAACAACTTTTAAGCATCAGAAATGTGTCTTATTCTGCGTTCCTTACCAAATAATCTCACAGTAACTATGAATGGAGGCATCCCCAGAACCAATACTGCGATAACTTGAGTTGACTTGACTTACCACTTGAGTTATGGTTGTACCATAAGGTGCTGATAACGTCATATAGAAATAATGTACAATCACTTTTTTTTGTTTTACATACTGAATATATGAAGACTTCATGAATGTTAGATGCATCAAAAACAACTTTTTCTTCAGCACTCACAACTGTATCTTGTCTACATTGGTTTATTATAGGGCTGTAATAAAGATGCTATCAAGAAGTCTCTGTAGACTCAATGCACATTACCACAGGATCACTGTAATACCTGGATATCACTGGATTATAATTTACCACGTTGTCAGCTAAGAATAATGTGATTTTTTTTAAAAACTACACAGTTTCAGTGTGTAGGTTTACTGCATATGTGCTACTGCCCATATGGCCCCCCCAAGCTCTCCTGTACTGTCAACATGCCTGCTGGCTGCGTCCACAATAACATGACAGTGCAGAGCAGTGCAGACTGCGCCAACGAAAAATGTGCCTCAACGATGCGCATTAAACATCCCCCCCCCCCCCCCACACACACACACACACACCTCCATCACTGAAATCTCACAATCAATAATTAGTACATGGGCCCCGCACCATCACCTTGCATGCTCCACACTTCTCCTACTTACCAACAGAGGAATCTGAATAAAGCGTCAGCTGTCCCGTCGGTTCCCTTTAAAACTGCGGGAGCGTGCGGGGCTCCGAACGTCAAGCTGCGCGTTTCAACGCGGATAAAATCCGTCGCCCTTCTCTCAAACCCTCGGCACCGACAGATAATTCCAACGGCTCCCTGTTTAAATCAGACACACTGTCAACTGAAACCCCTCTCTTCTCTTTCCCTCTCTATCCTGCGCGTTTACGTGCGTCAAGTCAACACAGGCAGAAAGAGACGGAAAACACACTTTCAAAATAAAGCACACGCAACTAACCATTAACCACTTTTGAATTCTAATTATTATTACAATTTGAAGAGTTTCATGTTATATAATTTTAATATTTTAACTTGAATATAATTAATGTGAATATTGTAGTTAATAATTGATATGTAGTTTTGGCATTTGGGTTTTAAAAGATATGTGTTTCTCATAATACTTTGGATATAGCCTAATATTAAATATATATGCAATTAGGCAGAGACACAGGATAAGATTTGGCAAGTTTTTTGTATTTTTCCTGTATGCATCTGAGTAAGAACAGCTTAGAGAAAGTGTAGATCAATCAGGCCAAAAATCTGCGAAAACAATTCAAATCATTCTATACAATAAATTTCTTTGTTGCATTTAAGTTATGTTTTCATCAACGTCCTTAAGACATCAATATCCCTTTTCACGCCTCATACGCAGACGCGTGGTGTATTATTTTGAAGGACTGTTTTGCGGGTTCCGGTGTCGTTGCTCCTGGATGACAGCTCCATCATCACTGCGCATCGGCACCATTCATCTCTGACGTCAGAAGTACGTTCGGAGAAAAGCGTGTTTATCGGTCCCCATTATAACAGCAGCATTTTTACTTCACATCATTTCTCTTTACGTGACCTCTGTTCGTACTGGTACGGTAACTGTGAGCAAAACAACACAGATAAAACTGGTGTTTCTAATACGGCTCAGGATACAGAAGAACAATGGGTCGCCGTCACATTTACTTCCTATTTAAAACCCAGGTGAGATGTTACCGAGACCACAGTGAGTCGGTCGCAGGCCTCCGTCATCACTCACACATCGTCAGGCTTCCAGGGTCTGGTGTGTGGAGGTGTGCTGGCATTGAGTCCTGCACCAGCTGGGCAACGCTCAAGTGTGGTACGACAGTCACAAACTCCTCACTGAAACAGTGTAGAACCTTTGGGCTGGTGTTGGGACCTCGCACCATGTGGTTTCCTTTCAGCCAGGACAACACATCTGGTGCATTGGAGGGAAGCAGGACTAAGTAATGTGTTCTAGTGAAACCACAACCTGATAATTATTTTAACTGATTTTTGTTGTAATTTAATATATTCCTGTGGACTTGAGCACACAGAGACCAGAGGCCTTGGTTTTCTGCTTCTTTCAGTCAAAATAAAAACAAAGAGTCGAGCAACACTGCCACCTAGTGGACATTTGAGAGAAAACCATTATAAATAAATCTTAAATACTGATTAAATTCATCCACAGGCTAAGACAAGAAAAGGAAGAGGATAATGTCTACATGTTGTATTTTCACTTAGTTCATTAAATGGAGAAAAGGCTAAAATAATTTATTGTATGTGAACGTCTGACATTCAGCTCTCTGCACACAGCTCAGGTACACTAAAACACAGCGAATATATCACCGCACCTAATGTTTATTTATCATGTAAGACACAGTAGGTGTCGTGTCTGCGCTGTAACATGTTGAACAAATGGACAAAAGACGCAGATGAACAATTTAACAGGAAATTTATTTTGTGAAAACTTTTCACTTCTTTGCTGCCTCCTTCTGGAGCTTCTTCACCTCATGCTTAATGATCTTGTTCCTCTGTAATAAAAAGAATAAGTGCATTAATTAAAAATTTAAAAAGACTGGACAGCTCTAAGATTTAGAAGTGCTACTTGCTAAACTAGTGAACCTTTTTAAAGAGCCCTTCGGTGTTAAATCAAGCTGCAGCTGAGAAAATTAACAATCACTTCATGGAATTGTTAACTGGTTGTTCACTGGTACAGTTAAATCAAACTGATTCATCATTTATTAGCTGCTGCTGCGTGGTCATCAGTCTGTCAAAAGGCTCCTACATTTGTCACTTTTAACATGGAACAGTACCAAACTACAACACAGGTAATGAATCAAGATTAAAGTCTAATCACTTTTACCTGAGACACATCGGATGCTTAAAGCTAGTTTGAAGTCTTCTGTAGGATAGTGAAGTAAGCAAGTTTCCAATGCAGAGTTTATTTTGTTTTTATTCGTTTATATTCTTACTTATCGATAGCATGTTAATATACTTCCCTTTGTTTTATAAGGTTTTATGTCTCAACTATACATGCAGGACCACACTTTAGTTGCTTGGTTTGTTTAGCATACATTTGCACTTCTGTTGTACTTACCATCCTCTTGGCCTTCATCACCTTGTAGCGGTCGAAGTCAGACATTTTGGCCCTCTGCAACAATAAAGAAAAAAGGTCAGTGCCATAGAAACATGTGGATGATATAGCTAACTTGCACTCTAGTGCAATATACAGAAATTCTGCAGGAGCTTCTGTCAGATGAAGAAAAAGTTGTGACGTGTGACGCCTGAAGCGCCCAATTCCACATATACTTAAGAATGCACTTACACTAGTTTAACTTATGCTGCTAAAAAAGCTGATCACAAATAATACCTAAACCCGATACCATGAGATAATGTAATAGAAGTAATGACATCATTTGATGAGGGTCATACTATAATATGTTACTATAGTATTAACAGTAGTGCAGAATCACAATGGATCTCGCTCACATCATGCCAGATGTTGAGATGCTTATTATATGGAACAGATGTATTGAAATATAGTTTAAACTGTACATGTTTGACTTGTGTAGGTAGATTATATAAAATATATGCAACCATCATGTAGACCAGTATTACTTGTAACTAAAGGCGTCCCAAGTACAGGTACACCTGAATTAATCACTGCCTCCGCAAACATCAACATGCTAAAAAGTTTAATATCAACCTCACGGTGGAAAAGAGCAGCGCTCAACAGTTATCACACAATAGTCGTGATGCATCAGATCGAGTTGAGCCCAGCGTGATTGATCCTCACATCTAATGTTTGCTTCCTAACTAATTTGGCAACAAATGGCAATGTTAAGAAAAGTAATTTCTTCCGCTTGGCCACAATCTGCTAATGATCAGGCAATAACAGCGGATGAAAAAATACACTCCTGCCCTTAGACAATATGGTGACATACATTAGTCACTGGTTTGTAGAACTACACAGAATTAGTTTGCACTCAGTTACCCAGTTTCAGTTCAGAAAAACTAAAATCCTACAAAGAACAAACTACTATTCAGCTTATGAAGCAGAACATCTTCCCATCATAAATAAAAGGTTCATCACTCAGTTGGGCCAAAGAATAAAGAACAAGAAGGTTGTTCAAATTACCTTTTAATACCTCACATCACTAATGATCAGAAACTGAAATGTTGTCTTTACCTTCTGTCTTGCCTCGATCTTCTTGGCCCAGTTGCTTTCTGACCACTTCTCGTTGACTTGGGCCTTCTCCCAGGCTTGCCTCACAATCTTCTCCCGAGCACTGTAGAAAAAAAAAAATCGCACCCAGTAATTACTAAGAGTTTACAATAAAATTAAAACAAAAAAGATTCACCCTGTACAGGGTCAGTCCTATGGTTCTCATCTCTATTCATTTTTTCAATGAAAGCAAGGAAGAGATCTCAACTGTTCCAATTACCATCTCAATACAAAGTCTGACTGCAGCAGCTGTGGAGTCAAACTGTAGTTCCTGATCAGTAAAATAGTTTGTTTCTGCCTAAAATAAATTAAATTCAAATGTTGGTTAGGAGTATAGAGAGAGTATTTGATCTGTACTCCCACCTACCTGTGAGGTACTTTGATGACATAGTCTGTGAGCTGCATGCACTTAAAGGGCATGGACTGCCTCTTCACCCCTGTGCAGGGACCATCAACAAGAGCCTAGAAACAACGTGAAACATGAGTGTAAATTATATCCACTAAAAAAGAGAAAAACACTTTGGATTTTGTTGTGAGAAGTAACAGTTGTGCTGAGGGCTCACCCTGTTTTGGTCGATTACATCTACAATGGCCACCAGCTTGCCAGCATGGGGTCCGAAAGAGATGTAGGCTACACGGCCAATCTCAATATAGCGTTTGAACACCTGAGACAGAAACAGAACAGTGTTAGAAATATGTGAAATCTGCTTACCTGCCTACTGGGCATCGGGGGACAACACCTTGTCCGTCCACTAAATGTAACTGCAGAATACTACAAAAACCTAATTCTGGCACAACCAAAGACTTTAGATTGGAGTCTGAGCTGACTTCAAACACACCACAAATTACAGCACTAAATCGTAAAACTGAGGGCTAACAGATTTCGACTGGCTAAACATCACCAAGCTGCAAACGACGTATGGCTTGTTAATAGCTATAGCGTATATTACTTCAGACAGATGTTTATAACTCAATTTGAAATAATTAACGCCGTGCGCGAATGGTGTTGTGCTTTTCTCGAGCAGGTCTCGGGCCGCTCAGGCAGATTGACCACGTTGTGAATAAGCAGTAGTCGACATGTTACAGGCAGAGCAATAAAACTGAAAATAATCATATGTAACCATATCAAACACTTCACAAACGTGCCTATGGGTGTGTTATGTATTTGTACGACTCTTGTTGTCAAAGTACAATGAGATATTAAAAAAGAAATTCGACTTAGAAAATGTGTAACTCTCATGGCGCACTCACCATGATGGCAGTCCGGGAGCAGAAAGGCCGTTAGAACTTCCGGATGTCGCACATACACCTTCCGCCTATGCACTGCACATGCGCAGTAGCATTTAAATATTTCATTTTTATTTGTACGAAAGCGTCTTAATAGTGTCTCTCAGTGATACATGATCTTTTAAAAACGGTTAAAGAATTAACCTTAATATACTTAATATGACTAAAATATGTTAAAATATTATGTGGATCAGCGCGAAGGTTCGTCTACGTCACATTCCTCCTGTTGCCTTCAGAGGCACTGTGTGCTGTCGGAATTACTAAAACTATTTAGTTGTAAACTGCTCCACTTACAATTTTTT
>JAUMTR010000003.1:13146819-13291514 GCA_032270685.1 Microctenopoma stevenorrisi
CAAGCCGATATGTCTGAGAGACAAGCTGAAATTCTTGTTGACACTGTGGTATCCTCTGGTGGGAAGGACAGATAGAGCTGAGTGTCATCAGCGTACGAGTGGTATGAAAAGCCATGGGATTGGATGATGTTACCAAGAGAGCGAGTGTATAGTGAGAAGAGGCCCAAGGACAGAGCCCTGCGGGACCCCTGTAGTTACCTTGGAGAGTGCGGATGTCTCACCTCCCCACGATACCCGGAAGGACCTATCCTGATGACATCTACTGCAGTTGAATTTTTTTTATGTGATGTATACTCCATTATAGTGAATTCAAATGTTCTTAAAAGCAAGACAACAAAGGATTATAGGGAAACACTATTACATGATCAATTCCAACTCCATAAGTCAAGACAAGATCAAAGGTTCAATATTGAAGATTCCTAGTGCCACACTCTAATCAGCTTATTGACTCAAAACACCTGCAAAAATGGCCCCTCAGTGTAGTTCTGTATGCTACACAAACATGGGGATGATTTCTGACTTGAATGTTGTTCAAAAGACGACCATTGACACCTTGCACAAGGAGGGCAAGACACAAGATTAGGCTAGCTGTTCACAGAATTCTGTGTCCAAGCACACTTTGAACCTACCCACCAACCCTTGAATAATTTTGTTGCTTTAGCTGTAAACGTGTCATAAAATCAGCTGGGAGTATGTGCTTGTGTCCCCATTTTGAGGAGTACTACTTCTTTTAAGATCTAAAAGTGCTGTGGTGACTGTATCTGACACTAGTAGAGATTGTCTTTAAAATACACACACACACACACACACACACACACACACACACAACATAAATGAGGTCCTGCAATACCCAGACCCAGCTCAAGGGGCACTGGGTCATTTTACAGATTATACACAAGGTCAGATGATTGTGTATTATAAATACTAAATAATAAATGTCCGTACAGTGTTGTGTGTATTCAGATAAAATTCATGTCTAATTTTTTGAGATAGGAATTTTGTGTTTTCATGAGCTGTATGCCACAATCATCAATATTAAAACAACGAAAGGCCCTGAACTACTTATATTGTGTGTAATGAATCTAAAATATATGACAGACTAATGTTTATCAGTAAATTACAGAAAATAATAAACCTTATCACAATATGCTAATTTTTTGAGAAGGACCTGTATATACAGCATTTATTCCAAACCTCTAACTTCAGATGCTTTTCAATTATAACCTCCCTTATCTCAGGACTAAGGCACTGTATTTGTTCTGCCTTAAGAGCTGCAGCCTCTTCATGATAATTGTTCATTTCGTCTCCTAATTAAGACTACTTCTGCTTAATATCTTTCAGTGTGCCTGAAAATAAAATACATTTACTTTAGAATTAATACCAGATATAATGGGGTGTTTTTTTTTAATCCAGACACAGGCAAAACCCAACAGGAAACCTAAAAAACGTAGTCCACTGCTGCCTTAGATGTTGTCAATGGAATTTCTACTTGAATGTAGGTGGAGGGTGAGACACAAAGATATAACCTCCAAATAGCAGTACAAAAAATCAGTGTAAACAGAGTAATATCCACAACATCTTGGAAATTATGATTTGGCATGCGCTCAAAGCATTTGCTCTGAATAATAATATTTAATTATAGTCTAATCTGTTTAAACAACATAATCTACATCTAATCTAAATATATACATCTACAAAACATATTTTGCCATAGTCCAGTTTGAATGGTCAAAAAGAATGTTCATAAGTAACAGCAGTATAAGACAATAACAGGGCTGTAAATTATGTCTACTCATTGGTTCACATTGGTTTTAAAAAATGAATAATAAGACCCTTTATGTAATAAACTATAGCTATACTACATATGTGCTGCAATAAGAAACTGACGGCTCATTTACCCTTGTTTCGTAGATTGCAGGTTGGGCGTGTGTAGTTCAAATTTAGGCTTAACTAGTCTCAGTTTAGAAGGTGATTTGAGAGTCCTTTGAAAGTTTTCAATCCAATTCTAAAAAGACAAACAACAAAAGCAAATAAACTTATGTAAGGCTAAAGATTAAATGCATTATTATTATGCTGATTCAAAATTCCAAGCACATTGTTAAATGTAGGGTGTGTCCCAATCAAACCTGCCAGCCTCTTTGCATTTTCAAATCAAAGCCTCTTAATAATAATAATAATAATAATGAATACTTTATTGATCCCCTTGGGGAAATTGTTGTTTGGACAGCTGCTAGACCTGTGTCAGCGCTACAGGGTATCGGTGTCTTGTCCAAGGACACCTCGACATGTAACCTGGTGGGACTGGAAATCGAACTCCGCACCCTTTGGTTTGAAGGCGACTGCTTTACCCACTGAGCTATCATGCCGCCCCCACTGAGCTATCATGCTGCCCAGAGCTAGCTAAATTAGCTAAATTATAAACTTTATGTAGTAGAAGTTTTATGTTTATGTTGGTCGGAAAGGCTGCAAGGGCCAGCTATCGGTGATGTGGCCTGGTCTGCGGTCACCTCTCGCAACTGCTAACAGGTTCTCGTGCCTTGTTGACCTTACTTCTAGCCCCCTGGGGCTGCGCGTCTCTCCGATATCCGATGATTGGGCCAAGCAAACCACGTTAGTCATAGGGGACTCTGTCACTCGCAATATTAACTCGGCTTCGCCAGCCATTGTTTACTGTTTACCTGGGGCCAGAGCATCCGACGTTGAAGCTAACTTGCTAGCTAAAGGTACTGGCATCCGTAGGGTTAAACAGGGGACTCGGGCACACTCTGCCACTAGCTAAAAGAACATTGTTTGTCATGTCGGTACCAATGATGTCAGGAGAAAACAGTCTGAAATAACAAAAGCTAGCTTAGCCAGGACTTTTCAGACTGCTAGGACGATATGTCGGCATCGTTAAATCGTCTCTGGTCCCTTATCCGTTCGGGTAATGATGAGATGTTTAGCAGACTTATATCACGGAATCGTTGGCTGGCCGGGCATTGTAGGGAGCAGGGATTTCAATTTGTGGATAACTGGCCCTCTTTCTGGGGCTGACCTGCTGAAAGCGGACGGCCTTCATCCTACTGGGGCAGGCGCCGCTATTTTATCTAGAAATATGGATGAGGGTTTAAAGCAGTTTTGACATTAGTCAACTAGTATTCAGCAGGTCACAGGTGATTAGAGAGCCTGTTAGGTCTACTGATAGTGCGGTGTTGGAGTCTAGCTTAGCTTACATGTCCAGTGAAGGAAATTCTCACAGTATAGACTGTCAGAGTAGCCAGACCTATAACACTGAGACTGTCTGCCGCATAGAAACTGTGTCTGCTCCCCGAACACCTAAATTATACAAATCAAAAGTCAACAAAAGAGAAATAAAGAAATAAAAATAAATAATACTCCTCTTATAGAACTAAATAAAAACAAAAGTCTAGTGGACTATTAAATATTAGATCTCTCTCGTCTAAATCCTTATTAAATAAGGATTTGATAAGTGGCCATCAGACAGACTTAATTATCTCACTGAAACCTGGCTGCAGCAGGTAGAACTACATACTATTTGTCTCTAATAGTGAAGAATAAAAATGCTAGTCCAAAGTGTGATTTTATTGCTAGAAATTAAAATTAAAATATATACAAATTTATTGAAATTATTTAATGGAGTACGTTATAAAATAGTTATGATTGTATTGATTGTTCTGGCAATTACATAACAGTGAAGATTAGAAGACTGACTCATACTAATAACAAAAAATCTTTGCTAGTAAGACAGAACAAGGAAGGTTTTACACACAGTCAAAAGTATATGTATTACATCTAGTTCTTTAATTGTGTGGCACACAAAGTTTCCGTGGGCTATTAATGCAGTACTATCTGTCTGAAGCACTTCTGTCTGGTTTCTTTGTCGATCTTCCGACCAGATGACCCTCAACCATTTTAGATAATTTCGGTCTTTAACCCTAAACACAGCAAGTGAAAGTTGGGCCCATTGCTCCGGTAAAACCCCTACCTCTGTAAAACTAAAGTAACGAAAAGACTTAACAAGAAAATCTCTAGCGCCAGCATCTTGCCAGGTAGTTGTGCTTTTTTGTTTATGGCCCTTTTTAAAGCAAACCATTATTATCTGTAGTGGCTAATAGATTCTCCAAGCGCTGCATGACTTCTTCGTTAATGAAGATTGGTGTTTCTGGTAAACAAAATTCACAGAGTGAATTACTGCCACCTACTGGATTTTGGAGCAATAGGTCACATGACAGGGAAGCAATTGAAAGAATATGACTATCTTAAAGAATCACTGCATTCATTTTTTTGTTTTTTTTTAACATCAGTGATCGGTAACTTGTTGATGGTACCCGTAGCTTGGTTCCTAGCACCGGGTGAAGCTGAACAATTAGACGCGCCGCTGAATATCTGTCGAATATTCAACCTCAAACTAACTTCACCGCGGTCCAAAAAATCCCTACGTTGAAGAAGAGCTCTTGTGGCGCAGTATTTCTACATTCGCGCTGGTATCTGAACCTTTTCAATGTTTCAAGTTAATTAAATTCCCCAGTCGTACTCTCCCTGGTGTAATGTCATGGCTCCACACACTCTAATAAAGTAGGAGGTTACGTTGGTTTGCATTGCGTCAATAAGCAGAAATAAGAAACAGAAACAGGCAGCAGCAGCAGCAGCAGCAGGGTGTGGAGTAACAGGAAACCTCTGTCTTCTCGTGACAGCCGATCTTTGAGGAACAAAAGAACGCAGTGGTTCTTCAGCTGTGGTAACTACTTTTATTTGATTTTGAGTAATAAATGTTCATGAGTCGTTATGTTATTCACTCTTCTAGTGTTTTTAAATTTTACCGAAGTAGGCATATAGGCCTACTTTAATTTAAAACAACGTACAACTCATTTCACATTTACTATCTCCCCTGTGACTTACTAACATTATTTTGACGTGTAAAAAATCTTGTGACTGCAGCATGTTTTCACAGTGAGATTTTTATGCGACAGAACAAAGGAGACGCAGGGAAATATCTTGTTGATGCGTCATGTAGAGCAGAAACGGTCAACGTGACGAGTAGACACGCACACAACTCGAGAAACGTTTATATTTATTATACAAAGGTATAAAGGGACATCTGGGATGATCGCTATCATTGTATAGTATTAAAGTTACTTAGTTAGTAAAAAGTTACACGTTTAATTCATTTGATGCCATTAGAAAACCAAATTTATTTAATAATATAAAAAGGCTACTCCATTTAGAACTTAGCCTAATAAAGATATAAATATGAAATTTAGTATCATTATTACAGATTATTTTGCCATTTGTTTAACCTGTCTTCATCTCACAACTCACTGTTTTAGAATTTCCCCTTTTCATTTATTTCGCTTTTAAAAGTCTGTTATTATCTTGTCTGTTCAATTTAACTTAAAATTATGTGTGCTGTCCAAACCAATAAATAATTTTGAATTATGGAAATATGTTTTCTACATTTTATTACCACATAAAAAGTCATATTAGGTTTAATGTGTAGTTAGACTTTCATTACTTGTAAACTCATACACACAAGTCTTAGTTTTTTTGCTTTGGCTTTATTGATGCGCACCATACATAATTGTAAGAAAAGAGATGGGTTTTAATTAAATCAGTATTTTGAATACTGTTATGAGCAGGACAATTTCTTTATCACTTATTTTCTAGGTTTCTGAGAGCCATGATGGAGCAAGATGGACCGAACCACTACCTGTAAGAACCACTTTCCTTTTTCAGTTCATCAACATAAAATGAAATTATCAGATGCTTTCACCATCACAAATAAGAGAGACTATTTGCTCAAGAAATGTGTGTAAAAGATGAAATGTAGAGAGTATTGCGCATTAGTTACATCTACCGATTCTGTTTATATCTGTCAAGTATCAGTTCACACAAATCATTAAGTTCAAACCCTACAGATACTTTGATCATGTGGTGACTGACCTCGACACGTGTGCTTTCCAACCCAGTTGATTTAAGTTGTTGTTTGCGCTGGACATTTTTATGAAATTCAACAGTCAAATGAATTTGATGTGGATTTGTATGTTATAAACCAGTGTTGATAATTGTAAAAATCGCAACACTCCATAATTTCCCTAGATGTTGTCACCAGGTATTTTAATGAGAATCTGATGGTCACAGAAAATGTTTTAACGCCGTTAAAACCATCAACATTTGGGAACTTCAAGTCAACTTTATTGTTTCAGAAGCGTTTGACATTGAATCATCATATAAATAAACTGAAATGTGAAATGAGTTTCATAATATAAAAGATAATATTTTGGGATTTCCAGGGGTTGTCAAAAACTGGTAGAACCTGGACCACAAAACTGTCTCTGTACAACAAGGACCTGGAAAGCGGACAACTCGATGGAGAAGAACATCGGTACTCGGAGATGTATGAGTGTGAGAGGTGTACAGCGCAGAGGAGGATTAAGGTATTCGTGGGCCCCTAGGCTCCATTTTGTTGGGGGGCCCTCTTGCAGAGGAAATATACAGCCCCAGTTATACTCAGAAAAATGTAATTTTACTGTTATAGTGTGCTGATACTATATAGTAGTAGATACTTACATGGCATAAATTTACCCACATTGACAGCAAAAATTGTAAATAGCGATTCTAAACCAAACAGGTGCAATAATGTTAGGACGGGCCCCAAAATGTTACTGAGAAAAGTTTACAGCATGAGACACACAAATAAAACACATAATAATAACACCCATAAAAATCTAATCAAGAAGCTAATGGTTATTGTCATGTGCACAGAAACAAGTTTTCCTGTAAATTAAATTATTCAGTGTTTCCCACTATAACATCGTTCAGAAAGGGGGGTGCTCCTATTCACAGCACTGCAATTGTCTAGTTAGTACTGCTGTGAGTGTCCACTCTTATTTTTTGTTATTTTATTCTACTGTCCAGGTCAGCAGGTAAGCGGTTAGATTGGTCTGATATCCCACATAGCAATGGCAAAACAGGTAAACGTACATCTTCACCTCACATATCAAACAACAAATGACAATTTTCCAACATTCATTAAATTCTGTTTCTCTGATGTGTGTTGCAGGTCAAGATTTGCTGGCATCAGTGTTAGACTTTGTGTCAAAAAATAAAGGCTCAACTGTCCCCTTAAACATGCCAGAGGGTGCCACACTGAGGATAGCAGACCTTTATGACACCCGTTACAGAGACAGTCCTGACGAGGTTAACGGATGGGGGAAATTTTACCTTCCTAAGACTGTTAATATGCAGGTGTTTGCTGTTGTGGAGGTTGTCTCAGGCCCATGTGGCCAGCTTGTTCTGATGACATGTGAGGACAAAAAGGTGTATGCCTATGATGAAGAGGGGCTGCATTTGGTGGCTCAAAGCCTGGACAAGCTACGTGTTAATGGACTGAAGTATCCGGCATACAAGACCTATTACAAAGGAGAGTCTTTTAAACATATGGTGAGAAATCATTGAGTAGTTAAACATTTTATGATTTGTAGTTTTTACCCTGATCATCGCCTGTGAGCACTAAAAATAATGTTTTGTATGATTATTGTCATAGACTGAGCAGGACTGGGCCGGAGTGAGGAAGGGCGCTGTAGGGAGAAGGTTGGACGAAGAGCATTGTAAAAAGGTGGCAGCAAAAAAATCCAGATTTCTGGAGAATCTTAGAAACACCAGACACAAAACAGGTCTGTTTTTCTCTCCTGCTTGTAAATGTTTCGGATCATGTTAGCATAAATTAAATTACTGGAAGAGTAACAGTGATCCTAATGTGTTTGTCCTCTTGTCCTCTGTACAGGGATCATCAGATGACTAACAACTAGACTGACGTTTTCAGTTATGTTTGTGTTTATTTACTGTAAAATGTACACAAAATATTGTGTAAAGAACTGTATGTTATGTAAGATGTTCCAACAGGGCCATCACTAGTATTGTAGACAAGGGGGCTGGGAGGACTTAGCCTCCCAGGGGTGTAGGTGTGTGTGTGTGTGTGTGTGTGTGTGTGCGTGTAAAAATGTATATATGAATGCAGTATTTTGGATCTTGTATGTTTGTTATTATATCCTTTTAAAAACTGTTGTTTTTAGCTACAATAGTAATTTACAATATGCACAATGTCTACACATTCATTCTGATCAATTTGATGTTATGAAATTGTTTTTTCTGTCACAATGCTCCAATGTCTTGACTGGTGTTGAACAGAAACACACACGTTTTATAAAACTTTCATTGTTGAAATTACCATTTTAAATGACACTGTAACCAAGTTTAAGGATCACAGGAGCGAATGAATAAATAAGGTCAATTGTTGTGCTTCTATTTTATTATTTTTAATTTCTATTTGTAGTTGTGCTTCTATTTGTTAAGTGTGCAACAATGCCCATGTTCCTAAAATTTATCGATGTACAAAATAGTGTGGCATGTTATCTTTTGACACAGCTGTGGTAAAGAGGAACCATTAACAGAAGCAGTACATAGATGCTGAAATGAAACTTGTGTCATTTCACAAGTGTCATAAAGCTCCAAAACTTGCATTTGTCGTGGGTGGGTGTTTTTTTTGTTTTTTTTAAACTCATGTCTTTTAGCACCACACACATTTGTGAAGACATCCTGTCTGTAGAGTTGTGGATTTTTGTTTATTGTATTTTTTCAATTTATATGGCTGGTTGACCAGCTCTGATATTTGTGTCCATGCTCATCTTGTTGGGGCAGTATGATAGGTAGAGCAGTCATCTTCCAACCCAAGGGTCAGTCCCGCCGAGGCTACATGTCGAGGTGTCCTTGGAATGAAAGACTGTAGCTGGTAAGGACAACTCCTTCAGGGCAAGTTCAACAAGTTTTTTCCAATGCCACAAAAATCAGGAGGGGAATTAAATTCATTGACTGATGTGTAAATTACACTTCTGCCTCCAGCAAGTGATTATTTCAATCAAATGTGATTATTTTACAATATTACTCAACTTCTTCAACAGACAAAAAAGTGTTGCGTGTTATTTTTTAAAGGCTGTAATAAAGACAAACCATTAAATGAAGCAGCACACAGATGTTGAATATTGAGTCAGAAAAGCATAATTAACATGAAGAACAGGATATTTGTTGCAAGAGTCAGAGAACATGTGTTTTTAGGTAGGTGTTTTTTCTGACGCATACTTTTAGCACCCCATTTCTACAGAAACTCGTGAATGTTCTATTGTATTTCCTCAATTTATATGGCAGATTCACATTTACATAAAGTTCACCATGAAGCTCCCGTTGACTAGCTCGTATTTTTCTGTCCATGCTCATTGTCTGTTCATCTAGTCACTATTTATACAGCTAAGCAATAAAAAGACTTCCTGATCTAGTTAGTAGTGACAAACATCAAAGCAGAGCAATAAATATGCAATATATCCAAAATTTTACAGTAATGACATGTTAAGAGAAGTTTGGTTTTACATCATGCCTCGAAACAAAGATTCAAAATGTCAGAAGAATCGAGGATGAGTCATGTGAATCAGAGGGAAGGACTTCCTCTTTCTTTCTGTTCCGTTTAGTTCTAACTTACAATGGTAAGTGGATGATTCAAAATGGTCAGTGTCACTTTTTTTTCAGTATGATTGGATTATATTTTGCTCATTTCATCTCACATCAGTCAAATGTGTAATTGTTTTTATATAATGGGTTATTTCTTCTCCTTGCATCAGGCTTCTGAAAGTAGATCTATGTAAGTACTATAACAAGTTTTTGCTGCATTCTGCTTTATAATAATCTAACGTTTATTTATATATTACTTTAGAATAGAAGAACATTTGGAAAGCGAAGAGATTTTCAGAGCTAATGCTTTCACAATTATATGTGAAATGGTGGAACTGAGTAACCGACCTTCAGCACCTATAGAGTTAGTGAATGAAGTAAGTCTGCTGGGGATGTCGTTTTGAACTATTCTGTTTTTAGACATATTGCATGACCCTGTTAAATCCTGTTTTAAATACATAATGGTTCTCAGTTATTAATAAGACAGCAAATGACCTCTTGTTGTCTTTTAAATGTGATTTGACTTTACAGGTTCTTCACAGCATCTTCTTTTTGGGAAAGATCAACAAGCCGCCATATTCCCCAGAAATGATCTTTGTGGGTAATGACGATTTGTTAGAAGAGTTGAAGCAGTCCTACCCGCGGCCTTTTGACCTCTATTCTTCTCAACTACCTAAACGGAGTCCATTTTCATGCATACTGGACATGGTTAGTTTATTGTTAGTTTTCTGTAAAGTTGTATTAATTTATGATTTATGTGCATCACTGTATTTCACCAGAAATAATTCAGCATTTAACAGGAGCTTGGTAATATGTTTTATTATTTTCAGATTAGGCTGACAGAAGAAGATAAAGAAAACATAATACCAAAACTGCAGGAGCTCAATCAGCTGCTTTCCAGGGATCATAAAGCAAAGCATCTGATCTCTACCACTGTATGTGTCTCTCAAAACACTGAGATTTCAGATTCAGTCAGATACTACGGAGTCTCCATGTGCACCTCTGGTCGTATTTCTGGTCAAATCATGGTTGCTGCCTCCTGTTATAGCTTCTGGGACAGTTATGTTGCTGACGCGGTGCTGACATATTATCCTGTGAAAGAGAAGAAACAATACTTCGATGGAACCTTCAGACTTCCAAAAATAGTCCAATGTCAGGCATTTAGACTCAGTGACAGAGCAAACATGGACCCTTGCAAATCATGTGGGAATTTGTTTGGCTTACATGCAGATGAAAGAAAAGAGTGGGCTTATGGCCATTGTGCTGAAGTTGAGAGTGTGAGCAACTTGTTTAAAAATGAAAGAGAAATTAAACAGCAAGTACGACTAATATCTGATACATGCACAGATAAAAACAGGCAGCAACTAAGGTTATTTGCTTTGAAAAGGCTTACAGGTTTGCTCCACGATGTAGGATTTACTTGGGATAACAAGTTCTACCCCAACATAGATTTTGATCCTAAAAAGGGAAAATTAGTCACTGTTACAAATTGATAAGTAAAACTTTTATACTTCTACTCTTACTCCTATACTTGGCAACATTTAAGATACAAATACATCTGAGACAAAAATTACCCAATATGTGTCACTTTCAATGCAGAAATATACAAGTTATGACATTCCCAATAAATCTAATGTGATGTAAACTCTTTGTTTTGTTTGTACTTGGTTGTTGTTTGTATGTATAAATAAATGCCATAAAATTATGATGATCGATTTCGCTTTAGCTATGTTTGCATTGTGTGATTAGTACTAAAATTTATTTGACTCATCAAATTACCTTAGAACATTTTAAGAACTCGGAATGCAGTGAACTGAAAAGAATGCTGCACCTGCACAAGTATCTGTTTCACTTAAACTCTTCTAAACAGGAACTAAACTTCCTGTGATGATTATGAAACATGTCATCTCTTCTGTGAAAAGGTTACTCCTCTTCCTTTTTACTTGACCGTGTATCCTGACAGTAGTTTCTGTTAAAATATATGTGCAAAATGTTATATGAATTGTATTTAGTGTTTTCATGTCTCTTCGGCTCAGGATCTGTTCAAAGAGATTTCCTCTGTATATGTGTGATGTTTTGTTTTGACACTAATGTAGAGAAGTCAGCAGCTCTAGGGAATATAAAAAAAATGAACATAAAAAAATAAGTCTGTTGAACGACTGTTTGAAAGAAATCCACAAGATCCTGCTCCCTCCAAGGAGCTTTAGTTAGGATGTTGTACTGTATTTGATCGTCAGGTGTGTGCAATACACAGACACGGTTATGTCTGTGAGTGTGTCTGTGTGTGCGGATATGTCTGTGTGTCTATGTCTTTGTGTGTGTGTGTGTCTCTGTTTTTGTGTGTGTGCCTCTCTGTGTCTGTCTTTGTGTGTGTCTGTGTGTCTGCGTTTCTGTGTGAATCTGTGAGTGTGTTTGTGTGTTTATCTGTATGTGTGTGTGTGTCTGAGATATTTGAAACATTGTTGTTTATTACATGACTCCTTATGTGATCTTTCACTTTATAAAAATAAAGAAAGAAGAAGAAAATACATTGAAAGAGATGGTGTATTGTGGTTTTCTAAATCCTAAAAAACCTGCGTGTTCGTTAATTCAAGACAAGGAGCGTTTAAGTTCAATTTAAATCCGTTTTACTAGCAATAAAACAAAGTGATACAGCGCTAACATAACATAACTTAATGAATGTTGAGTGATTTAATATATTCTTTTTCGTTCAGAAACACAGATAAACCACCAGATGGGAGCAAAACCATGTTGAGTAAAACCTGCTGAAAATCAAAGTCAGTATTTATACAACTGTCTGCTGTCATAAGAAGTACTGTAATCTTTTACTTAGGTAAAAGTATCATTGCCACTGTGTAGAGATATAGCATTTAAAATTCTACTTAAAGCAACAATATGTGACTTTATTCATATATTTCCACTGGACGTACTGTCCAAACATCTTATGTCACCAAACATCATTTGCAGCCACACAGAGATAGTCACTTGTAAAGCTTTTTAGCCTTCTGCTAACCAATCAGAGTGAGACATCTCCTGACTGAGCTTGCACATCTGATGCCAAAGGTTTTGACCGTGGATGTAAATATGGTTTAACACAGCATCAGTATTTGAAACCGTGAGTGGATTGATTTTGAGTCTAAAGCTACAACTAGCTTGATTCTTCTTTTAATTACATTATGTGCTGCACTTTCAACTAGTGAGATGGAGTGTACCGTCCTTTTTTTGTGGTCTTGCTGTTCCACTTCTCTCACCTTCACTTCTGACTTTTGTGCCAAAGACAGGAAGCATGCTGTGTCCACAGAAAATGATATAAATATCCCATCTTTTAAAGGAAATAAGAAATTATGCAGAAAAGCTCATAAGTCATATTGATTGATTATTAGCTTAGATCTAATCAGAAGTAGGAGAGCTACACTTCCTGTCTTTCATTTTCTCAAACACAAATAAAATACCAGTGAGCTTACACAGATTACTTTACAGATTGCAATATTACTACTATTATATAATATTACTACTGACAGCTTTTTTAAAGCCCAGTGTCATCAGACAAATGTGATATTACCTAGATTAGTGTTTAAAGTTTGTGTTTGGATTTTTACGTTGCCAAGGAGGTCATTTCCGAATCAGTCTTGAAAAACAAACATTAAAACAACATTCCAACCTGTATCCTTAATTCTTTTCCAAAGCACAGTAGAAATGCCATTCTCCAGGAGAGCTGTAATGTCTGGTGAGTGATGGGAACTACAATTTATTTTCAACTCCTACGTCACAGATGCTTTGTCTGGCTCTTCCTGTTGCCCCCTCTCCAATAACATGTTTATATTCAGGTCTATATTTGTGTAGCCAACTGCTACCGGTGGGGGAAATCCTGCGTGACCTCTCTGTGCCTGTTCTGATGAAAGCACTGGCACTTATTGACGTCCATGAGACGGAGTGTTAATTTTTTTTTCTCTTTAAACCTTGTCTAATCCACGGCTCTAATCTTTGTTTGAACAGGCAGCCTCACTACCTTACAGAATTATAAGGACCTGAGCTGGAAGCGGAGGCCTTGCTAGGACTCTCTGTTCTTTACACACACAGACACATGCAGTATGTACACAGATGATTAATGCTGCATCACACTTGCGTACGCACACAAACACACACAGATGGTTGCAGTTAGACTATAATAATATTTTCAGTTAAGTTGCCCTTGGCTTTTAACGTCTGGAAAATCTGAGTCACTCTTTTCTGACAAATCACCACTGATCTAACGATGGCTTGTTTAATCACCCCTTTATTAAGTCATATTTTAAATGAAACTGATTCCTGGTAATTAAAACACAACGTCATTACTACACCCAGACAGGCGACAAAAGCCTGAAGAAATGAATGGAGAAACAGAATGGACACAGGTTCACTGCGTGGTTCAGCTGATCAGCTCAGCATCTGCTCATGCTCAATAACATGCAACCTAACCTGTGATGGTACAGGCCTGAATGCTTGATGCCTACAGAGAGCTGAGAGGTTAGGTAGGGCATTGTGTTGGTTTGGTTTTGGTCCAAATCTAAATCAATACAAAGTTGTTTTAAGTGTTGATAAAATATTTCTATCCTAAAGGTAGCGGCATCTTCCAGGATGACAGTGTGACATTGATTTAATGAGTATGAAAATAATGTGGACCACCAATGCAGCCACCAGTTTGCACCAATGGGAGATTTTAGACCAGTGTGACCGACATAGTCCTTTCCACCACCATCAAAAGACAAAATGAACAGCTGTTTTTTGGCTCCATTCTTCAAATAGAACCTCAACACATGCAGAATCAATGGCAGGGCATACCAAAGCTGTTCCCTTACTAACACACCTTATGTGTGTTAGTGCTCTCTTAATCGCTGATATGCACAACTACCTTTGGAAACAATTTTTCCGTGACTTTGCTCTAGATTTTAGTTCTATACATTGAAAGAGTTTAGATGTGATAATTAACTTCAACTGCTCATAGTCTGCAATAACTTATATCTCAAAGACTGCTGCTGCATTAGTAGTTGAAGTTGCACACATGCCTCCACACTCAACATTTAGCACAAAGAGGGACAAATCCTTATTACACTACTTTGATACACACATAAACACTCAGAAATCACTGTGACCCTATGTCTAAAATTGTTCTTAAAATTCAACCTAACTTCTGAGTGTGTATTTTAAAATGTTTCACATAGACCTCCTGTCCCTCTGAGAATGGTGCTGTGTGTGGTTTGGTGCAGACTCAACAGTCTGTGTGCACTACCTTTTGTAGCTCTAATGCTAAGCTCTTCCTGGTATGTACCAATCCCACTGACCACCCAATCAACATGTTTGTTTAGGTGTAAACACCACAGAGGAGAAACTGAGAAGTGTGTTTTGTCTGTGTTATGAGAAAGTGGTGACTATGTGTTGTTGGTACATGCTGAAACAGGCCAGTGCTTCCTACACACATCCAGCTCGAGTAACAATGGCTTTTGTGGGTGAATATTTGGGTATGTGAGTCTCGTGTTGTTGCGTCTGTCTGCAACCACTGATCCAGATTGCCAGTCGGTCCCAGGCCAGGCAACAGCGCAGCAGGGGGTTTGAAGGATTTTGATGAGGCCGTTGCCACCGAACCGCAACTTCCCATCATGCTGTTCAGTATGATCAGTTCTGAATGGTTGACTCAGCGAACTCGTGATGGACGTTTTCATGTCGCTGGTCTGTAACAAAGAAAGGAAAGCAACACAATGCTCCACATGATGGGTGTGTGTGTATATGTGTGAGAGGCAGAGAAACTGGGCCTTACCCACCAATCAGACTGCACCAATTGCTTTTACAATCTCTAACGCGTGTTAGTGTGACTATGAGTGTGTGCTTTATCCTGCATATTTGTATGTGCACCACCACGTGTGCCGTTCTCACGCTCACTCACTCACAGAGATGCTGATGGAGTTGTTATTCCTGAACAAATTATTCCGTGGTCCGTCAGCCCCACATTTAGGGCCAGCTTCATTCCTGTCACAAGGGTAAATAGGAATTAAAAAAAACAAAAACTTTTTGAAACATAACAGCAGCTGTAGCACATAGTGTTTTTTTTCTCTTCTTTGGAACATTAAACCTGACATGAAATCTTTTATAAAGTGTTGCTGCTGGAAAATACAGCAAACTAACTAGCAGCAGTGCAGGTCTTATATAACAGGCCATATACAGAGCTCATGGGCCCCAGTCCCAGTGAAGCTGTCATCTGCTGGAGTAGTAAAACAATGGTAGTGAAGGGTGAGAGATAACAGAGCATGACCCCTGCTGTGATAATAACACTGTGCGATAGCTATATTTAGGGGTTAACTTTGTCAGAATTGCTTGGTGTGTGTGTGTATGTGTGTGTGTGTGTGTGTGTGTGTGTGTGTGTGTGTGTAAGTGGCAGTGTATCCCTGGGCTGGGCACAGTGCAGTGCCACAACAGCTCATAATTTAACCTTGCCAGTAAAATCACTTTCACATACATTATGTGAGTTGGCCCCTTCTTCCCTCCCCCTGCAATGAAGATACATGCTGTCAAATAAAAGGGTAGTTGTGTGGTTTATAGCAAGGAATTAATTAGTGTATTTGCCCCCTTTAAAACCATGCGTGTACACTGCACAAGCAATATTTCTCTGGGATATATAAAGTTTTTTACAACCCTGACTATATAATATGACATCTACTGTGAGTTCTCCTTATGCCACATTCACACTCAGTCTTAAATTTAACCGTTTCATAAGGGAACATTGTGACCTTTCCCCTGCATTCTTAGGCTGAAGCACACTCCTGATTAAACCTGCACCAGAGCTTGCACCCGGGTCTTACCTCTAATAAAAAGATCTCAAGCATTTGACAGCAGAATAACAATTTTTTTAATTGAAGTTGATGCCAGCTGATACATTTACAGAAGGTGCAAGAAGGACTTGAGGCTTCCTTCTCTCCATCATTTGCAAATGTCCTACATTGGAGTAGGAGTCTAACACTTACTTTCAGATAACTAGTTTAATAATACATAATAAAATAATAAAATGCTAACTTGACCAGTTGTGGTGGTTAAATTTGAATGCAGTTTTTACTTTGGGGCATAATATTCTAACTTTGTACATTTTGAATTTGCTCCGGGTGCAGCTAGAAATGAAGCTGATTCTATAGTTTACATACAGAAAGAGATAACAGTAGCTTTAAGTCAAGATATCACACTCCTTTCACTCCTTTCCTACCTCAGCATAACATGTTTCCTCTCCACTGACTAAAGAACAGTGTTCGTGGCCCTCATTCTGTTGGCTGGTAGCCAGGGTTTTTGAAGCCATCATGAAGAGATAAGACAATTAGAGTGCCCAGGTCAACCTCAGGGTTATCAGCTCCACTGTTTACCTAACCCTGTTCATCAGAGATACTCAGAACGAGTGGATGTGCATGCATGCTAGCAGCTGGTCTTTGCTGTGTGAGCTGCGTAGCATGGTAAGTTGTTATTAAATGAAAGGCACAGTTAGAGGAGCAGAGGTTTTGCACAATGTCTAGTGCTGACATTAACAGTCAGCTCTAGAAGTGTTGTACATGATCATTTTGGCTTTGACCCCGGTGGATCACATGAAGCAATCAAGATGTGACTTTCAGCTTTAAAGAGTTCAGTATGCATCCCACAATTGTAACAGCTCAAAAGTAACTGGAAAATCTAATATAATGATTCAATGGTCAGTTTTAGTATTTGGCTGCAAATGTTTTGCAGCAACCTGTAGACATGGTCAGATGCTGGATCTATTCCCTGATGATGCTCTGCCAGATCGTTACTGTAGCTGTCTTCACTCCCTGCTTGTCCTCTGGGTGTTTCATCTTTCATCTTTACCTTCAAAATCTAAAATCTATGCCCACTTGAATATTCACTTCACAATTCACCCTGCTGCTTTTATGTATGATCGTGGTGTGATGGGAATTATGAACAGCTCCTTTCCTCCACCACTGAGGAAAAACACAGCTGGGCAGCCAGTTATTCTATTTCTTTTATTCCACTGCATGACTGTCCAAATGCTTCTCGATCTGACACACACACACACTGTGCTTCCTATGTCCTCAACTTTTTTTGTCTTCAGATTTTAAACACATGTGTCACGGTTTGGGCCAGTTCCACAGATACTACAAGTCCAGAACAGTCTTGCAGAGCAGACTGTCTGTCATGCACACACATGAACTCACTCACACGCACATACACACCTCTCTTCTCCTCCACCCCTCTTCCTGTTGGATTTTGTTCCTGGTGTTCTGAGAAAAATTAGGCTTGACTTTTAAATGGGAATGTTCTGGTCTTTGTCAGCAGGGTTTGGTACTGGTTCTCCAGCCACAGTTGCTCAGGACAAATTTGCAGTCTTACATCATGCTCTCCGAGTTCTCTCCCATTTGACCTTTCCCTGCCACCTTAAACAGAATGTCCTGCTGGGCCCAGACAAAGTAATAATCTCGACTTCTCTGAAAGCACTTTTGTTGAATCAAAGAGGTCAGTGTTCGGCTGCATTGCAAAGCTTGGAATTGGATGACCACCTCATGGTCATGTTGTGTGCCATTCTTCAGATTGCTCCTCATACCTGGCAATAGTTTTACTCCAAACACAAACTCAGTTTAAACCAAAGAATAATATTGATGATGTACCTAAAATAAAAAGGAGCCAACATTTCCTGTCAGTCTGTGCGCTAGATGTCACTGTTTTACAAAGAGGCACCTTTTCATATGACCCATTTAGCTTGAGCAGGAGCAGTATCTTAAGAAGTGATGAATTCCTCTGATGTTAAGTGGTGATTGGAAATTAAATATCTCAAACAGCTTTTTGTCTTCTTGTTCTTGATGTCTGTGCTGCAGGATTAGCAAAATACCCTGCCTCCTGCTTGGCTGGAGGGCTTGCTCAGCACCTAGACGCCAGGTTTCTGGCTGATGCTTATACACTGCGCTCAGCTTCACCAAGTTAAAATGATTGACCTCTTCAATCGACTTTTCCATCTGAGCGTCAGACATCTGTTTAGTTTGTCTCTCATTGCTCTTCTTTATGCTTCCAGAGCCATTTGAGTTTCTTTGTATTGTTTAATGGACACTGAGCTCAGCCTTGACCTAAACAAATGTGGTCTAGATTCTTGGAGTGTTGCTATTAATATCCAGTCAGCCTTTTGGCAGCAGATAGCTGATACTTAAAGAGGGAGACAGGGCATGATGGAAGGGAACTGCCTGCTTGCTTGGCTGCCTGGTGCACAAGAGAAAATCTTTGCATAACCTGTTTATATCTGTTTCATGGTCCATATATAACTAATCTGCAGTTACAAAGCACTTTTTTTCCAATTACTTTAGTTGTTTTTATTCACTGTTTTGTAGTTTTCTTCACTTGTTATAATTCCATTGAAATCCAAATGATCATTGGTAAAGAATGTGAGCACTTAGTGGAATATTAATATAGAAAATGCCTTTTTGTTTATCACTGCTAAAAGGCTTGTGTACACTCCTTGCAGAGTGTCTGTTGTTGTGTTTCTCTCTTTGACAAAAGTGATATTTCCTGCCTCACTCTAGGATTCGTTTGCCCTGCTTCACAATGAAAATCCTCTGTGCTGGGACAGACTCCGTTTCTGAGGTGCAATGCAAACATTCCAAGTGATTTAGCCGAGGCAAAATTAAATTCCTCAAATGATTATTGCTTAAGTCTTTTTCTTCTGGTGCACTCATGGCAGAAAAGACTTGCAGGTGCAGGAAGAACATTCCCCTATCATGCTATTGCTATTGAAAGGGGAGTTGTGTTCCCTGGTTTCTCAGTACTCTATTCCTGTAGCTTATGGAGCCTGAGCCAGATGGAGGGCTGGCGTTCCACCTCACAACGATCCAACCCAAACATCTGCCTGGCAACGGCTGAGGTCCTTCTTACAGAGACATAACACAGGCCAGCTCAGTGCGATACCATTACAAATGATTTCTCTGTTTGATATGGAATAGCTGCTGCACACTGCATCCGGCAGGGAGATGTTACTTTTGAAATAACTTGGGGTCCTGCTGTGGACAAAGCTGGTCTGTAAGTTTCATCTCATCCAGTCCTCAATCACCTCTCACACACTTTACCTATACACACTGTAGAAATATTTGTATGTAGATAGAAAAAAAACACAATTTGTTCCCAAAACCCAGTCTTTAGGTCTCTCTGCCCCCGGCTTGTTTACCAGCCATCCCTGCCCTGCCCACTTCTGATTACTTGGATCAGGTGTGTTCAGCAGCTGCAAGATACATTGGACTATGCCACAATCTTCTGAAAAAACGACTTGTACATGCAAGCCAGTCACTCAGACATTTAAAGTGCCCTCAAAAGAAGAACACACCACAGTTACAAACTTTGTAATATTGTAAAGATCTATATCTGTACGATGTCTGAAGAGCGTGATGACCAAGTCTCATGAATCAAGCATAACACACTTAAAAAATAAATTTCTTAAAGCTGCATTATCTGCACAACCTTTAACTTTAATATATGTCACCAAGGTACTGGCTATCGAGAAGCCACATATGTATAATTAAAAGTGTAAAAAATCTAGTCTGCTGTATTGTGACACGATCCATGTTGTTGCTAGTTTTAAATATAGTTGTAGAGGCTTGGTGGCACTGACGTACCAGGTAGCCAGAATTAAAAGAATGTTCTGTTATTAGTAGAAAAGCTCCTGTTATGTGGATTAATCTACTGCTTTGACTTTGATCTCTTGACTCACTCTGAGCAGCTCTGGAGGTGAGTTGGGACACAGTGCACACTCCTCAGCCAATTAGTATAAAATAATCTTTCTGAAGTCTTGAATTTGAGATAGAAACAACAATTATTGTATATTGCCTTAACTCAGTTTAGATTAATTGTGCATTAAATTACTGGAATGTCTGACACACACTGTGTGTGCGTGTGTGTGTGTGTGTATGTCAGGGCTTATTAACACCAACAGGACCGAAATCTCCAGACTTCCTAGACTTTAGCACAGTTTTCCAAGCTCTTAATACGATTTAACTTTGTAATGTAGATTCTTAATTATATCCCAATCCCATATTGATGCAAAGCACAGACGGGTTATTTTGTGCCCATTTTGATTTGATGATCACCAGGACTGAGGGGATAATGCCTTATGGCTTAAAAATAATGTCAGTGAGTTAAACATAGCACCACTGAAACCAGTAAAGTCCAGAGGAGGAAGCAATGAACTCTTAACTTAATCATGATCTCAATATTTTTGTCAATATATATCATAAGAAAGAGTAATAAGACCAAGATTAGCTAGATTCTGCTCTGTGGAATGGACGCACATAACATCAATAAAAAGATGCTAATGTGCAGATTTGGCTGATGTGTCATCAATATTGAAACTACTTAATACCAGACAAATATAAAGGGAAAACATAGAGGAAAACAAAGTGAACTCAAGTTACTCCTCGATATAATTTTTACTGTGATGATTTGAGGTTGATGTATTAATAAGTCAAGATTTGCTGATTAGCACTAAACACAAGTGCAACTGAGGATGAGAAAACAGTTGCTGATATTTGATCAATAATATGAACCAAATACTGAACAAGTTAACATGCTAATATATGGTTATTATGTGTGAATGGCTGTTTTGTTTTATGTATGTGAGGTCAGGATCCTTTGATACATTAAAATTTAACCCAAAGGGCACAGGAAGGTCTCTGTCTGTCTAATTCATTAGACAAATAATTAATTAAATAGTTTCACATCGAGTTTCACTCGAATTAAAAAATGTTAACCACAAAGTGGCGTTAGCAGAAAAACTTAGCGCCCCATGTCTTTACCTAACGACTTATTCCACCTCTCTCCATCAACCAACTCTGCAACATTTTGCTCAGAGAGGTAGCAGCGTTCAAATTTCCAACTTTAAGGTGGACGTAGACTCAAAATCATTCCAGTCCGTCGCAGTATATCTGCTGTGCAGTGAGCCTGGATCTCACGAGACCTCTACAGCACCTCTCCATGTTAAGATGAGCTTTAGAGCACATACCCGTGAAAACGATTTGAACAAAGTTACTTGCTGTAGATTTAATTCAAAAAACAGCAGGTGGTCAGCAACATCTCTTAGACGACAGGAGGGCAGACATTTTGTACACACCTACAGACACAATGAATCCCAGAGAAAACACTCCACAAGTGGACACATTGTACCCTGGAAGAGATGATACACAAAAATATACACAATGTCACTGTGACCCAGTTCCATGTGGCTGGACGTGGTGTTGTTTACTCCACAGAGGTCTCTGAGGTTTCAAAACGCTCACAGCAAATTAATTGTATCACACATCAAAACGCACACTCACACAGGGCGGTGCTTTGATGTCACTCTCTGGCCTGTTGTGCATTGCATGTAGGACACTGTACACTGTATTTACAACTGGAGACAATTTAGCCAATTTTTAGCGGTGATGTTAGTAGTGGTGTGTGTGTGTGTGTGTGTGTGTGTGTGTGTGTGTGTGTGTGTGTGTAACTTGACCTCACAAACCCTTGAAGTTAGATTCCACAACATCTGGGATGTGTAACTGTTTCCCAAGTAGAGTCAGTGGAATTTTTATGTAACGCCCATGTTTCTCCTGTGTTTTGAAAACAGTGAGAATGTCCATGTGTTTGCTGGTCTAGAGCAACAGGAAGCATCAAAGCTGTTTCTGTTGTCAGTTGTGTAACTTATAACTATTACATTTAACTGGTGAAATAAAAATAAAGAGAACAGTGGAACTAACACGTCATTGTATGAAGTCTTGTTTCCTAGAAGGCATTTTTTGGAGATGCTGACACTTTTTTATTGAACCTGATGGAACCACTATGAAAATACACAAAACTCTACTTACAAAGATGGACAAGATGTATAGATAAAATCATTATTAGACCCCAACTCAAAGTAAATCATTGAAGATGAAATTTGACACAAGATGATTCAGTTGGCTGCTTTACCTCCCTCAAAATGTTGCAATACATCCGTGAATGCATGTGGTCAGCAGTTTAATATTTCTGGTAATGGCAGGGGTGGACAGGTGCAGAGTTTTGCCCATTATCTGGTGAGAAGCCAAGGAGTGACGTGAAGCTGATGTTGCTTTCTTGTGATCAAACCAGGGTAAATAGGTTCACAGATCTCTAACCTCTAACCTCTTTGTATTGTTGTTTCCTTTTACACTTGGCTAAACTGGGTTAAGGAACCCATAAGTTGCTACTGTAAATACCAGGCCACTGCGAGTGTAATGCAACCTACAAAGACTGGCATGCACTGCTATAAATGTTCAATCTGATACGTAATTGCAGTCTGTACTTTAACAAGTACAAATGCTATGAGCATAAGCACTTCCATGTGATGGTGCGGTGGTTGGATACACTACTCTGGTCTTTGCTTTGTAAACAAAGGTTGACGTGGAGCACTGATTCTTGAAATAGCCCGTACCTTTGACCTATATACAAAGCCAGCTTTTCTTGTCTGAAAAAAACTCCCATGCATCTGGCCCCAGGCTTGTGAATGTGCAGGCTCATGTCTGGCAGGCTTTAACACGTGCATATGCTGAATCCACTTCTCCAGGCCTCCTCATTATCTGCTGTCAATCCCAAAGTGTATACTGCAGGTCTGAAAGGAGATAAGCTGAAAGGTTCTGTTAACCTGTGCGTGGGTGAAACTTGGGTTTGTGAATGGCCACGGGTTGATGGATGGCTGAAAAGGGGAGGAGGTGTCAAGGATTATCTAGCACAGTACAAACAATTCATGGCCTGTTAAAGAAGTGAAACTACATTTTGAGACAGCATGTGTACATGGTGTTAGTGGGAGCTGTGAAATTGTACTACTATCCAAGGATGGATTAGGAGACAATCTGTCCCTGCGTGCAGTGAAATGGTCTCTCACATAAATACATATATCTCTGACTGTTTTTTTTTGTCGTTTTGTATCTGTTTTTTGTCACTTTACACCATATTTTGTGATTCTGTGTCCATTACTGTAAAGTTGGGTCTTGTTTTGCATTCTTTTCTATCTCCAAATCGAAAAACAAGAAACTGAACTCGGTATGAACTATCCAGAGGCACAGGCCCAGGAGCCCAAGTGGGGCTACTGCTGCTGTAAAAATTTTAATGATTAGACTAAATGAATCTTTAATAAGTAAACTGGACAATGTCATTTACATGAATGTAAAATATGTCTCCAGTGTGTGGCTGTACTTATTCTGCATATATGAGGACAAATGCAACAGTCAAGGAATACAGCAGATCTCTGCAGCACAGCGGTGTTTTAAAATAAAGGTACTGTAACATCAGAATGCCAACATCCACAGGAACAATGTCAACAAAGCACTAGAGAAAAGCTGAGATCACATTCATACTCTTGGGACATTCAGTGAATTTCATATTATCTGTATTTTCTGAAGGGAAAGTGGGCTTTAAAAAGCCCATTACACCTCACAGTCTATTATAATAATCAGTAGATTAATTATGTGCTTATCACACATTGGTATTTTTAACTCCAGCGTTATGGCTGTAATATGCCTAAAGGGACTGTGCCGGTCTAAGTGTGTGATTGGATTTGACCTGAAAGACACGATGGCTGCAGCGGGCCACAGAGCAGGTACATACTGTAAGCCTGCAGCACTGACACCAGATGGATGGTTTGACACTAATGAGTGTGTCACTCACAGTGTGGGGGTCTTACACACACTGCAAAAAATGTCAACCTTTATAATTAGTTTGGACTAAAGGAGGGAACTCTTAATGAATAAAATGTATTTAGAAACGTTTGGATCATCACTACAGCTGTACACAAACCACCAGCTTCGTATGGAGGGTGCTGTTGAGAGCAGGGCGGAGCAGAGAGAGATTTCATTTAAAGAGAGAGAGAGAGAGTAGTGTGTCTACGTGTGGGTGTGTGGAGAGAGTGAGAAGAGTCAGCTGGTCGGAAAGTGCAGCGTGAGACCAGTGCGTGTGCTGCGTGTGTTTGAATGAGTGCGAGTGTGAGTGCGGTTTATGTGTGTGTACGTGTGCAAGGAAAGCACTTCGGAGGGTGGCGGTGGGGGTGGTGCTGGTGGCGGCGGCAAGGTGAAGACAACGGAGGAGCGGAGAGTCTTTTCTTTTGTGGGGGGCGAAGCAGCTTGTGTGGAGACCCTGACGAGGACAGTCGAAGCGCGCCGAGTGCTGCTCCGCCGTGCGTCCTGGATACGACTCCTGCGTCCTGCTCTTTGATAACAGTAAGCAAATCGTGGATATCTCCATGTAGGATTCTATGTGGTCAAACTCGGTATCAGCTGTTCGTCACATAGACAATGTTGTTCATGTTCAGTCGCTTTTAAACTCACTTTAATTAGGAATTATTATTTGATGATGACTTTAGATACAAACTGGCCTGTCCGTAAAAGTGTGACCAACTACTGTGCGTAATGTAGCGTGAGGATGTCATTTGAAGGATGCAGAACGCATCAGTGGAGGAAAAGATGTTATAGTTATTCGTAACTCTGCAACACTGCAGTGTCACACACTGCTGGTGATAGTGGGCTCATATCATCCTCTCTACGCACCAGGCACCATTGCTCCATCAATCAGCGCCAGAAAGCCCCACGCAGTGACCGTTTCATCTCCTCGCTCCTTAATCCACTAATTCCAACTTTGAAAGGAAGTTCTCTGAACTCAGACCATAAAGAAGCTACTGCATCAAGGAGGATAAGCTGACTGAGTGTGTGTGTGTGTGTGTATGCATGTTGATGGTCTGTCATAAAGCTCCATTAGCTGTGATTTAATGTAGGCTCATCTCTGCACACTGCTAGACTTCCCCCATCCTTCCTTCCTGGTCTATAAAGAAAACTAAGTGTGTTTAGGGTCAGGTAACATTGAGAAGGCAGGGACCGGCAGTGATTTCCTACTGTGTGTGAGGTACAGGTGCAGATACATAAGAGGCTGTCGCCTTTTCCTGTTGATGAGCGAGAACTTATAAGAACCTGCAGTAATAACGTGAATGAGCATTTGAATCGACCTGTTCTTGGAAGCACACAGGAGTGGTCGAATTTTTGGCCACAAAACACACACACACTCACACGTGTGGCATTATTAAGTTGTACCCTGCGCCATTTAATTCTCTAGATCTCCCTGTATGACCACTAAAGCTGACTTGCTCCCTTTCTCTGCAGGCGGAACCACAAATGTAAGCAAATGTCAAGCATTTGGAGCTTTGCTTTCAGGCTTATTAGCTGCACACACAGTCAGCTGTGCTTGCCCTTTTGGCCTCCACTTTGATTAGTGTGAACAAACACATGGGCTTATGCAGGAACATGTGAAATATAAAACCAGCCACAGTGAAAAAAATAAAATATAAGTGTGCAATTATCTGCAACTGAGAAGCTACACACACATTTAGACACACATCCTCGGTGAGCAGAGTGACCTAAAGATAGCAGAGCCCCAGTTGAAATAGTAATTAGTGGGGTGAAAAGAGAAGGAGAGGGGGAGGAGGAAGAAGAAAAGATATTGTTTAAACCATCTGATATCTGTTATATAATGGCCTATACAATGGAGATGTGCTGGGAGAAAAAGTGAAGCGAAACCAACGGAGTCAAAGAGAGAGAGGAGCAGCTTAGTGAGAGAGATGCAGTGTTCAGTGTGTCGAACCTTTGATGGAAGCCATATCAATTTGCAGCACTTCCCTAAAATGCGTATGTGGGCTGCAGCAACTGACTACACCTGACTCCAAACGGACAATATGCCGGGTCAAGGAACTATTCACTGTCATATATAGTTGGAACAAGTTTTAGGGTTTAACTGCTTTACTAAATTTCTTTAATAATGCAGGAAAATCCATTGATTTACACTTACACCCGGTAGTTTCTAGCAACATAAAAATGGATTGGTTTGCAGTGTGCGTATCCTCTTTCCACTTATGCACAACTTCACTCTGCTTACTCACCGCAGATAATGCTGCACAATGCAGAGCAAATAGCCGACTCCTATTTCAAGTTGCCTCAGAAAGGCCTCCCCCTCTTTCTCTCTCTCTCTCCTCTCTCCCTTCCCCCCTTTTCCTTCCCCATCAGTCTGCAGGTGGTGAGTGGTCATGTGTTGCTAGCTCGGGGAGGGTTTTTTATTTAGTCTTAAGCCCCAGGCTTTGTTTGGGAACTGACTTGTGTGTGTGGCTGTGTTTACATTGGATTCAACGTGCACATGCTCATCTATGCATGCACACCCAACTGCACATGCAGGCTTTGTTTTCTCCTCAACAGAGAGTGGAGTGTAGGTTTTCCTGTCATTTTCCCTCAGGCACACCATGTACATACTGATTTTACACAGTTGTTGCCCTGATTACTTTTTCATTTATTTCATTTCGTGAATCTTTTCTCCTCTACATCTTATCAAGTTTTGTTTTTATTTCAGTCTATTTTCTGTCTGTGCTCCAAATGCAGGGTGCCAGTGAGACCAATGGGTGTCATTACCTACTGAGGGAACACTTAAGGAACACCATGGCCTTAGCAGGATGCCCTGACTATTTCTTGCATCACTCCAACTACCAGGTAATTATTTAGTGTCTTGTGTGTGTTTGTCTCCAGCATTTGCAATTCAGGACGTGGTCCCGCAACAAAACCACAAATTGTGACTTTAATTCTCACAGTGATGTTTTTGTAGATTCAAAGTTTGTGAAATCCTGATTGTTGTGTGCAGTTGTACACTGACAACAGTTATTAACATCGTTAAACTTCTTTCTGGGGGTTTTGAAATGTGTTATATTAGCTGCAATAATTAATACATGCACACACTTACTTACTAAATCTGTGCGTACAATATATTTATTTCTTCACCCCATGCTCTGTAGCTAAAATAATAATATTATAGGTAGTTTGTTGCTACGTTTATTTGTCATTTGGGAATATAGCATATCCCCAGTCCATATTCTAGCCTACTGTGGGTTAAAATGTTTTGTGATTAAGTTTTATCCCTGAGACTAGGTTGATGAACAAGCAAAAAGAGGCAAAAACACTTTAGAATGCTGCAGGGAGCTGTGTTTACAGATAGCTCTGCCTGTTGCTGTCACTGTGAGTGACACCGCTCACATCACACATATTCACTTATCCTTAAAGTAAAAATATTCATTGGAACATGTTTAAAAAATGATTTAGGTTTGAGTTGTGGTTCATGCATAGAATGCTCAAAAGCATAGTTACGCAAACCTTCGTGTGTGTATCATTCTGAGCGTACTGGCTTCACAGTGAATGACTCCCGGTCTAGTTCTGTGAAATATGGCATCTCTGCAACACAACAGAGCCACATCCACTGTCCAGCTCCTGCAGAATGAGCCCTTTGTTTCTCAGCTTGGATTTTCTCCTCTCCAACCCTCCAGTAACCTAAAGAATTTGGCCAAAGAGCGTCGTGGAGGTCTATAAATAGAGTGCTAAACAAACAACAATAACAAGCTGTGGGCTTTGTTGGGTGACAGGCCTGAAAGCATGGGATTGATGGTATGACGTCTTACTGGGACCGATGAGACGATGGAGGTGACGTAGCCTCAGCTGCCTTATTCCTCTTAGCGGAGGTACAAAAATGCAGCCCCCTGCTAACCCAAACCGTGGGACCGCTGAGCCCCTGTTGAGCTGACATTAAGTTGGATTGGTTCATGTTAGCTTCCAGGAAAGGGTTTTGCACCAGTAAGACTGCAGTGAATAGTGAATTGAAACCTCATAGAAAACAACATTCCTTGAAGCTGCGTTGAGTAGAGGAAAAACAGAGTTTGATAGTTAGATGGAGAAAAGTGGGCTGTAACATTGCTGTGTGTGTGTGTGTGTTATATAAAGCTTGCCAGTTGATATGACACAGCATGGCACACACACATATGCTCCACGGAGTCTGTGTGTATAATTTAGTGTGTATAGATAAGGAGCAAATGAGCTCTCTTTTTGACATACTTACATAACGCCATACATAATACTGGGCATGTTTGGGAATCTGGGCAGTGTTCCAGACCTGTCTCCAAAGTGTGTGTGTGTGCATCTGTCTATCATAGTGGGAACTTTGGATCTGTGCCAGCGATGTCTCAGCTGCCAGCAGCTCTCATTTTCCCTTCCATCTGTGCATGTATGAGTATGCATTTGCAGTTGTGTGTGCACATTCTTTTCTGAGCTCTAAGAAACCACAGTCTCGAAGCTGAGCTGAGTTATAACTATAAGCAGTCAGAGGAGCATCAAGAGTGAAGCGCTTTAGCAGATCCTCTCCTTCGAACATCAGTGTTTGTGCCAGCAGTCCTGAGTGTGTCTATTCTATCAGAGGACGTGGTCCACAGGTCTTTGGTTGTGTTTTTAGAGATGGGAGGTCAGTGCCTCATGTATCAGATGCCACAGCGAAAGCCTTGTGCTTTCGAGGAGGTGCAGCCTTTAATGGTGGTGAAATGCCTTGATGTTAACGCTGTGGGCGACAGTGTGAAAGGGGAGTGTGCTGCATGATGAAAGAGGTGTCAAGAGTAGTTACAGGATGTCTACCGATGGACAAGAGCAACCAGCATTTTTCAAGCTGATGGAGACAAGAGATGACTTCTAGATTTTCCACACTCATTTTAAAGCAGATGCGTGTTAAACATCATCACCTACAGCAGGAGAGGAAATTAAACCAAGCCATCCTTCAGAGGAAGAGTACAAACAGGAAGATATACAAAAGCACCCTGTTAGTTCCCCCAGAAGACCTTTAGTCTCTTGGTTGGTACACATGGTAAGCATTAACCACATTGTCCTTATGTTATGTTAAAAACAGTATTCAAGATTCTGCTGTTAACTTTTAGCCATGCAGCCAGTGAAGGCATATTCATTAATTTGATGCAGTTTTATGAAGATAGAGTGCTCATTACTAAATTTTTATGCAGACATACTACAATAAAATGATAAACAATGGGAAGAATGATACTTAGTTATCGGCATGTTAATTGTTATTGGAAGTATGTTACCATCTGACATTTGCATTCAGCAACGTTGCAGTCGCCAGGCGTGTTCATCTTTAACAGCTGGTACTTCTGGCCTGGTAGCCCAATGGGTTTAGACTGGGATGCAGAAGGGTGCAGGTTCGAACCCCGTCTGACTCCTAGTTTCTTGAGCCAAACACCCAGCGCTAGCTCCATGTAAGTCGCTTTGGATAAAAGCGTCTGCCAAGCAAAGTAAAGTAAAGTAAAGTACTTCATGCACATGTTTACACCACGGCATGTGGACACAGTCTGGTCACTGCTGACCTATTTAGATAAGCAGAGTTTGTGTTTAAAAACGTATGAGCGACAAGTAATACAAAGAAGACAGAGGGCGCTTAGAGTATTTGCCACAGTTTTCACCCTTCCCTTAAAATATCTGTTAGAAATATTAAAAAGATGTGGGTTCAAACCCACAAACACACTGAGACAGAGACTTGTCCACCCTAAAGATTGGATTCCAAAAGAGAAGAGCACCTTAGTGTGTGCTGTTCAGTGCAGTGAACAGTGCTCTGAGCTGTACATTGGGGAAACCAAACAGCCCCTACACAGGAGGATGGCCCAACACAGAAGGAGCAACACTTCAGGGCCAGAATCAGCTGTGTACCTTTATCTGAAGAGCAAAGGACACTCATTTATGGACCAAAACGTACAAATACTGGACAGAGAAGACAGGTGGTTCGAGAGAGGTGTTAGGGAAGCTCTACATGTGCAAATCAACAACCCCTCACTTAACAGGGGTGGGGGTGTCAGGCACAACCCATCATGCTGCCCTTTCAATCATCCACAGGAAGAGCAGGTCCAATTCACACATCCACCAGGATGGCCACCCTTACCGACCCACTTAATGAGTGCAGGAGGAGCCTTTGTTCCCCTTAACGAGCCCATTCAAGTCAGGTATGAGGTGCAACCAACCTGGAGGATAAATGTGTGACCACTCACCAACTTACCTCAGATTAAAAAAGCTCTGTGGATGCAGAACGAAACGTCTCTACCGAAAAAAAGGAGTCCAGTTGCCATGACTCAACCTTCTGACAACTTCACCTGGATGAATGAGAACCTTCACAGACAATATCTGTGAAGGTTCTCAGTCATCCAGGTCATGGTTATCTCAAAAATGTTTTATCCAAAGCAACTGGACTTGTAGGTTTCTTGACTCGATGAACTCCATAGAAACGATTCATTGAAAATGTCATTAAGGGATTTTCTCAACAATTTGCCACTCTTATTGTTTGAATAATGGTCTTGTAAAACTTAAAGCCACAGAGAGGCTCAAACTGTCATAAACCCACAAAGAGTAAGTCTCTCTTCATCCACTGTACCAATTATACCCTTAAGACTAGTATTATCAGAAATGTTAACTATTATCACATTAAACGAAGCAAATAATTTTACCCAGAAACAAGTGCCTAGTCTAAGAAAGGAAGTCATGACTTTCCATTTTAACTGACCTGTCACTTAACCACGGTTGAATGCTGAGGTAGCATCTGCACTCTTGGTGTCAGGAAAAGTGCATTATGTGAAGTTTAACTTCAATGAGGGTTTTTATGGGGAATGTAGTAGTTACAGCTGACTCTTTTACTGCACGACTGCTGCGGGGGGCTGGGGGTTGTCTCTGGGTTTACTTGTAGCTGTATATTAACACTGCTGCTACTGATGTGTGTTAAGAGAACTAGGACACTGTCCTGCATTGGCAGAGTGTACGCAAATATATGTCTAGGAAGAGGCAAATATTGTCAAAAACTTAATCAAATCCCTTAAACTCTTGATTGTATCCTTACGTTTCTTAAACTTGAGAGGCTTAGCCTTTAGTCTTTGTCTTATCTTATCGAGACACCACGTTTCTCTGGCTGTAGCATTATTTTGAATATAAATTAATACCAGTCTTATGCATTAGCTGACTCTGTAACAGAATCCACCTGTCAGCCGTTTTAAACTGACATGTTAAATCTGGGTTTTGTTCTTGTCTGAGAAAAACTTGCAGGTGTAGTAGTCCAGGCTAAGGTCTGCTTCATTCTTTCTCTTATTCTTTATCCCACAACATTTTCTCATGAGGCTAAAGACACACGCAGCTGCTCTGCAGCCTCCTGTGTGATGCTGCAAACTTAACCCAAATCCAGCTGTTACCCTTGCTTCCAGTTGTTATGTCTATAGGCTTAATATTTTTACTGGAATTTAAAATAGCATTCAGTTTGAACAAACGTTTGTCATGCAGCATCAGTTAAAAAAAACTTGTATCTTAAAGTGTGATGGTGAGTTTATCTCACCTGTTTGTATCTGTCTATACTTTGTATCTAGAGATGTGTTTACGGCATGTTTGCCTGTTTCTGACATGATAGTAAAGGTATTAAAGGAGGTCTGTGGCTAGATTTCTATTTCTCAGCTAGTCAGCTCTAGCTGAAGCTTGCAGGCTTTCTCTGTCAGCCCACAGGCCCTGCAGCCAAGTTGCCTTCCTTGGAAAGCTTTTGGCTGCTTCTTCTCAGAGCTATAAATCTTACTCCGGGCATTTATGGATGTTTTCGAAGCACAGAGGGGAGCTGCAAGTGTGTGTATGTGCATACATACACAAGAGAGGACCTCTGACCACGAGCAGTTCCTGGAAGCAATGCTTCCGCGTTCTCCTTTTTCCTGGAAAAGGGAAGATTGAAACATTTTTTGCCTGCCCCCCCCCCTTCTCTTCTGCAGATTTCTTGCTCTAGGCTGCTTCAAATTAGACAATGTGTGAGGAGCCTGACAGTGTCTGTGTGTTTATATCCATATGTGTTAGAGAATATAAAATGTGCCAGAGCTGGTATGTTTGTGCTCTAGAGGAGACTGGTGTGTTTGTTTGTTTTCAAATGTAAAGATCTGTGTCACATTTGAGAGTCTGTGTATCTGTGTACGTGTGTGTGTGTGTGTGTGTGTGTAATAAATAAAGGTCAGAAGGTCAAAAAGTCACATTGACACAGGGTTACAGTGTTACTGGTCTCTGAACTTGAAGCCTGATGTTCCTTGAGAGCAGAGGCATGAATCCACTCTTTGTCTGACCCTGTGAACTCAGTGAAAATAACATGTTGTCTTAACCTTCACTAAGATATGTGACATCTTAAATCTGCTGTGTGTGTAGTTTTTTACTGCAGTCATCATCTTTTTTCTGTCTTTTTTTGACAGGAAAGCATGGACCGCACTTCCTCTCGCGGGTCAGAGGAGCTGATTGTTCCAGGCTTTCGGCGTACGTCCAATCAAAATTTACCACATCACCATGGTAACTCTTTTCTCTAAAATATTATCAGCAACCTATATTTCATACTTTTATTTTTTTCATCCCTTTTGTTCTGTTTTGCTTTCAAAGTCATATGTGCTTAGTGCTTTTCTTAGACCCCCCCCCCCTCCGTCTTCCTCTTGGACATTGTCTTCTTCCATCATTGTTGGCTCTGCTCTCCAGATAGAGACGATATAGACAAGTATTAAAGTGTTTTTTCCTTTTAGCACCACTCAGCACTTTTCTGCACCTCCTACAATTACAAACTTGAGCTTGCTCCCAGAATAGTCAGAGAAATGCCTGCAGCCATCATGGAACATCTTGGGAATCCTTTTGGAGAGTGGCCAACTGAATTCTCTTTCCCCAACTCCCTTTAGTTTTTTTCCCTGCTTGGGTCGGTGGTTTAGTGGACTGCGTGGTGGTCATGCTCCTGTGAGAGTATTGTAAATATGGCTCCATGAGCATGGGGTGTTTATATGGGCCTGTAGGTCACCCGGTGCTCAGCACAGGAACATTTATAGTAAGTAGGCCATAGGTTTATGGAGCAGGGGATGAAATAGCAGAACGTATAGAGATTTATACTCAATTGGAGGCAGTGGCACCATGTACGATACAAGTGCGATCAGAGGAGGTAAGTATGTGAATTTAATTTTTTAGCATTTCTAAGATCAACCAGACCAAGATGAAACATTAAACTGCTGCTGCAAATGTGTGAGCGGTTTAAACCTAAAGCGGCCTGGAAGCTCAATGGGTTAAGCATCAGACTGGGAAGTAGAAGGTTGCAGGTTCGAACCCCGTCTGACTCCTAATCCATCCCTTACCAGGTGTGTCCCTGAGCCAGACACCCAGCGCTAGCTCCTTGTAAGTCGCTTTGGATAAAAGCGTCTGCCAAGAAAAGTAAAGTAAAGTAAACTAAAGACGATAATCAGATTGAACTGTACAGTCCAACACTAGAGGAAGGGTGACTTTTTAAAAGCCCCACCAAGTTGATATCAAAAACCTAGAAGCGACTGAGACCAACTGTTGTGTGTCTTCACGATATAAAAATAATAATAATACCAATAGATACTTTACGCTAGTACAGGGTTTCGATGTCTGGACCAAGGACACCTCAGCATGTAGTCTGCAGTGACCGGGAATCGAACCTGGGGTTTGAAGACGACTGCTCTACCCACTGAGCGTGTAAGTGGAATTCAGGTCCATTTGTCTTCTGGTGCACAAATTCTCTCTCTCACCAATGGGTCTGCTGCCAGTTCAAAGTGCTGAATCAGCTAAAAAGCCGCTGATAGGGCTACAGACACACCACAAAAACTCACAGACGGCTGGCCGCTGGCTTGGTGTGTCCTGGCCCACAGAGCTAACAATCACATTCTCTGTTACCCCTGAACAGTTGTGCACAATACTGGAGTTTTGTGTGTCTGTGGTGGAATATTTTAGTTTACTTTACTTTTTTTTACCCCCCCCCAGCTCCTCCATAGACCTGTCATTGAGTAACCATCAGCATTGTGCAGATTATCATCAGTACTAGCCGTGTTAGTCTCACATTATTGGGTGTTTGGTACGTTCAGGGACAGTGTGGGTGTGGAGAGTGTGGGACGCCTATTTTCTAGAAACAACCCAAGTACAGCCTAGTGGCAGAACAATGGTAAAAACTAATTTGGTCTGCATACATAAATAATAATTTTGGAGATCATAGATTTCATGCTAAATTGAGTGACAAATGCACTCTCTTTCATAAGAGATATATTTTATTATTATTTGTAGGCTAACCAAGGACCAAAACATGTAATAAAAAATAATTGTTAGATTAATTAACAAGAAAAATAATTGTTGAGTGTATTATTGTGAATTAGAACATTACACATTTAATTGTGTGTCGATGCATATACTTAGTGATGAGTGTATTAACTCATTGTGCAGAAAGTGCAAGTGATTGTTCTTGTGAGAATCGATGAATTGTCATCGTGTCATTCATTGTGACTTTGCTCCACAGAGAGACATCAAATCTACACCGCTGATGGATGTGTTGTATATTTAGATCATGGCAGGCTCAGGTTACCTGCCTCTCACTGACGCTAAGCTTGTTTGTTGGTGATCTAATGACCTGTCTTAATGGCGTATTCATGGAAGTCACCCAGTAGATTATATTATTTCCTCCAGAGTTGCTCTTTCGTTCCCCTTCTCTCCTAATGCAGCACTGACCAAACCACAGTTGTTATTAATGATCGTCTTAGCCACTGGGTAATCCAAATTATCTGATTATATGAGCAGTGTGTGACCGCCATGACCAAACTTTCATGCACATGATTGGAAATGTGCTTAGCTTTAGATGTTCGGCCTCCTCAGACATGACCTTTGTGGTCAGTCTTACTCCAGTTCTCAACAATTATTCCCCTGTAACTGGATCCAGCAGATAAACAGGACTTTGTTGACTTGTCACTTTTTCGGACAAATAAGAAGAAATCTCTTTTCTTAATCTCTTTTGCTGGGAGTAGCGTATGATGTCATCCTCTGTTGATGGTCAGTATGTGAGTAGAGTACCTGCCTTTGCTGTTGGAGAGGTTAAAATCAGACAGAGTCTTGTGGGCCTTGGGTCCTTTGAAAAGTTTTTGTGTTTTCCATGAAGTTGTGTAGACCAAAATTAACATCACTGGGGAAACAGTTATTAAACTATGTGTACTACGTGGAGAGAATATTGTCTGTTTCTATTGTGCAACTGTAATTTGGTGTCTAATAGTATTTTAGCTCCTGTTTTTGGCTGCATTTGAATTAAGTCTGACCTCCATCAACAGTTAGGGGCCAGTGTGTAGGAGCCCAAATAGAAGTTCATGCGTATTACCAATTTAGCCATAGATGCAGCTAATTCTCCTCCTGCAGCTCCTGTTCAAAGCTTTCCCTCCTGCCTTTCTTTTAAAGCTGCAAACGAGCCACACGTGTAGCTCTATCCGCCTCTGCCTTTTTCTTTGCAGATGATTTGCTTGACTGCTGTTAATGTATTTTCTACATTAGACGCTCTGTTATGTGTATATAGATGAATATCATCTACACCAAGTACACGACCGTCACTATGTTAAAACAAATAATTTTCATCAGCAATACATGTGATACACGATTTTATAAATAAAACATAATATATATTACAATGATTTTAATTTTTTTAATTTGCTGCAAAAATCAGTCAATACAAACACATTTCTCTAGCTTTAGTACATAATGTAGATTATCTATGTGAACCTAATGCACACAGCCATGGCCAAACTCTGCAGTGCTAGACATACTTCAAAACAGTTGTTCTGTCCCTGAACGAATACTTCAAAGAAGAACGTTTAGTATTGTAAATACATTACAATGTTGTTTTTTCAGGTATATTGTTACAAAATGTACAAAGATAACTGGCAGTAAAAGTGCTTCATGTTTATTTTATGCTTAATTTAACCAGAATATTTGTATTGCCTGTTAAAGAACTCATTTGCACTTTGCCCTAGAAAATGAAGTGTTCTGCTCTCTTTTCTGACCTCTAGACTGCCATCAGAGATCCATGATTGTAGGTTGTTGTGGCCAGGGACAGAGTGCACTCATTCAGTGTATTCTGGGATCTTACAGGAATGATTTGGCTGTGGTTGTATGGTAGGGTTTGTTGTCAGATGCTAGCCAGACTGCTGCAGCAGTTCATCTACATTCCAGAAGGAGGAGAGGGAGGAGAAGACATTTTCATCCGATATGTCCTCTGGCTTCTCCAGCTGAAGCCAACAGTGCAGTGCGGGCCAAGCCAAGCAATGGGAGGAGGGAGAGGAATGCCAATGATACCATCATTATCCTCTTAAAGCTGCTCTAGGCTACATTTTTATGTAAAACTCCAGTCAGCTTATCAGCCTAAATCACAAAGCGGTCCAGAAAAAGAGAAAAAACTTCGCAAGTGCAAACTTCAACAGTGATTATGATGAAATATTATTTTCAAGTGTAGGTACCTTTCTCTACATAGACAGTGATTAATTGCAGATTTAACGAATGTGCAGAGACGTCTACACTTACTAGCGATAACTAAGCCAACTAGACCTCCTTAGAGAGACTCAGCGGCACTAATCCCATTCGTTTTCCAAGTATTTAGTTGGAACCCAGGTACTGGACAAATGCCTGTACAATATTGCATGGGAATTAGCTGTTGAGACATTTAGTCATAGCTGCAAATGTCAACCTATTGGTGCTAGAAGAAAAATACCAGGGTCATAAAAGTCATAAGAATTCATCATCTGGCGACCTTGATTTATGATATTACCTTTAATAGAAAATCCAGTCTGTCTTGAGATATTTTAGTTTGGATTAAAGTGGTGGATCGACAGACCACCACAGCCATGCTGCTATAACTAGAAGGCACCTGTTGAATTTCAATAACTTCTCTAAAGCTGTTTGGTTTCTCCTGTACAAATTCTTGGGGTGCTAAAAGATAGAATAGTATTCATAGTTATGTTTTTATTAGTGTGTAATTGCTTGAAAATAAGCATCACTGTGCTTTCTTTTGCTTAAAATGAACCTTTTATATCTACTTAGGGAGTGGGTCCCCTTTCACAGAGGCCGCCTTGTTGCACTGATCTGTTTTTATAGCAGCCCGCAACAGACAAACCAAACACTGGCTCTAGGAAAGGAATTTGGCAGCTTGAATTTGGTGACACAGAAAGAAGCACATTGAGTGTCATGAAACAAGGAGTCTGAGAACCAAGATGTTCAGTGCAGTCGTGGATGACAACATGGGATCGTACAGACAGTGTTGTCTCTGTCGCGCTTGGAAAGGGAGGGGTGGAGAGTGGGGTTTAGTCAAAATCTTCTAATCTGCAACCACACTGCATCTTTAATTACATCCATGACCCATGATCTGAATGGAAACTTGTTCCTAATGTTTCGTTCCCATGTCAGATTAGGAATAAGCATCGGAATACTTTGAATGTTTAACCAGAATTCATTCTGCTGGCTGTGACGTACCGCAGATTCACATTATTAATGCTTATTCAAGTCATCAAGGGGGTTTGCAAATAGGAGGAGAATGACATAAAAAGACTTGTATTTGTCACAAATACTAACGCCTGACATTTCTGGATACAGAAGCTGTGGAAAGTTAAGTTAATCGTCCATCTGTTCAGAGGAGACAACTTGACACATTAAGGTGGGAAACAAGCGTAAATAATAAAATGATTAATTGCTGAATTTCATTGATGTGTCTCTGTTCCTAGTATCATGCTTGATGTGCTGCACTGTCATTCTGTGTCATACTGGTTTACTGTGGCACTGGAGTAGAACGTAGAGCCACAGTGTCATCAGGTCCACCTGTGTGTTTCCCACCATTGTAAATAATAAACCTCTCTGGCTGTTCTCATGTGAGCTCTTTTCCAACTGTGTGTGCCCCTGCGTTCCCCATCCTATGTCCCACTTATGAACCTCAGCATCACATGACCCTATGTCCCAGACTGTCCTTTGTGTGTTTGTGTGTGTGTGTGTGTGTGTGTGTGTGTGATATATACATCTTTGGGATCAGACAGTCTGACTCCTGCTGTTCTTGGTGCAGCGGTGTCTTTTCTGCTCAGTAGGTTCAGGGTGTATGTTGTGTGTTTGTGTGTGTGTGTGTGTGTACGTACATGTAGAACACAGTGCCTTTTCTTTTATTTCTCCTGTATAATTACATGCAGATGCTCATAAGCACTGCATAGTGTACATGGTGTCCTAGGCTCCTCTGCGTGGGTGTGTACACACTTGTGTGTGGATGTGTTTGTGTGTGTCTCGGTGCCATACTTCGTCCTGATCATTTGGCTACATCGGCTGTGCCATGAACAGGCTGGTGAATGTTCCCCGAGTGATGTAATTTCTTCCTACAGGAATTTATGGAATTCTGTGTGCGGTGGTGGGGTGGGACACACATAGGATCAAAGGGCTTTGGACCCAGACATACTTAAAGATTCCCCACTAGTACATTTTCATCTGCTATATGCGCTCTTTAGCTTGTTAATAGTTTAGGTTTAGAAACCAAATTGCTGCAGGCCTGGAAAATAATGGGCACATACATTTTTCAGTGTAGTGCTCTACTTATTCAATGCTTAAAATTAAGAAAGGAGCGAATAAACAGCAGGTCAGCACAGAGGAAGGCTCACAGTAAACTTTTCAAATGTGACTTTAGTTAATTAATAACTTAAATTCAAGTGACTGATGGCTGCCTGGCTGACTGTCTCTTTCACCCTCATTGGGTTCGGCCTGTTGTTTGGCCTGTGGGTGACTGTTTGTTCCAACTTCCAGCGCCTGACAGACATCTCAAGCCGTCGAATGACAGGTTTCACATAATCTGACCAATGGCAAGCCAGTGAGTGAGTGTACTACACAGGCACGGGAAGAGCTCCAAGCCAATGTGAAATCCAACACGAGGAGGAATGAGACTTCAAAACAAGGCTGGGTGTTCTGTGTCTTCCTCTCTCTGCTCACATAGTCCATGGTTCAAGATCATGATGTGCCTTTGGTAAAGTTTATACAGTGGACCATGATAGATTACATTCAGAAATCAACTTTTCTGGTTTTCTGGTAAACTACACAAAGTTACAGAGAGTTACCAGCCTTTGTACACTCATATTTATAAAGGCTGGTGTAAAGGCTGATGCTGATGTTATTGATCATTTGTAAATGATAGGTGACGACACCTAGTGGATGTTCACTGTCCCTCCACCTGTTTCCACAGAGGATGATGTGGACCTGGAGCAGCTGGTGAATGACATGAACTCCTCCATGGAGAGTGTGTACTCAGGAGTTGCTCCGGCTGACACAGCTCTACTGCTGAACAATGGGCATATGCAGCCTACCCACCATCACCATCACCACGTGCACACTGCTTACCCAGAACATGTCCAGGGCCACCGACGTCACACCTCGCACCTGCCTCCTTCATCCCCCTCTTGGGAAAGGCTGCGGCATTCTCAGCCCATGCACATCCAGGCCATGAGGTAAACGCACAAATTAGTAGCTTACTGCATTAATTGTACTGTTTGTACTTTTGTTCATTTGTGAACATTTGATGATTTAATTATCTTTTTTTTCTGCTTCTGCAAGAAGTTTCTTGCAGATGACTTTCTGCTCCTCAATCAGTATCTTTCTCACCAGCACTTGGCTCAAGAACTGCAGATCTTGGTGTTGAAATCCAGTTGGGAATTATAAATGATGAGGACTAGAGGCTGTTTGCTGGTTTATTTGTTCACACAAGACAGCAATTATTTAGATGATTTATTAATGTGACGTAATGGTAATATTTTCGGCAATAAATTCAAACGTGTCCACTTTGGCCTTTCGTGGGTTCATTAATCTTAATTTAATGTTGTTGCATCAACAAAATCACTCTTGTTAGTTTTCTTGATCAAAGTTCGATATTTTTTTTATTCTAAAACTTTTTGTGTGCTCATAGTGTGTCTGCACTATTGTCAAGCTTTTACTGCTTAGCTTGGACAGTGACATTAGTGTGTGTGTCTCCCCCTGCAGGTGCCTGCGGGAAGAGCATCAGCTACGTCCAGCCTCTCTGCCAGCCATTCCAAACCCTTTCCCTGAGCTCTGCAGCCCAGCCGGCTCCCCCGTTCTCAGCCCCATCCAGACCTCGGACAACCAAGTATGTGCACCTTGTCTCTTCACCTACATTAATGAAATTATACGACTGACTGGAAAAGCAGGTGACAGGTGAGGGGAGTGAAAAAAACAGTTTTTACTTAGCTTAGATCAGTGCCACTGTGGTTGAGAAACATTTTGCACTGCTCCATGGTATTTGTTGTCCTTCACTTGACCAATATCATGGGAGGGGGAATGTGTGTGTATGTGTGTTTGGAAACCAGCTGACTGGTCTGTTATGTTCGGGTCAGAACAGCAAGTGTTGACTTTGGCTGTGGACGGCCCTTCCTTCCATTACACAACAACTCACCCTGGGTTATCTAACTGTATGTGTGTGTTATTGTTGAAGTATTACTATCAATCACGTGCGCTCACACAAACACACACACACACACAGTATGACAGACATGTTTTGCTATGGAAGGAGGTGAGCGGTATCTCCAGGATACTGTAGACAGAGTACAGACATCCGCAGTGCAGCTGGGAATACGGCTGGGAACGTCTGCAGGTCGGATCTCTCTGAGTCTTTTGAATCTGTCTGCCGACTCCAGCTAGACAAGCGTCCATTTCCGGTTCACACGCTTCACCCATGACTCCTTAGCGTCACTGTGTATATGAGAGAGAGTGTGTCACAGCCTTGCCCTTCCTTCCCGCGGTAGAGCCTCCTGTCTCAGGAATGTTCCATCGTTCTCAAAGATGTTTTCAGGATGCCCACCCTGAACAATAAAACTTATTTTAGATGCACACTCGCTCTCTTGCTCTCTCGAAATGCTCACACAGAAACACACACAAGGTGGCATTATTCAATTCACATGCACTAATGCACATGTGATAAGGCAAAGCATTATTTTAGCATTTTGTTGACATAATTTCTCGAGGTTTGGAGTCAGAGAGCAAGTTTGCACTTTGTACAAAGAGCCTTTTGTGTGTTTCAGTCTGTGAGAATTGTCTAGATGTTGGATCAGCCAGTACTAGCTATTAAGAGGACAAACCTTTGCTGATATTATTGTATTCAGACAGCTTTAACTGTTTACGTTTCTGTGTTTGGTTTGTGTCTGTATTAATGATTCATTACTCCTAATTTTCCACACATATTATGTACCTCTTCTTTAGTGTATCTGTGGCAAGTCAAAGGTTGAAATAGGCAGGAAATTCTTCAAGAAACAGGAAGGTAGCGGTATTCTTCTAACGCGAACAGCGATAAAATGCTGGAAGTAGTAAAAAGCACATGGAAAATCCACTTCCAACATTCCATCAATTCTCGGTAAAAGAAACAAATCCTTTTGGCTGACGAAGCAGAGAAGGTGGCCGTGAGAGTGATAAATGTCAGACCAGAGGTGATGGGGAGCAAGAGAAAGGAATTTATCAGTTTACACATACATTGGTACACATGCACGAGACAAAAGTGCTACATAGAGTGTCTTTGGTGCAAGTATTTTTTAACGAATGGATTTATCAAACATAGCACAGATGCGAATTTTATGTGAGATTTAAATTTTTAGGCGAGGAGTAGCATTTGAACATGGGACTGACAGGTGTTTCTTGTTACCTAGCGTATATGTGTTCTGTGGGAGCGTGATTCTAAATGACTACTCTGGGTTTTACCAATGAAAACTGCATTTGTTAAAACCATAAATCAGTATAGAACAAAGAGCCGTGTTTGAAACAAGAAACAAAAGCTATTTCAAGGAAAAACAATCTGTGTATTGAGTTATTTGGTACAAAAGGTGCTAGTCTTTATTGGCTATTCTTGTTTTGATCTTGGACCCAAATGTCTTCAATGTACAGCAAATGCAAATGAGTCGTCCTTTTCAGTACATAACTGTTGTAAGGGGACTGTATCTCAGCAACTACCTGATGTCCCAGAAGATGACTTTTTATCTAGTAGCATCTTGGTTCAGGATTAAAATGCTTGCAAAAGTTATGGCATCCATTCTCGCCAGCTATACTTCTACAGAAATCTTCTCTGATCAAATCAAGTTCAGCGAGACCAGTTGCAGGCTCACAGCCTGAGGTCAGTGTATCAGTTTTACGTCACGTCATGTAATGTCATCTGCACAGTAAGCTAAACAAAACCCTAGAGGAGGTATGCACGATGTATACATGCATGGATGAATGCAGCGCAGTTTAGTGATGTAGTCTGAGCAGTGCCGTGAGTTGGTCTACAGACACATTTACATTGTATTTGCATTGGCATGGTTTTATCATGGGATCTTTCTGCCTTCAGCTGTAGAGTTGGACGTTCAGCATTCTTCACTAAGCTTTAGTCTTTCTCGAGGGGATGCACCAGTTATATTACGAGCCTGTAAAACTGTGTATATGTGTGACATGTTCTTGGCCTGTGCTACATAAATGGATTTGTCCTCAGGTAATTTTGAACAGGCTATCGTGAATTGATAAAATGACGCTGAATCTTTGTTCGAGTTTGGAACCAAGTTTATGGCATAACCTATGTCGTGGTTAATTCCTTATTTTAGTACAGTGAAGTATGTAGTGGTACGCAGGCTCCCCCTAGTGGGACGCAAGAACACCTGAGAATATTTGACGAAAATTAGATAATAACATTAAAGACATAATACTACTATATTTTTTTATATTTTAACTGTCTCTGCTAACTTGACAAGGCCAGACTAAACGTTACATCTCCATAAGCATTTAATTCAGACACATGAGCAGACGTACCACGGTCGGTAATAGTGTTGCTGGATTGAAGTTGGTTCCCAACACGCAGAAAGCAGTAATGTTTCAAATAAATGGGAAAAAGCTAAAGGTGAGTGTTGTCTAATGCAGTGGAGTAACAAGATTTTTCTTCTTTACAAATCTACTCAAGTGAAAGTAAAATGTATGGTGCCTTAAACTACTCCTTTCAAAAAGTAACTTCGGTAAATGTAACTCGTTACTACCCATCTCTGGTCATATGTCTGAGTGTTACTTGGAGAGCCAAATATGTTTTGAAGTGGTACCTGGTAAAAAGTTTGAGAACATCTGGTTTAGTTTAAATGGACTTTGGTGGGTGATACAGCCAAAGCTAACTCAGTAGTCTTACTGTAGCTGAAGATGAACTCTGATAGAGGCCATTTCCCACGCAAATTGTGGCAGTCTTACACCATACAGTTCAGTCATGTTACCCCGACTTGCACAAGGACTCAGTCAGGTCCTGTCTGTCATCACTGAGCAAATGGGTTTGCTTTGGCATCATGACTGTGCTGTGATGCAACTCCTGTTTTTATTTGTGGCCAGAGACACTGCATCATAAAGAACAGGGACAGCAAGAAGCCCCAGTGCTTGAAGAGACTGTCTCTCAGCCAAAGGAACCAGGTTCAAGCCCCATGTGTTGGCTGGCATCCATCCTGCTGAAGTAGCTTTGAGCAAGATGCCGATCCCCATCCAGCTCTGGGTTCATTGTTCTGTAGCTTACTCCAACCTCTGACCTCCCTGGAAGGAGAAAAGAGGGTTCATATGAAAAACATTATGTGAAAAATTCACTTTCTCATTCCTTGTTATTCAGTATGTGCTCTGATTAATGAAATATCTGGGGATTGCAAAATTTTTACAAAAGTTATAGACAAACAGGGATCATACTTTGGATATGTCTAAAGTCTGAGGGATTGGATGTTTTTACTTTTAAGCTGTGCCTGGGAAAATACTGGTTCACTGCATGTTTACTTGGTCCAGGCTGAAATATCTCAGCAACTCACTGAAGATATGCCATTACATTTGAGGTTCACAGAGGGTGCATGCTGAGGAATTGATTCTGCCTTTTTCTTTTGTACTTTTGGTGGTCCTAGTGCAGGGGTCACCAGGGGATATTTCACCTCTGCATTGTGTCTTGTTCTTAGTTGTTGGATAATACCAGATCAGGTATAATTTTAATGGTGTCCGTCATTCAAATATTACATAAGTCTTGCAGTGTCATAAACCTGATTTAAGACTAACTCTGGGTCTCCCCATTCGTCTGTGGTCAGTTAATCTACTTCTGCATGAAGTAGTCTCTTGACTGGAGTCTCTGGAGACTCCACTCCACTGGAGTCTCATCAAGTGCTTGTAGGTGTGTGTGTGTGTGTGTGTGTGTAAAGAAAGGCTGTTCACCTGCTTATAATGACACAGTTACGTGATCTCTATTGTTACGTCTAACACAGATTATGGTGCTTTACTGTAAACTGAAATTGAACTGGGTGCAATGCAACGAAATTAGACACACGACTCTTTGAGTAAATAGCCTATTAACAGTATGTGTGTGTGTGGTTTGAAGGTTTACAGGGCTTCTTAGTTAGTGCTGTGTTGTACATGCTATGACAACGCAATGACGTAACTTTGTAATTTCTCTTGTTTGTCAAACACTGGCTGAATGTTTTGCCTGAGGATTATGTCATTACTGTCAAACTAGAACTTGACATTAGATATACATATTGTTTCATCTGAAACCATACAAATGTTGACATTTACAGGGCTCGAGTTGATACAGAATTTTGGAAGCGTTTGGAGATTGTAACCCTGATCATACAGTGTAAAACAAAGCTCAAATTAATATTAGATCATATTTTTTTCCTGTATCACGCTTTTATTCACATTTCTTTGTTTCTTCATTTCAGCTTTGAATTGGAGTTGGAGAGATTTTTGTGCAATTTTTGCACAAATAAATTAGATGAAACATGATCTGTAAATGGGATATTTTAATACCTGACAGGTCAAAATGAAGCTTGTGTTCTGTTTCACTGGATAAATTTCACATGACTTTATTTAGTGTGTGTGTGTGTGTGTGTGTGTGGGAGAGAGAAAGAGCTGGGTCGTGTCAGTGTTGGATTGTGGACATGCGAGCCACTCAGTGAGGTTATGTGCTGGCGCACCAGTGAGGTAAAATTGAGTTTGGCCTGTCTGCAGAGCTAATCAGCTCTGTCTGGCTTGAAACCTGACCACTCACAGACATGAAAGACAACCGATGCTGTAATATACTAGACCAGGATGGGACATCACCAGCAACCAGCATTCAAACATTGACACTACAGTTGGGTGTCTTTGTTTTCTTTGTCAGCTTCTGACAAACAGCCAGCAATGAAGTCTTGGGGGCAGCTGGTATTAAATGATCTGTAGGATCATGTAAATGTTGTCACCTGAGGACTTATCAGTGCAGCTGGTCCCTGTGTAAAACTGTTACAGTTGTTGAAATAATAAACCTTTTATAAATCCTACATCACATCGCCAGAAAAAAACAATAGTGGTCCCTCCATAATCAGAGTTACCTTCTAAAATTGACCGGCAATAGGCGAAATCAGCTTTATTTTTTACAACTATTATAGATGTTTTAAGGCTCTGTAACATGTTTTTTTCTAAATCATTTGTATTAAAAGTATGCTCACCAGAAAACAACATGCTTCACTGTGCAGTTCATTAGCAAGCAGCACGTAATGTTCACGTGTCTGATGTAGAATTTAATATGTAGATGCCCTCGTTGAAGAAACCACATTTTAAGCCAGGCAACAGTAAACATAGCTCCCTGACAAATATGTGACCATTTTTATTTCCATATTTTATATATTTTTAATAGTATTCATTTGTTTTCAGTGGTGGAAAACACAGAGTAGTCCCAAGATGTCTGTAGCATTGCTTGTGGTGACATAATAACTTAAGTAAGTATACTAAAATATGATGAAAACCTTTTTTTGTTCTTTCAGGTTGCTGTAGATGTTGTGTTACTGTGGCAGGGGTCTGCTCTGTCTTAAAACACCCACATCACTTATTGTGTGTGTGTGTTTGCATATAGCCTGATAGGTTTAGGGGCCTATAAACCTCTTGGTCAAGTGGTCCTGACCCTGGTGCAGATTACTGTGTTTGACCTCTGACCTCCTACACACTGTGCTTGTGTGTGTGTGTGTGTGTGTGTCTTTGTTTATATTGTTTATATTCATGCTGGTGTCTGTCCATGACCCCTTAATCTAATACGCTGGGCTCCAAGTCCTCTTTAAGTGTGTGTGTGTGTGTGTGTCTGTGTAAGAGACACAGGAGACCAATATCCCTGTACATTTCCACCCCTCACCCTCCACTGGAGGAGAGGGAGAGAGAGAGAGAGAGAGACAGAGAGACAGAGGGAGGAGGAACAGACCATGGTGAGTAAAATGTCATCATGTAAAGATAAAACCCAAGCTTAGGGATTCATAGCTACACATTTTTATATATTAAAAAACATTATTAAAAGTCAGAAAACAATTACATGAACACAGAAAAACATTTGAAACATTAGAAAGAAAGCACAATAAACAGATGGCAGACGCCATAGGACTCAAAGTCAGTTTCTACGTCTTCCTGCACATATGCTTATCATATACATAAGCCGTCCTCACACACACACACACACACACACACACAGTCTAAGTAGGAAGCAGCTGTTCCCCAGGTGGCTGCAAAACTGCAGCATGCGATTGAAGGAAAACGTGAAAAGGCTGCTGTAGCTGTTTGTCATAGTTTACATTTTGTCTTCCTCTTGGGGGGTGTAGTTCTCATGCACACTGTATTAGGGGCCAGCTGGGCGCCTGTGCTCTACACATGAGCCTGATTATGACTCAGTATTACATTACTAACATTCCTCCATAGGTCCCCCCTTTATTCTCTTTCTCTATTCCTCACTCCCTCCCTTCTTTTCTTTTTCTCTCTCTCTCTCTCTCTCTCTCTCTCTCTCTCTCTCTGTGTGTCTACCTCTTCTGATGCTGGGCAGATTTGCTGAGCAACCACCTCCCCCCTATCCTTACTCCTCCTTACCCTTACCCCTCCCTTGACCCCCTTCGCAAGGCCCAAATGCCCAACACGTGATCCACCCAGCTTCGGATCAAATCACCCCACTGTTTTTTTTTTTACTTTTTTTTTATTAAGACATCCAACCGCATTCTTTTCAGACCTCAAAACCCTTAGTGTGCGTTACACATGTTGCTTTGGTCCTAACGCTCTTGTATAGTATTTCACATATAGCTGAGGAGGAGAAGAAAGAGGAAGAGGAGGAGGAGGAGAGGAGGGAGGGAAGGAGGGGGAAGAAATTGAAACTGTCAGGCAGCTCAAAGAAAATGTCAGTTGATGCATAAGAATAAGGGATCTGTGTGTGTGTGTGTGTGTGTGTGTGTGTGTGTGTGTGTGTGTGTGTGTTCAGTGATTGGTTTAGTAGTTCGAGCTTGTTCCCTTTGTCCATGTGCACATGTGTGTGGATTTGGAGGCGTGTTTTAGGGAGAAAGTCTTACTTTTTGTGCATCAGCATCAGTGAGAAAGAGCTGACAGTGTTTTGTGGGGGCTGACTCGAGGGGCAGGGGGTGGGGGATCTGAATGCAGCCCTGAAGATAAGAGTGTAGAGTACGTGACAGGTAGCAGCTCACCGTTTAAAAATCCCATACTGGGTTAATCCAGTGTGAGAAGGGAGGCGGAGGGAAGAGGAGGGAGGAGGGAGGAGGAGAGGAGCGGCGCTTCATACCACTCCTCGCAGCTCAGCTCAGCCTCAACCCAGCGCCAGAATAAGGGGCAGGCTGTCTCAGTTTCGCTCTGTCTCTCTTTCTCGTCCTTCCTCTGTCACTTCCTCCCTCCTCTCCCCTCTTCCCTCTTGCTTGTCTTGCATTCTCCTCGCCAATCTGTCCCCCCCCCATTCTCTTCTCTCTTCTCTCTCTCTCTCTCTCTCCGGCTTCCTTTCCTGCTTCTCCTCCTCCTGCCCTCCCTCTCTCTCTCTCGCTCTCTCTCTCTCTCTCTGCCTGTCTCACTGTGACACTGGAGAGTGTCTCAGTGTGAAAATGCCATCCTGCTCTCCAGACTGTTGCCTCTTTCAGGCTGTGGAGGTAAGAGACTTGTGTGTGTGTGTGATTGTGTTTTATCTGGACGTCTGTCATGAGATCTGTGTGTGGTGGTTATGAGTTTGCAGCAAAGAGAATCTTTGTGTTTTTTTCCCCCCGCATCAGTATTTGTAAAACTTTTCTTCAACAAAACTCATGCGTCATGCGTTTACTTTTTTTTTATGGGGGCGTGTTGGAAGAGAGGAAGGAGTCTTCTGGCTTTGCAGGGGCAGGGAGCGCTGTGACGTTTTTTTTCTGGCTTCATTCTGAGTGTGTTTTGCGTCGCTGTGCTGGTTCCTCTGAGTTTCGTATCATTTCTAGGCCACCATCGCTGTCATATTTAGCCATTTTCTGCGTTTCCACTTCTCTGTGCCATTGTCTAACTTAATTTTCTGTGCCCACCCTCAGGCCCTCGCCCATCACCAGCTTTGTGTCTTGTTTCTTGTAACAGTTGTTCGCTGGTGGCTTTGAGCAAAGTGCAGTGTAGCAGAATCCCTGCTGTGGATGGAATATGTTGCGTGTGTGGGTGTGTGAGAACATACATGCAAACATACACACATGCTATATATAGATTAGATTTTCTGCGGGTGTGTGTGTGGTTTTGGGCATTCGTTTTCTCATATTAATGAGTTTGTTTGTGTGTTACGACGCACAATAGAGCGAGCTCTGTGTGGTGTGTGTGTGAGAATCTGCTCATGCACTGGTGTGAAGCAGCTGGTCTGTGGTTATCTGTACAGCAACACACTCACAAGACAAAATTACACACAGTTTACATGTTGCTTTGGGCACTTGGCTGAAACAGCTCAAAATGGCGCAACAATGGGAGGTACTCCCGCTTTGAACTGTGCCCGCTTGCAGCTGCCACCGGTGACATTTTAGGGACAAAATGCAATATGTGTGAACGCACCATGTTATTTCACTGTCCCAAGTGTGTGAAAATGTGTTTTTTCTACTTTTCCGATTGTGGATATTCCCCCCTGTGACCGAAAACGTGTCATTGTGGGTTGTGCGCAGACAGGTTTACATGCATATTCGTGGACGTGCGTGTTAGTAAGTTTGGTTGAGCTGTGGACAACAGGGTTGAGCTAAGAGGACAAGGGTTATCCGACCAATACTGGAATACTCGTTCTTTATTTAAGCGCATCGCCGCCAAGTGACAGAATAATGTGAGCTGTGTTTTACGGGTGAACTTGTCAGAGCACCTGATTATGGAGGTAAATGTAGGCTCACATCCGTTACATTTTCTCGTTTTTCTGCTGATTGGAATTCCAGAAAGCAGCTCGAGACTCGACATGCCTCATAGACTTTTCATGCTTGCGAAAAAAAAACGATTTTAACTTTTCTCTCGTACAAATCATTACCGTTATTCTTTTATTATATCACTTGTGTGTTTGCAGATAGTGAAGGTGTGGAGCGAGGATGGGGCCGGTAAAGTGGTGGAAATCCCAGCAGACATGACAGCCAGAGATGTCTGCCAGCTCCTGGTCTACAAGAGTCACTGTCTGGATGACAATGCCTGGGCGCTGGTGGAGCACCACCCTATTCTTGGCCTCGGTAAGGTTTGCGCACCTTCAGATGTCAATAATTTAAATATTTTTAGCCTTACTTCTGTGCATCTTTGGTTTATGTATATGCACTTTATGAAAAGATTGTTTGACAGCATTTTACAGAAGTTGGAACAAAACTTCTTGTCAGTGAATGAGTTAGATCTGGTCTTTTTACACAACGATTTGTGATACACGTGCCTATATGATATTTCAGGATATTTTGCAGAAAGATTCGGGTAGACTTATATAAGGTGAAATCAGTCACATAAATACTTTACTTCCTTCCATGTGTGTCTCTACTGTGTTCTATTTGTTTGTGTGTGAGAATTGGTCTTTCTGCAGGTGTGTTTCAGTGTTGTTTGTGCGTGTATGTATCTGTTCCCCTTTTGTGGGAGACTCCCTCTTGTGTATTCCTTCAGTGTTTATGTTCACTTGAGCCTGGCACGAGAGTCTGTACAGCTTCTATACGACTCGGGGAGGGAGGCGCGTGGTCGTGGTATTAAGGATTTTTCATGTTCCACTTACATGCCTGCACCTTGCTCAATATTAACTCGGGGGAAGAGGAAAGGGAATAAGAGAAACACAATACTGGTGTTGTGCTTCTTCACTTTAGTTGCGTCTGCTTTTGAAGCGTTATGTATTTCTTTTTTTTCCCTCTGGGTCTGTCTTTGTCCTTGGTGAGGCTTTCCTACACCCAAGTTGTATTTTTAGAGTCAAAGGATCGCTTTGTGCTTTGCTGCTTGATCTGGGTTTCTGGAAAAAGAAAAGTGCACCGGAGAGATGGAATGTGAGGTGAGGAGAGGTAGGGAGTGAAAAAGAAGGAGAGAAGCAGAGAGAGGGGGAAGGGCAGAGAGGCCTGAACTTAAAGCGTCATACCAGAGCTGCAAGGAACCAATCGTAGTTCTCTTTTGGACGAGCCCCTAGCCATTCTAGCCAATCAGTTTTTCCTTAACCCTCCACAGGAAATTCCCCAGCTTGGAGCCAGCGTGCTCGCATATACAGAGCCGAAGCGTTTTCACCTATCAAGTGCAGCTACAATACTTTTCTTTGTTTTAGCTAAAACGAATTCACTTGTGTGTGTGTTTTCATGTGTTGACATCCTGTCATGATCACTTTGTAACTGGCCTCACTCTGAGATCATGTCCCTTGAACTTGAAGAAAGAGGAGAACACACATGTGCACACACACAGAGAAAGTAATTGGACCTCTTTGGTGCACGGTAAGCAGGTTAGGCCTGTGTGAGCTTTTAATGTGGAGTTGTGTATTTGTCTGTGGCTTGTACTTTGCTTTTGGCTTCGCTGCTCTCAGCAATCAGTCTAAATACATGACATCATCTTCCTGCAGTGCCCCCCCCCTCACCACTCCACCTTCAGCTCCTCCTTCACATTGGTCCTTTTTTTTCACAGCCCCTCTTCATTTACCTCCTATTCTCCAGCGGGCATCTTGGTAACCAGGGATTTTTGTTGCTGTATCACTGTGAATATAATAGTATAAAGAGTGATCCGGTGGAAAATGAAGAAGTGGGTGAACTATGATCTCCAGTTAGTGATTGTTAAAATGGGAAAACCAGGATAGTCTCAAAACAAGTCTGATATTTCTTCTCAATAATGACTTTCTATGATATTTACTTTATTGATTGACTCGTGATAGTCAAAAAAGCTAATTATCTCTTATTATTATTATTATTCAAAAGGTGCAAAAACTAAATGTTTCCACTGTAAATACACACATTTTAATCACAATAGCATCAGTTTCTCCTGGTTTTCACTTGGATCTTTATGTAAGAAAGAATTTAAGGACACAGTTTAAAACCACTTAATGTAAACAAGGTCCTTTGGTGACAAGGACATTTCAGAACATGCTTTCAATATTAAAAAAAGAAGAGAGAAAAGAAGAGAGAGGGAGGGAATGCATGCAAAAGAGCTGTTTGATATTCCGCAGATTAGCTGAAGTCAGTAAAATGCATTTGTAAAAGAAAAATGGAACAGAAGTGTAAATAGTTTTTCTCTTAGGATTTTCAAATCCTATTAAATTAGATTTTACCCTAAATATTCAGCCTTTGCCTTTTAGCTCATCACTGAGGACGAATCGAGGGTGTGGTGACTAATATAATCTGTCTGCATGTCCTCATACAGAGCGGTGTTTAGAGGACCATGAGTTGGTGGTTCAGGTTCAAGCCTCCATGAGCAGCGACAGTAAATTCCTCTTCAGAAAGAACTATGCCAAATATGAATTCTTCAGGAACCCCCTGGTGAGTCTCTCACATCACTGAAATGACCTTTCTGTGACTGGTTTGATTTAGCACGCAGCCCCACCCCCACCCCCCCACATGCACACACACACACACACGCCTGCATTCGCCCATTTATTTATTTCACCGGATGATGTAGACCCTGCCTTTGCATTCATTTGAAGTATTTTTGGAGGAAAAGCGAGAGCTAAAATGTAAAGTGCAAAGCTGTTTGTCATTTTAAGGACACAAACCTGCTCGCCAGCGAGTCAGCGTTAGTTCTCTCGCGTGGCCTTTTTCTGCTGATGTGGCCTCAGCGCGGGGCTCTGCTGTTACGCGCTGGCTGAGTATACGGTGACATTATTGCCGTGGTGATTTAGGTGAGTGTCAGTGCCAGCAGGTGACCTCAGCTCTGTGGTAATGAGTACAGTAAAACACCAGAGTGCTGGCCGTGGCCTGTCAATCACGCTAAGAGTAGCGCTGCTGGCTAAAGGAGATTACATCAGTGGGTGAGATCATACTGCATCTACTCCCTGGCTGGACTGCCCTCTCCCTCCTCCGCTACTTTGAGTCCTAGTGCTCATCAAGCGCACATACACACACACACACGCACACACACACTACCCCACAAGAAACACTACCCCACTTTTAGCTCATCTATGCACTAAGTGGTTTCTAGTAAGCGCTCTCAGTTTCTCTCTCTCTCATTCTGCGTCTTATCTTTTTCATTTACTCATTGTTTTTCTGTGTGTGTGTGTGTTTTTCTATCCAGAACTTTTTCCCTGAGCAGATGGTGGCTTGGTGTCAGGAGTCTGATGGCTCCATTCCCCAGTCTCAGCTCTTGCAGGTGAGGGGATGTGCACATAGTACCCGAGTACACATGTAGGGACATGACTCCTTTCCCAAGTGTTTCCTAAATCTTCATAACCTTTAGCACTTAAAAACAGTAAAAGCAGTAATGTTTCTTGTGCACATATATCCAATTGTTGCCTATACTCTCTACAGAACTTTCTGAACTCCAGCAGCTGTCCAGAGATCCAGGGCTATGTTTACATGAAGGAACCTGGACGCAAGTCCTGGAAGAAGCTCTACATGTTCCTGCGGCGCTCTGGTCTCTACTACTCTACTAAAGGAACATCCAAGGTGACAATATTACTGCTGTGTAGATCCTAAAAGAACTAAGAAACTTGGTAGATTATTGCACTGTTTTTTTTTTTGACCGGCACTTTTTCGCTTGGCTGTATCTTATTTTTAACTTTATCCCAGTTTTAGCTGAATAGCATCAACATTTAATTTTATGTCTTGGCAATTGTTCTTCACATTATTTCTGATGTTCTCTTCACTCCCCCTTAAAACCTGTGCCTCCCCCTGACTGAACAGGAGCCCCGGCACCTGCAGCTGCTGTCAGATCTGGAAGACAGCAACATCTTCACCATAATCACAGGGAGAAAACTTCACAATGCCCCCACAGACTACCAGTTCTGCATCAAGGTAAGTGCAGCGAAACACTGACATAGGTGTGTAGGTGTGTGAGTGAGAGAGGGCACATTAAGGTTAAAACTACCCGCTGTGGGTTCAAACACACTCTCAGCATGGTGTGTCCCACTCCAGGAGCTATCTGTGGTGGGTCACCTGCTGATCTGGGATAAGCCAGGGATGGCACAGGATATGTGGCCTGTCTGACCCCGTCTCCTCTCTCCTACGCACTTGCACACCAGACGACCAGCATGTCAGATGCTGTCAGCAGGGGTCACAGTGCAGATTGTGTAAGGGATTTTACTTGGCAGCTGGGGGTGGCTGGATTGTTGCTATGGTGACGTGAATGAATTTGCCGGTAGGGGTTGCATTTAAGGAGCAGTGTCTCTAACGTCCTTGTTACTGGTGGAGGGAAAGAAGAAAGTCTGAGGTTGTAATAAAATCGCTTTTTCTGCTACATGTGTGTGTTTTTTAATACAATTATTTGGTACAGGTGGGTGGGACATATTTATATTTAAATTGTTTCTGTAGACGCCAGTGGCCCGGTAACTATTGTAACTATTGTAGAAATTTTCAGTTCCCAGTATTTGTAATTTACATTCTGTGTAATAAACAACTGATTATTCAGTTTTATATAAAGATCCTTTAGTGGTAATTAAAAAATTTTTGGAATTTCAAACTAATCACATCAGAAATATCAGAGTTGTGATGTTAGCACTGCCAAAACCCCATTAAATGACTTTCCACGGTTTTTTTTTTTAAAAAACAAAACAACCTTAAAATGCACAAAAAAAAAAAAAAAAAAGAAAAAAAACGATCCAGAATCACATGTTTATGATCTGTGCCTCATTAATTTAACGCCCCACTGTGTCTTCTGTTTGGTTGACAGCCCAGTAAAGCGAGGAGTGACTGTAAGGAGCTAAAGATGTTGTGTGCGGAGGATGAACAGAGCAGGACCTGCTGGATGACTGCCTTCAGACTGCTCAAAGTAAACCCTTCACTTCATGTGTCGCTATTGTAGTAAAAATTACAGGATGTAATGTTTTCCAGTTTTTAGTGAGAGTCCGTCTGATCCGTCAGAGAACTGCTTCATTTTCTGCTTTATTATTACATTTTGGAGAATTTTTTATTAATTATAATTTCATGATTCTGACATTTAGAGCAGAAAAGACGGGTGAAGCAGACTAGTCTGGTTTTGAGTTTCATGTTAGCACTATCTTGAGTTGCATATTTTACATGTAAATGCAAACTATCCAGTTCAACCTTAATAGTGTCAACTGGAATTTATTTATTTACTAGTTGTATTGTGACGTTATGCCGTTTCTTATCTCCTGTCTTCACAGTATGGGATTATACTGTATCAAAACTACAATGCCCCCCAGCAGAGGAAAGCTAACCTCTTGCCTCTCTCTGCACCTGTGGTAAGGATCTGCTTTCTGACATCACCTTCTTACCACCCTAATGCCCCCTCTCAGCCAAGTCTAATCCAGATTGATCCATTAATTAGCTGATTTTCTATTTGACTCCAATTCAATTCGTGGCCTCACTTTTCCAAAGGCAAAAAATCTGTGGCAAAATAATTTCATTAAGCGATTTGGTAAATGCTGAAATTCATTTCTATTCAAACAATTTTTTATGCTGTTGTTGTAATGATGTGTAAACAGCGCTACATAGTGAAAGGTGTGCGCTCCATATTCAGGTCAAGCTGCAAGTGCATGCAACACATCTTATGCCAGAGTTATTACAAATTGAGGTTTACATTTCCATAATACTCAGAAACATGTAAGAGGCTGCATACACAGCAAACAGAACCCAGTGTTACACTGAAGCTAATCACCTTACAGCATGAGGTATAGAAAAAGGTGTCATAAGCTCTTTTGGACAGATTGAATTAAAATGAGTCACAAATCTGTAGAATCCAGACAGAACGTAATCTCTCGACAAGTGTGTAATGAGTTAGTGTATAATGCAGAGTACATACAGTAAAGCATGATATACAGTATACTATGCTGTGCGTGAGATACAGTATACATGATATAGAATCACAAATCATAGTGCGTAGTTTGGTTTTAATGAAGTATTTTTACTATGGATCTATATCTGTCAATTACTATAAGATAACTGGTTCATCTCAGTTTCCATGATCATAAGGACATGTCTTTTCATTTTGCATTTCATTATAATTTGGTTTCATAGTTTGGTGTCCTGTAAAAAAAGGCACAGGCACACAGTATGGATTAAAAATGCTTGGCTTTGTAAAAGTAAGACTGTGACACACTCGTGTGCTCGAGATCACAGTTATGAGCATTTCCTTTGATGTAAACCTATTGAAAAAATAATTTAACCTGATGAGGGAGTTCTTCATAAAGATGTGTGTTTTTTAAGAGGAACCACAAATGATAATCGTTTCTCATAATGAAGTTAGACTTTGGTTGGATTTACTTCCTGGTACGGGTGCAGTCTAAATAATAAATAAAAGGAAACCTGAATAATTTCAGAGCCAGAAATCCCGGAGAGTCTTGTGCTTTTCCTCAGAAGGGAACTTGACTGAAGTGGGTCTGTGTGCAGACAGGATTTGTCATGCCCCAGTGAGTGTGTCTGGCTTGTTTGAGCTTTGACCCTTTACCCCCCTCCCCTTCACCCACCTCCTTGTGTTCTTTCCCCCTCCACTGCCTACTACCACCCGCACTCCACCCTCCTATGCTGCTTGTCTCTCGACAGCGGAGTGTATCTGAGAACTCCCTCGTCGCCATGGACTTCTCTGGACGAACCGGTCGCATCATCGACAATCCTGTGGAGGCCCAGAGCGCTGCAGTGGAGGAGGGACAGACCTGGAGGGTAAGAAGGAAGCAGATGAACGATGAGATGAACTGATGGATTTAAGCGTGACGTGTTTAAAAACCTTGTTAATCCATTTTGAGCAGATGTTATGTCCTGGAGTTAAATAAAACTCACAATGTACAATCACGTACTTTCAAGTAATTGAATCTCTGCCTTTTCTCTCACAAACACATTTGATCCATAGTATACTGTAAATGGAGAGTTCATTCCATCTTGAACTGAATAACCTTATACTTCTAGCACCTCATCTAGGTGAATTTAAATGTGCAGCAGTTCCACTTATCTGCTGCTCAGATCACAGCTTCTAGACACAGCGTTGTAGCCAAAGACTTTACTGAACAATTCTGGTTTGATATGATTTTATCTTATGGTAACTGCTGGTCATCTCTTCCACACAGAAACGAAGCCAGCGTATGAATGTCCTGGGAAGCCCCAGCCCTTTGCACCCATCTTCTCTAAGCACAGGTACTTAGACCACTAACAGTCTACATCAGCACCAACAGAAAGAGCAGCACACTGTAATGGCCAAGCCTGGCTGTGATCATATGCAAAGAAAAAAGAACTAACAGTGAGTCTTCACGTGTGTTTCAGTGATCCATAGGACACAGGTGTGGTTTCACGGCCGCATCATGAGAGAGGAAGCCCACAGAATGATCATGCAACAAGGCCAAGTGGATGGGTAAGACTATAAGCTATGTTGGGCGAAGGTTTTTTAACACTGTTTAAAAGTGACATGTATTTCATACTGTCATCATCATGTCTTTTGTGCCAGGTTATTCCTGTTGCGGGACAGTCAGAGTAATCCCAAGGCATTTGTGCTCACGTTGTGCCACCACCAGAAGATCAAGCACTTCCAGATCCTACCGGTCAGTCATGATCTCAACTCGACCGGATATCTCATTGCTGCTGTTCTCTCATAGCAAACGAAACATCAAAAATGTCATGATTTAGAATCATCAGGGCAGTAAAATTAGCCGTTGTTTGATTACATGTTGTGTCCTGCTAACTGAACTTTAGCCATAGTGAGGCCAGCTGGACTTCAAAGGGTTTCACACAATTTCCCAAACCACATCCTGCCTTATTTAACATTTTAAAATAGGTTTTTCCTTTCTCGCAGGCAGCCATCTGTTTGCATTTATTTTGTTACAGTACAGAAATTAACATGGCTTAAAGGGCCTGTTCACCCAAATTACCCAAAAAAAGATATTTTCTCTCTCATGCCTAAAGGTATCTAGTTGTGGAGAGACCTAACTCTTCTATGGTCAATCATGGACTTACTACATTTAGTTTCTGAAATATAGATTATCCTGCATATTGGCCTACATGCTTGACACCTACATGACAATTAACTGTTATTGTGGATTCTTTCTTCTGTTTGCTTTGTTGTCACCCGTCTGATGTCCTACGTACTTTCACTAGCTCAGATGGTTAACGTGTCCTGCTGTCATGTGATTGTTAAGTGTTCTCTCCCATCTCTCTTTCTGGGGCGTGAAGTGCGAAGAAGACGGTCAGGTGTTCTTTAGCCTCGACGATGGTGCCACCAAGTTCACCGACCTGATCCACCTCGTGGAGTTCTACCAGCTCAACAGAGGAGTGTTGCCCTGCAAACTCAAACACCCCTGCACCGCCGTGGCCTTGTGACACTCCACACTCCCAATCCTCGATCCCCTTTTTGCACACCTCTGACCCTGATCCACCGCCGCCCCATCCCACCCCCCACCCCTGCCTCACCAACACAATGTGGTTGAGGAGAGAGAGAAAAGTCAGGTTTTGGGGATGAACAACAGAAAGTTTCAGTATTGGAGGTTTAATGTCCTCAGTGCGCTGTGCTTTTCTCTGCCTTACCGCGGTTTGGATGCTTAAGTGAGAACCGTTGGACAGTCAAAGCATTGCAGATTGTGGAACCGGCAGTCACCCAACTCCTGCAATGTTGCCATGGAGACTTGGTTGATTTGTCATTGCCGGTATGACCCTGAAGAGAGACGATAGATTGTGAAAACACAAGAACTGCTAAGCAGGAGTTCTGCGGGTCTCCTGGATAGACACCTCCCTCAAAGTCCCTCACCCTTTTATCCCAGAACCTCCCCCTTCCTCCAAGCCTGATAAGCTGTGGTGCCCGCCCCACCCTCGCCCCCTCACTACTGAGGCAGGCGGGGAGCGCCACCCTCTGACTTCCTCATCGATCATCAGGGATGGACGGGAACCTCTCTGGGTCTTATCAAACTTGATCCAGGAGTTTTCTCAACCTGTGCAGTCCAGTCTGGATAAGCTGACACCCTGCCCCAACCCCCCCCCCTCAGCACCCAAGTGGACATGACGTAGCGTCTCTGCTGTGTCCCATCCCACAGTCCCCCGGTGCAACCCGATCCCGCCTCCACACAAGCTCAGAAAAAAGTCGAGAGAGAAAAGAGAAGTAGCTAGAGGCAGGATAAGCAGAGAAGTGGTGAGGATTCGCTGACAGGACAGAGGAATGTTTATGTTTATCAGGAAGGCTGTCACAAGCCTCTCTTGTAGAGTTGATTACTTGATGTCATTTTAATGCTGTTTTATTACTGTTGATTCAATGCAGAACTAGTTTTGCACTCCCGGGGGGGACAGATGACAGCTGTTCTGTCTAACTAAATGAAGCTGCCTGCTCCCCATTCGTTGTCCTCCTCTTTCTCCTTCACCCCCCCCCCCCCCTTCTGAAAAGCATGCATGTGAATTTCCACCAGCTTTGACTGGATTACAGTGGCGTGGGAGCAAATACAGTCATGGCTGATTGTGCACTTCCTCTCAGAAAGGTTTGGGAACATCTTGACCTTATATGTGGCTCATACAAATGTTACCACACCATGGTAAAAACCTAACATGCTCATGAACCAGCTGCAGCATCTCAAGACTGTGAGGAAGAGGAGGAAGATGGTTGAATCCTGAAAAGTCTGTCCATCCCCAAGCTTCGACCATTTCAGTCAGTATTTTAAATCAAAAGGGTGAAATCTGTCAGTGAATTTGTTTTTGAATGTCATTTTCTTTCCTTAAGTCTGTTCTATTCTCACTGCTTGCACAATTTAACTACTTTGATTTAATACAGATAGGTTGGAGCTGTCATGTTTGGATTCAGACCACTGTCCCCTCGACTCCAGAAAAGACAAATCAACAAAAGCACTCCCAACATTTTTTTTTATTTAAAATATGGAATTGAACAAATGAACTGAAATGTGACCTTAGTTGACTGCTTATCAACACACAGCTGAATGAGCTTCTCTCGCCTTAAGTGAAAATTGTGAGCCTTGTGGATGAAATTGAAGCTGTATTAAAATGCACATGCAGTAACTGTGTTGAGTTTAGGAGGCTGGACCAACAATTAGTGTTAATGAAATGACGCAAACATTTTTGGAAATACTATCAATAACTGTTGTCTGAATGCTAAATATGATGCTATCATCAGCAGTCGGTTAGCTTAGCTTAACATAAAGGCTGGAAACTAACTGCTCAAGCAGTGTTATGGAAAAGAAACAACTTGAGTGTCATCAGCTGTGCAAATTGTCTCTTTTTATTATTAAAATATGATCGGTTCTCAGGCTGGAGAAGAATGCTAATGAGCATGCACTATAGGACCAAAAACACTGCATCGTGCAAAACTTTCATAGGAGTGAATTAGGCACCATCTTATAACCGTGTTTCCAGTTGTGCTTAATACATCAGTCAACCTGGATTTGTCCAGAGATAACATACTCCACTTATCAGCACCTGTCAACGTGACAAACAAGTCATATCATGTTTGATTAATCCCTATAAAAAAACTTTAAAACTTACAGTGTGCAACTTTAGATTATAATTAGAATAACAATACAGATCACTGTATGTACAGTATGGATCTCATCTCACATATTATCTCTTGAGAAAATAAATTACATTTCCCAAAATGTCAAACTAGTCCGTAAGATAAAAAATCAACGTATGCATGATTCATAACACAGGTACAGACTTAAGTCTGCATTTCTGTACCCATTTTCTAATCGGGTGCTGTATTTATTTCAGTAGCTGTCAATAGGGTCAAAACATCATCTTCAAATATTTCTAGCATGTGCATGGTGTTTAGTAGCATCAGGGCTTCACATTGAGTTGTGGTGTCAGTCTCTTGCAGTCAAACAGTAAGGGCTTCTTTCTTTAGCAGCTATTTTGCAACAATCATGCTGAGAGAAATGCATAATAGTAAACAAAAAGAACAGTTTATGTGATAAACCACAATGCATCTAACATGTTGCATTGCCTGCATAACCCTTTATTTTTGTTCATAAGCCATAACATGTCAAAAGTGATGAGACTTTTCTGCTATTTTTGACATTTTAATAAATACAAAATATCATGGTTTTAAACTGTTGGTCAGCGAAAAAACAAAAAAAAACAAACAAAAACAATCTAAGTAATTACAATGGTTACATTTGTATTGCTTTCTGACCAAACAATCTAGCTCGCTTACTATGTATTTGTGATATATTTTATTGCAAACAACATGATTATGCGTCTTTCTGGCTGATAGTTGCTAAAAATGATTTTGGGAGATGAAAAGGAAGCAGGTTAGACATTGGGATGTTTTCATTTTGGTGCCCCCTAGTGACAGCCGTCAAAAAATAGATGCTGTTAGTGTCACAGTGAGAATAAACTGAAAACATCCCACAGATAATTGCCCACGGCAATGGGTTAATCTTTATTTACACAGAAATGATGCTGTCAGAATAACTATTTTCACATGCTATATTTACATTACTATCCTATGCATAGCGGCTTTAATAGATCATGAGTAGATAGTCCTCCAAAAAGGTGTCTCTCAATGGCCTGCCTTTACAAAAACACAAAAGCAGGATATTTGTAGGAAATATAGACTTTTTTTTAAATGCTCTGTCTTTTCCTTTTCTCCCCTGCTGTTGAATGACCAGCAAATAAAAAGCTGCCAGCATGTGACATAACATCTGCTTAGCCTTGTCCTCCACTCCTTCCGACACCAATCGCGCGACTTGCCCCGCTCACTAGCGCTGTGCTCCACCAATCAGGCCTTTTCTAGTAGGCAGACTATCTCCAGGTATTGGATAATGCTTGAACTCTCCCGCCCCCCAGTCCCACCTGTGTCCAGCCTGTAAGCTATGACCCTGTGGTGAATAAGTCTGTGTGTGTGTGTGTGTGTGTGTGTGGATAGCCAGACTGTTATATTGACAATTCAGGATTGCTAACTCTGCTGGTTATCATACTGCCCTTTTAAAGACGTTAGAGGAAGGTTGCTTGTCAGTTGGGTAGGGTTAGCGTTGCCATGGATTTAGAGGTGGCAGGAGTTTGTCTGGAGGTATCCCAGCATTCACAGTTTGGGTCTTTCCTGTCCGTCAGAGAGGGATGCGAAGCCACATCACAATGGGTCAATGGGAGGCGAATAACCGTCCTCTCCTCCTCCTTCTTTTTATAATCACTGTGCTGCAATGCAATTCTATAGACAAGTCCAAGTATATGAAAATACCAGTATACAGTATCATTGTTTCTTAGTATGTGAAGCTATGGAGAACACGTAGATTTAACACTGTACCTAGGTCACAGATCACTATGTATGGGGCGTTATGCTTTTGCTCATAACTCCATGTAAAATGAAGAATTTATTTTGTCCTTTTTTCCATTATTTGATTGAGTGTATACTGACATTATTGTGTTTTTTTTTAGGTTTGCCACAAAATGACATTTTATATATATTAAAAAAGAATATACCACAGTATAAACAGTATTAAATTAAGCTGTTTTTTATTTTTTATTTTAGGAGATCAAACTGGATTTTTGGCACATGTCAAATTTCAGACATTTACGTGTATAGGCTGACAGACTGACAGAGTCTTAACTCTGCCAGTGTCCAAATCTGATGTCATTTTGTTTCAAAACTTTTGAATATCCCCTCCCTCTGTCTACCACATCTGATTTCACTCATTTACCTACAAGAAAACACTCCAACAAATGTTATTAATCTCACACAGACCATAGCACACACACACACACACACACACACACACCAAACAGTAGGTTTCCGTCGAGAGCACACAGTCACTGACTCTTAACCTCTGGGGATATTCTTAGCAGCTTTTGTACCTTTCATTACAAGTAGTGCAATTATACGCAATAGCGCAAAAGGATTGTTTATTTCACTATGTGCATTTTTACTCTGGTTTTAAGGTGCATAACAAAGTTTTTTAATCCTTTTTCTTAATTAAGCCTATTCTCTCAGCAGGTGCCTCTCGCTTCTGAACAGCAACAAGTCTTTAGTTGCCATCTATTCATTCAATACTCATCTATTTACTGCATCCATGTACAGTTAGTTGTAAGTGTGAAACATAATACCTACTATAATACTTCCTAAAGGAAGTAGATTCTAATGTCAGGATAAAATGGCATACATGTCCTGTTGACATTGGTGACTCACAGTGTGCAAGTGAAACTGACTAAGTGTTGGTTGTGTTTTAAAGGCACCATAAGCTGAAGTCAAATAAACATTAAATGGACAGATTAAATGAACAGATAACCCTATTGTGCTTTGCTTCATTCTGTCTGTACAACTCCTGGATCTACATTGTATCCTGTTCAGGTATTTTTGTACAAATAAGGGACTGATATATTCTCTGTTTATTGGAAACTAGAATAAAAGACAACATTGCTATAAACCAAAAATGACTGAACTAGTGTTGTGTTGTGTAAAATGCAAACATACATTAGGGTTATTATTCAGTAACAGCATGTGGATGAGATAAGTGTAAAAACTTCAACTAAAGCCAGTTGAGGCGGAGCTAGTTTTAGCTATAAGAGGCAGGTAGTTGTTTTACATCTATTTAGTAGATGTAAAACATTATCTAGTATACTTTATAAATATAATCAGTATATTTGTTGATTTCTTTTGGTTTGTTTGACCTTTATTGTGAATATTTTTTCTTTATGTTCAATTTGATTTTGCTCTACATTTGCTCTCTGAAACTAGGAGCACTATATCTCCCCTAGCCTGCTGTTTTTATTGCTGCTTTTTATTGTTCCTCTCTGTACTCTTTTTGCTCACCCCAAGTGTCTGATCATCATGATGATGATGCTTACTATATCATTTTATAGATGTTTCCCACTTAACTCTGTACATTTGTGTACCTGAAGTCATCGCAGTGCCCTGAGTTGACTTTTGTTGTTTTGTTTGTTTTATGTGCTATATAAATTAACTGCAGCCTGGGATGCAGAAGGTCGCAGGTTCAAAACCCCGTCTGACTCCTATTCCATCCCCTACCAGGTGTGTCCTTGAGCCAGACACCCAGCGCTAGCTCCTTATACCTCGCTTTGGATAAAAGCATCTGCCAAGCAAAGTAAAGCAACTGAATGGAAGTGATTCTTCTGGCCCACCTATATTAAAATAGTTTTTTTCTTCTAGCTGGTGTTTGTTCCACTTGAGGTAAAGAGCGGAGGTCTTACTTGAAGTGTAAGACCTTTATATGTAATTACTCACCAGCATTCATCACTGGTTAAAATCAACTCCAACTATACCCATATCTTCTAATTTTATATTAGAAATATTATTAGTATAAAGTGCAGGTGTCTAACAGGTTTATTTTCCACAGATAATATCAAACTAACAACTACAAAACAATACATGAACACCACAGACTCAATTTCGCCCTGTAAAATACCTCTTCACTTACAAAGGCAAAGAGCCACTTGAGGGCAGTACAGACCATATTTTTGACTAACACCTAAACACAACAGAAGGCTACTCTGCTTCTTGAATTATTACACTACCAGCTGTCACCGACAGTCATCAAGTACATCAAACAAACAGAGCCCAGCCGATATTGGATTTTAGAGCAACTTGCTCAGATAGCGCTCTCCGTCAGAATCATGAAAACAGCAGGTGAGGAAAAGTTTATTAGATGAATGCCGTCTGTCCCACCATGAGAGTGTCAGATACTTTTAGGCCAATGAGCAGGTGAAGGACAGGTGAAGTGGAACAACTCTAGCATGTAGTTAGTATACAGTGGCTGAGTGAACACAAATGAACTGATTTTAATATATATTTATGTATGTCATTTCTTAAAAGATACTTTTTACTTACATTTTCCAAAAATTATGACGAGGCTACAGAAGCATGTGAAAATCCCCAATATGTCAATAGTTAACAAAATATCCACAGATACACTTTGAAACTATTTATTGTATCATTAACTCTTCTAAGAAAACAAAGACAGAATAAATAGTGAATAAATACAGATATACATTTTACTTTATGTTATTATATTTATTTACTTTAACTTTTTTCCCTTATATAATTTTATATTTTTGGTAAAATAATATTTAATTTGAAGGCTATATTAGGCTTTTACGACAAAGAAGCGATTTGTTTTTGCAAGTATGATTTTGGAGACCTAAACATTGGGGGCGGGGTATGTTAAATTTGTCAGTGATCAGGACAATTTACACATAAAAAATAACATTTCTGATTTTCTCCACCTCCTAGTAACACATATAAATATGTCATTTCTTTACTTTTAAATTTCTGTAATTACCTTAGGTCAGATCATTTTAAACTTCTGGATAGGTAATTGCGTCCTGCAGAATGGAGAAATGTGTCCAGGATCTGGTCAATTTCCGATGAACTGCAAAACAGTTTTTCCTGCTGACGTTGAACTCAATGTAACGGTTGGTCCAAATGAACAGAGTCAAACTTCTAGGATTTCCTTACCTGGAATATTGAGCGTGCATAAAGACGTAATGTAATGATGTTAGGTGGCCTGTTTTTATGATGACCCATCACCCGATGTTTAATACATCAGGCATAATAGAGATGTTGTGTGATACAGCAACACACAGTAACATTTCTTTTTCGTGTAGGATAAGACGATAATTGGGTTTTGGCACATCTGATGGCTGATATTGAGAAATTGGAATAAAAAAAAGGAAAAAGACATATATATGTGATCACAGAGTACTAGCAATGTCTTATTGCAAAATTTGACCTTTTTAAAATATTTCTAGTTTAGAGATCTTTCATTAAAAACGTTAATGTGAAAAACTACAAATAAATATTAGGTTTCTGAAACAGTCATATCAATGTTGAAAAATACAGGTTGAGTTTAGCACACATGGGCAGATGTGAGTAAATCTAATCTAATTGCTAATTTAAAAGAGCCAAAATGGGAGAAAATTGTCAGCACAGCAAAATGTCACTCAGTAATAAAATGTGATTTTTTTTATCTCTGTAAAAAGAAGCTGTTGGAAGAAAAAGAAACACTTAAAGAAACAAAATGTCATACATGGTGCACGTGTCATGTTTAATTTTCGAATAAATGATAACGAAAATGAGAATATTTACAAGAGAAATGTATGATCTGTACAAAACAATATACATGCAAAGATAAAAAACATAAAAAGATAGCAAACATGTAATTTATGAAACAGGAAACTGAAAACAAAACAATGGAAAAAACTAAACTGAGGTATCCAGTCCAAGTTTCCTTGTTTTAAACGGCCTGTGCACACCTTTTTAAAATAAATAAAAATGTAACCAAGGATTGATTTCTGCTCTGGGTAATGTGACACATTCAAGCCCTAAACCAGATTAATATACAGGTTGGTAGCTATGACGCAGCTGTCTAAACCAAAATATTACCGTTTAGTTACTTATTGTGTACTTTTTTTTAAACAGTCATTTATGGAAGTAATATTTTGGCAATAAGCATCTGTACATACAGTTAGATTATTTAGTAAAGGATGCTGCATTCTGTAAATTACACATGTACATTACTTTCTTTAAGCCCTGTCGTTTCATTATGGGGCGAAGGAGAATAAACAAACGTATGTTCATCCGATGTAGCATTTTAACTAGTGTAAACAGTCAATTCATAGATTTCCTAGCTCAAGTGAAACATAATCACATGAAAACATTAAGTACTATAAAGCTAGAGCGACTTTGGTGTACCAATACTACAGAGGCATACAGTACAAAAAGTGTTACTGTTTTGATCAAACCATGATTGTAGGTTGTGACCTCTTAACACGGCCTGGCCTGGAAGTCATAAAACTCAAAGATCAAATAAACACAAACTACCAGCAGTGCTTGCAGTACCAAGTACATGCTTTTCTCTACATTTATTACAGATACAACAGATGTCTTCATAAATAGTTGCATAAAATGGTAAAGCCGCAACATTGCACATGAGAATCAAACATAACATATGAGTGCATTTACAGTAATTTGTCTTCCTCTGCCTCCGCGTTTACTCTCAATTGATTGGCCGTCACCGCTACCACTGAGGCTCCAGCAGTCTCTTGTCCTGCCATCCAAAAGCAAGAGTTCAATGTGAATGGAAGGGAAAAGAAGTCAGGTCTATATACAACGTAAGGCTTAAACATCTCTGCGCAACACAAGTTTGTTCTATGAAAAGCAAACAATGGATTTCTGTTGTTTCTTCTCAGGCTGGACATTGCAGCATAGTTACTTGCGACATTGTCATCATGGTATCTTAGATTAGTTACATTATGTAAGCGCAGCCATTAAAAAGTTCTGACGACATGTATAAATGTCTCAAAGTCAACAAGCTCAGTTACTGTCTACAGAGTCCAAAGTAGCACAGCAACTTTCATCTGACTTTTTTCATGGAAATGTAGACACAGTACTTCTTCTTTCTATACATTGTTTCTATATTAAAGGACTGCTTCTCAAAAGTCTCTGAGTTACAGGTTTAGTGTAAAAGAGCAAAAACGCGACGTCTGTCCCTCTCTAGCAAAAAGAGGGAGGGGCAGCTCTGAGCGCTATCGCTAGGTTTGTTGGCATCACTTTCTCCTGAAAGCTCTGCATCTGTGCAGTGGTGTCAATCGGCTCTTCTGATCAGCGTTAACTCTTGCAATGCAAAATAAATAACTTCATAATGTTCAGGTAACTACAAAATTGTTGAGTTGAAATCAGCAAGCAGCAGTAGACAAGGGCATCCATCATTTTACATGATTGGTGAGAACTCCGTTCTCGAGGACTGATGAGCTAAATTTATTTGGTGAAATGACTACAGGACTTCTACATCAACATTTTGTGAACGAGGATAAGATCAGCATTCAGTTTCTCTTCCTTTTTCATCTACACCGTCAGGATGCTCAATTCCAGAGGAACCTGCAGCCTCAGCTTTAGACAACCGAAACATGTCCAGGTCTTCTGTTTCTGTCCGATCTGGACGAAGCTGTGAGGTGGTATGAATTGAAGGTTGTTTTGGACTAACAAAGCTCTTTATGGGACTCAAACTTGAGGCTGGAGGCGACTTTGGATGAAATTCCTGACTCCTCCGATTGGCCGGGCATCAGTCTGGTGTTTCCTCCTGTCTATGAAGGAGATGAGGCGGGAGGTGTCCAGGCATCCCTCTGCCCTGACCAGGCCATCAGCCAGACCGGCCTGCAGCCACGGCTCCTGCAGGCAGAGTCCAGCTGGGGGCCTTTTGCTAGGATCAGACCGTAAGAGCAAGCAGACCAAGTCTCGGGCTGCTTGGCTGACGCCCTGGAAGTAATCCTTGGGAAAGCTGAAATCCAAACGGCAGATATTCAGGCAGGTTTCTTCATTGCTCTCATCTAGAAAGGGGGAGGCGCCGCTCAGCAGCACATAGGTCACAACACCCAGGCTCCACAAGTCAGAGGTCAGTGAAACAGGATCTCCTAGGACCAACTCTGGAGGAGCAAACTCAGGACTGCCCAGCAGAGGGTGAATGTAGTGGGCACTGTTGAGCTGGACAGCATCACCAAAGTCTGTGAGTTTGACCACTGGCTGACTGCTGGGGGTGTGAAACACCAGCAGATTCTCAGGCTGAAACAAGAGCAAAGGAAAAGTCAAGTATCTCCATTAGTCTTTGACTTTGTTTTACTATAGGTAAACTCTCGACAGAAAGCCTTGTACTGAAGATGACAAAGCTGATCTACCAACATATCTAAAGCTCAATCAATATAATAGTAATGATTAGTAATTATCATTATGAACCAAACATAATGGGGCATGTTGTGCTCAGCGAAGCAGCTGTTAAATTCACATTTATCTCAAAGAGAGCTTTTGATCTTTTCTAAATCTCAGTAGTTCATGGATTACTTGTAATATCAAGTGTAGTAATAATACAAATTTAAAAAACTGCAGTGCTTACTTTTACGTCCAAATGTGCTATCCTGCAGTTGTGAAGGTAGTGTAAAGCTTCTAAAACGTCCCGCAGGTAGCAGGCCACTTTCTCCTCTGTCAGATTCCCCCAGCTAACGATGTAGTCCAGCAGACGACCTTGATCCAGCCTGAGACACAAAATGAAACGAACGAAAGACACGTGAAGGCTACACATCATGTAGCTCATGTAGCTACATCTAGTTTAGTTAGTTACTCACATCTCCAGGACCAGAATGTAGCTGCTGGGGGTTTCGTATGTATCGATCAGACTGACTATGTGGGGATGTTGGAGCCTCTGGAGCAGATTGAGTTCTTGAGTTACCCGGTCCCTCCTCATTAGCTTTTTGTTCACTTGTTTGACTGCCACTGTACGTTTAGTCCCCCGGTGGTCGCAACGCTTGACAACGGAGAAACGACCCCTGGTGTGAAGAGATTTTTATTTTATTTTTTGCAAAAGATCCATATCAAAGTTAACCACTGAAATATTGAGGTCAGTTTATTACCTTCCCAGTTCAACCACCTCGGTGTAGTGAGACTCAAAGTTGTCCTTCCAGCTCACTCTGGTCCCATCAGTGGACACAGCTGAGTACGAATAAGGTTCATATTTAGCACCGACAACTTCAGATAACTTTCACGACTGAATTGAGTCTTAAGGTCTGTACCTGTGTTCTCACCTAATACTCTGAGGCTAGCTGACGAGGTCACGCTGCCGAGCTCGTTCGTGGCAACACAAGTGTAAACACCATCATCCTCAGCGGCTACACCGATAATCCGCAGCGTGGCTTCGCCTGTATCACTGGATGAAACACATGGAAAATTAACCCTGATTTTTATGTTCCTTCTTGTTAAAACAGTCCATTTTATTTACAGCCTATTAGAATATTTCATAAAGCTCTGCTCTACATTACAGACAGTGGCACAGTATGTACAGTGACATTCAGATTATTTTCCTACCTGTAGGCGGTGCTGAAGTGACCGTTGTTAGTGAGGTTGCTCTGGTGGGGTCCTTTCCAAGTGACAGTGGCCCGGGGTCGACCACAGACTTTACACCTAAGGGTGACACTTTCTCCGTTGTCACACGTCACGTCACTCAGCGGTACAAGAAACTCTGGAGGAACTGGAAGGGAACAATGTAAGATTATCTTATGATATTACGTATTTGAGTTCAGCACATTTAATTAGTTTTAGTTTTAGAACAGCTAATTAGCGGTTATAACTTACCATCATAGATGTAGTTTGGATTTAGAAGCTGGAATAAAATAAATAAAAATAGAATGTAGAAGCATGATTTAAGAGCAGCACTGAACCATCTAGGTTTGTACAGATGCTTACCTTTACAGAAACTTTATTGGCAAGGCCTTCCCTGGATTTCCTGTAACCATTTTCCAGCTTGGTATCTTTCTTTACCTCTTTCTCCTTCTTTTCAGACTTCTTACGGATGCGCAAGGATGTGTGCCAAGATGAAGACTTCCTACTGGGAGAAAAATATGCAACAAGTAAATATTTTGAATGACTAATAAAGGGAATGGGTTCCAGCATTGGCTCCTTAAAATGTGGTAAACAATGGAGTTCCTCAACTAAGCTACTCGTATGTAGTTGTTTTTCCAGTATTTGCTATTAACTTCAGATTGAGATGTTTTTTTCTTCAGAGCTCTTACTTGATGGATCCCTCCGGGCAGTCAGGGACAATAGCTGACGTGTGCCCCAGCACAAATCCGGGGATCCAGCCCTCGGCAGCGGGGCCCTGCTCGGTAGCCGCCCTGAATACCAAGAACATGTTTTGCTGGTTGCTGGCCAAGATCTGGACGACCTCACCCTGTATAACACTGATCTCATCCTCTTTCACAGCCATGTAGTCCTGGGTCACCAACATGGTGGATACGCTACTGCTGCTGCTGCTTTCACTCTGCACCACAGGGAGGAAACAAGGGAAAATCCTGAGTACAAACTCATACACTCATTAAGTTAAACGTTTTCAACACTTGGAAGCAATAGATACATCAAGAATAGATATTTAAAATATGTAAGATAAGATATAATAATAATATTGGGGGGTGAGTAGGAATATTAAGGCATAAGACACACTGAACATAGCTGCCGGTCCACTGAAAACAGAGTAGACTGAAGTGCAAGAAGGACTAATGACTCATTTTCATCTTGGTAAAGATAACTGGGTGAAGAAAGGCAGCGAGAAGATGATTTCCATTTCTCTCGTCTTTGCTCTGTAGCTACAGGCAAAGACGAAGTGCATTAGATTGAGAGGATCAAAGAGTACGTTTGTAGGTGAAACCACAAACGTTGGAGGTTAATTGCAAGAAAAATAGATTTGGGTAACACAGCAGAAGGTGGAGGACGGCCAAGAGGAAGTCAGGTGTTAGTATAAGCTTTGTTAGGACTAAGAAATCTAGAGACAGTCTTGAAAGGGAATCGCTGAGGAGTTGAACAAGGTCCATTAGAGTGGTTTGGAACTTGAGAGCACGATGACCTTTGCTAGAGATTCGCTAAAGCCAGAGAAAATGATGTTTAAGAGCAGTGAAGGTTGTCAGATGTGTAGTAGGGAACAGATTAGTATCACCAGCTGCAGCAGGACAGGAGACAGAAGGCAGATAGGACAGATCAGGCGTCCCTCTGCCCGTTTGTTAGTTGGAGCAGCACTGGGTAGCAGGTGATAGTCTTACCCCATTACTGTGGGTGGACTGGATGGACTGCTCACTGGCCGATGAGCATGTACTCATGCGGTCCGCCTCCTTGCTGTGTGTGGAGTGTCTGTGGGTTTGACTCCCAGATCCAGAACCAGTCTGGATCTGGTTTGAATTCTGACGGGCCAGACTCTCTCCTGCTTCCCCAGGAAAGGTAAATGAGCCAGGCCGGCTGGCTGGGGAGCCCGGCATGGAGTTCCAGAATCCAGATCCGGACTTCTGCCCGGGGCTGGGAGGGGGAGGGGGAAGGATATCCTTGCCAAAAGCTGGAGTGGCCAGCGGGGAAGCCATAGGAGACACGGCTCCTGGCCGTGGTTTGGAGGGCAGAGGCCCAACCGTGGCACGGGGAATGGGGGATACAGCAGTGGCAAGAGTAGGGGTTTGTGTTTGTTCCTCTTGGATCTGGATGGGGCGCTTGCCCCGTGGGCTACCCCCTGGAGGGAGCAGGGAAGGACGGACAGGAAGAGGGGACAGACCTGGATCATAAGTGAGCAAAACTCACACCTGAGTCACATCTTTCATTGTGCCATAAAAAACAATCTTACAAATACAGATGTTCCATACCTGATATCTTGTTGGGGCCATCGGGGTCGCTACCAGGATGGTGGCGTAGGGGTTGGGGCAGACGGGAAGGCTGGGGTATTCTGGAGGGCCGACGAGAGCAAGCCTGGGGTCCTGAAGGAATGGAGCTACTTTGAGAGTTTCCGCCGCCAACTGTAGAAGGCGCATTGGACCCACTGCTGCCTCCACCTGGAGCCGCCACGCTGCGCACACACGATCCGCTGCTCGCCCCCACGTGGTTCCTCTGATACTCTATTGGTGAAGTCAGAGCTATGAGAGGTACAAAATGGACGAGGGGACGCATGTAGCAAACATTTCCCTACATACAACCTCCCCCCTGAGGTGTGTGAGCGTACCATTGAGGAAGTTGCGTTGGCTTTCAAGTATCTGGCTGATCTGGAGGGTCCAGACCTCACGCACCCCCGGGTGAGAGGAATGAAGCACAAACGACTCCACGGTGCCGCTGGTAGATCGAGAAGTGAGAATGAACTTGCAGGGATCACCTTCAACGTTCTCCTCCAATCCCAAACAGCTTATCTGCAGGGTTGAAAAAATATATAAATTATCTGATAGATCGGGACATCCTGAATTTCTTGTGAATTTTATCTAAAAGAAAATGAGTGTGACTTAATGTTATGACTGTTCTTATCCTTCTACACTAGAGGGAGCTACACGTCTTTCACCTGCAATTGATAGACCCTCAATCATAATGAAAGTAGTACTACACAGTCATGCCCCTTGTTACTACCTTTATGCTGTTCTTGTAAAGGAAGCCGGGTAACGAGAAACCTTTCTTCTTATCGAGGGGTTCGCTGAAGATAACCAGCTGCTCAAAGAGGAAGACTCTTCTCTCCTTCATCCGGCCAAGCAGACCACTATCTGCGTCAGACACCATGAAGGTGTCCTGCAGTAAAAGGCGTCCTTGAGCCACAATCTTTCCCTGGAAATGGAGATGAACAAGATGGAAAGGGAAACGCATGAGAATGAAGTGCACAGAGTTTGCGTAGGGTTAATACATGAGTATGTTCTATTACTTTACTGCATAACTGAATGTTTCTTACATCGAATCCTTGAAGCCGGCCAACATTCATCATGTCATTGCACCTTTTTGGCACAATGCACATGACCTCCACTGCTTTCTGTAAGAGTCACAAATTTCCAAAGTGTTGATGGGATTCCTGAACATGTTTTATTTGCTATATGCTTTTAAGAGCTGCTGATCTCACCTCCAACTCCACAGACTCTAGCCCGGCCTTTTTAGAGTGTTTCAGGAAATCCTAAACAGAAAAATATTAATAAGAAAGTTTTCCCTTTAACACCAGTGTAAATTAAGACATTATTGAAGAGACGTAGACTTCTAAGCAGCAAATATAAAAGTGATATACTGTATAATATACTATATATTAATTTTAGATGCCAGGTGAGTAAATAACAGGTGTGGCTTTGGCACCTCCTGCTCTACTGAATCATACAAACCTTGAGCAGGAGCTGGTACTTCATGATCCTCTGGACTGGCTTGATGAGTAGGTCTGTGATCTGCAGCCTGTGTCCTAGCCGCTGCTTCAGATCCTGAATGGAGCCAGAGTTCAGTGGAGAGGCTGGCGGCTACTTAACGCATGTCGCATGATTTCTAATTAGTAATGCTCACCTCGAAGTAGGTGTCGATGTACTCCGAGACGATGTGCTCGGACTTGGGCTTGTTTTGACAGTAAACCACATACATGTTCAGTCTCCGCTCCTGGATTCAAAGGGCACACACATTGACACCATGATCAACCGCATGCTGGCATAACGAGCAGAAGTTGGATATTGGTTGCTGACGAACCTGTTTGAGAAAGAGTGGACCCAGAGTGTCCGGGTCTTCCAAACATTTCTCCAGCTCACAAAGGAAGAAGCTGAGAAGAAGAACACAGAGAGATAAGCTAGTTCTCTGAAGAATCTGTATTCTGCACATGTGCACGTCACCTACTCTTTGTGCCAGTCATAGATCTGATGGATGTTGCCAAACACAATTTTGTCCTTTCCCTTCATATCATCAGGGACGCCCTCCTCCTTCATTCTACTCATGTAGCCCTTAAGATGTAGAGACACAAATACACATTTGCAACAGGGTGTTAGAATAAACTAAATAAACCAATAAACCTTCATCTTTCACATCTAGTAATGTACAACCAGTAATCGATCAGTCATCTCACCTCCACCACCAGACAAAGGTCTCTGACGTAGTCTCTCTCCGACTCCACCAGCTCAAGCAAGATGTAACTAGAGCACCGAAAAAAATATTTGCCTCAGAATTCAAGAAATACAGAAAAGTACCCAAGTAAATGTAAAAAACCTTAATGTGTGTAATAACATGAATGAAGTACTGTCTACATACTGTCTTTTCTTGAGGATGCTGGTCCTGCGTTCGTCCAGTTCCTCCATCGGAGAGGAGGAGGAGAGGAGGGAGTTATCAGATGGGTTGAAGGAGGGAGAGCTGCTGTCCCCCTGTTCTACTGATAGAGAGTTGGGTCTGTCCTCCAGAGCCTGCACCAGGAGTAAAGGTGGGAAAATGCTGACTGTCTTAAAATGTGTTGCCATGGCAGTAATGTTTGTCTAGATTGTGTCAATAATATAAATGTATTTATATTATTACATGCTTCATCTTTCCATCCACTCAAAGCTAGGTTTCCAGCTTCATAAAACTCACGTTAATCTATTCTCAAAAGAATATTTTAAGACAATTATCTGTGTTAAGTCCACAAACATGTAACCTTCAGATGGGATAAATAAAGGTCAGTGTGATTTTGGTTTCCTATATTACCCTACCATTTTGCTTTTTACCAGCTCCTCGATGGCGCTCACCAACTCAGCAGCACTTGGTGTTTCTGAACTGGACGGACGGACTGACAGACGAGAAGAGGTCTGCACGGAAATTAACAGGTTAAAAGAGGGAAAAAGAAGAAGCTTCAGAACCTGATAATTTATGAAATTCAGCAACCTCGTTTGCTGGTTTCAATACACACACTATTGTTGCTAGTTAAAAACTGATACAAGATGTACTTAACCATAATGAAATGTCCCTTTCAAAAGAGCAATTTCTGAATATGTGAAAAAATATGTATCTATAATTAGTGTCTGTGAGACATTTTGTGCTGATTGAACCCAGAAATTTGAAACTACAGATGGACTAAAACAAAAGAAATGGCTTAAAAGTAAGTTTTGGTTAAGTTAATTTCAAGATTAGCTTGTGTAGTAACTATTCCTGAGTGTTATTGTAAGTCTGCCAAGTAAAGTAAAGTAAAGTAAAGTTTTGCTTTAGTTATCTGTGCAAGTGAAATTGTGGGTAAATGTTCAATGCAATTCAATGCTGTTCTCCAAAATGATGTTTCCACTAGTGAAACCCCAGTGCTGGGGGGGTTATAGCTAAAGGTTCAAACAAAATGAAAAGAAAAAATATGTGAAATTTGAAAAACTATCGATGAAAAGGTAGAAACATGAGGCCAAAGTTAGGGTGAATAAAATGAGGAAATGGAGGGGGAGTGAAATGTCAAAATTCACGATGAGGAGAAGGTGGGTGGGTGGGGGGGGGCGTGATGTTTGAATGGCAGATGTTTCCACTGCTCCCTGTGTGATGAAGAACAGCCTTTTAACAGAGTGGAGAATGAAAGAGGCATATGTAGGTATGTATGCATATACAGTATAGTTCAGGAGACTCTCACCCTTGCTGTGCTGTGCTTCAAGACTTTCCCCAATTAGGTTTTCTGGGTGAGGCTGTGTGCCCTTCTGGCCTCGCCAGCGTTTAGAGATGCCAATTACTCGCATGGGTAATGAGGTTAACGCACAGAGGGTAAAAGGGGAATGAGGACGAGCGGGGGTGAGGGACTGGGTAGTGACGGGTCCAGGAATGATAGGAGGGGGGGGGTGGATTTTTACCATCTGATTAAATTATTATCCAGGGGAGGTGCCTCCTCGGCCGACGGAGTCTTACCAACACTCCTTCTTTGCATTTATGTTGGGTACTTAAACTTCACTTACCGACCTCACTTCATCAATCACACTATCAATGTGTAAAATAAACATGGATGACAAACATGCATTCCTCCTGTGGTACGCTAACCAGCTCAGGGTCTCACAAAATGTCCTCAAGTTGTGTAAAAGCTGGGGCAAAGATGCGATAAAGTCTGTCCTACATTTAGAATTGGGAGGTAAAAGCATCCTCTCTTTATCTACACTTTCACTTCAAGCCCTTTCACATCTGCCAGGTCACGCTGCTTTACAGTGGTGTGTTAAATAGACAGGGCAGAGGTCAAAACAAGTGAAACTATAAACAATGGAAGGAACTACAATTCAGTATTTAAAGAGTTACAAAATTTAGAGTGACTTCAAGTGGACAGAGAGGTGAATTTTAAAAAGAAGAGCATTAAGTCTACCAAAGGCTGCAAGCTTAGATACAGTCGTAAAAACCAAAGAAAAGAAGCTTGAGAAAGTAGTGCCTAAAGCTGAAGAGCAGGGGGGAAAAAGACAGAATTGAAAAACTCATTCAGGGAAGAGACAGAAGGGGAAGAACAGGGCATTTCAGATGGAGAGGAATGGAAACTGAGACAAAGCAAAGACAGGACATAAATCAAGATAATGCTACAGCATGGCAAACAGCAAACGATACAACCAGGAAACAAAACAAAAGAGAAAAAGAAATTAGTGTCAGAGGGTTCTCTGCTTAAGTCGAAGAGGAGACTTGGACTGTAATTGAGTAATTGACTTGATTTAAATGTTTCTGCTTTAGAAGAGAGGGGAAAATATGACACAGCATGCCAAGATAAAATGTTCTGTGTGAAACAAGCTAAGGAGTCTCGAACCTGTGTCTAACTTATAACAGCAACAATACAGAGAACCTGCAAAAGAAATGTTTGTCATAAAGACGAACAGAGTTCTTAAATTAATTAGCGAAATTATGTTTTGCAGAAGTTGTTTTTTTTTTGTCACTGATTTGAAACTGACTTGTACTCGTGTAATACAAAATCCCTCCCCTCAGTTGTTCTTGTACAATTAATTCTACCATATAATCAGAGAGGGAGAGCGTGTTACTGTGAGCAATCATAGCTTTCTTTTTAGAGTATGCACATGTTATTTTAACAGGGTTAACTGTAGCAAGAGGAGCCGTTATCTGAAATATGAGCAACAGTTTGAGCTTTTGAAACTAAATAACTAACTGTGCGACTGTGAAATTATAATGCAGCCTAATTCCAAAGGAAAACAAATCACTTGTGTCCTAAGATGTTAGAAAATACTAACTGTGCGTCTAAAGAGAGTGAACATGGTTTGGATCACAGTCCCAATAGACTCCACTTCTCTGTACCCCCTGTAACACCCCCTCTCCTCACCTTGTCATCCTGTGAGTCCGGCTGCAGCAGGCTGTGCTGTTGGATGGCCATAGGTGGAGGCAGAGGTACTGAGTCGGCGCTCTCCTCGCCTTCCTCCTCTCCGCAGCTCTGCATGCCTGAAGAACTGGACTTGGACAATGTGCCGCTTGACAAACCCTCATTACGAACCCTCTGCAACACACACAGACCATAAAGCACCGATTACCACACCGCTCTACAACTGCACAGGAACTTCTACATGGACGCCGTGCATCCACCCACCTCCTCCACAGTCTCATCCTGAGGGGTAGCAGCACTTTCATCGGAGTCTTTCTGGGAGCCCATCGTCATTTCCCCGCTCTTCCTGACCTCGCGGCTCTTCTTGTGCTTGTGGGCCAGTTTCTTCACATGGCCATCTGCTTTGCCACTGCTTAGACGACGCACTGGGCTGGTGAGCCACTTCCGCAGAGTGTTACCTGGGAAATAAATCAAAATGAGTTTGTGCTGTGTGCAAGATGCTATGAACGCTAGAAGGCAACCCCTTGATTTGTATTATGACTTTACCGATAAAGCAGCATCAGTTGCTGAAAATCTCTTGAGTTCCCAGTAACTGCTTTTGCACCATTCTGACGTAGCTTGCTAATTTTGAGTTGATGTGGTCGTGTTTAATGGGAATATAGCACAGATGACCATACCTGGTCGCTTAGGTCCTGGTGATGTGTGCGAGCCAATGCCGTGACCAGGTTGGAGAGTAGCGGACGACCCTGGCATGATGGAATCGTTGCTGCACACAGACAGCGTGTCTGTGCAAGATAAAACAATTTCTACATGATGACATCTACTAACTGCTTCGCTCACAGCCTTTTCCCAAACTGTTCACACCACGCTCCTCACCTTTGTGGTTGAAGATGCCCTCCATCTCCATGGACGACCTGGAGTGTGCGATGCATAGCATGGAGCAGGGCACCAGGCCCTCCTGGGCAGGAGAGCGGTCCGTGGTCCTGACAAGGCACCAGTCTGGCTTGTCATGACAACGCTCCAGCACCTCCACTGTCTGGCCACGCCGCACTGTCAGCTCGTTGCTGTTGCTTGCCATGAAATCGTGTATCACCACAGTCAGCTCGCAGCCACCGGAGAGCTAGGGGAGAAAAAAGAATCACTAAAATCTGGCTTCTATGTGAGATTTGTCACAGGAACAAGAGGCAGTGATGCTGGATCTGAAACACACTGAGCTTACAATATTTCTGGTCACCATCGTGTATAACTTCTTACCTTATCGCTGTCCAGTGTGTTCTGGGAAGTGCGGGATGCAAGTGAGATGGTATCTGGTTGGCTGCTGCCTTCACCCTGACTGTCCAAATCCTCTCCGTCCCTGCCGGACACAAAGAAGGGGGTAACAATGGCTGAACAAACAAACTAGCATGGATATGCCTGATGTGATTGAACTCATTTCTGATTTCTTATTAACTCTTTAACTTGTAGGCGTCACATGTTCACCTTCGTCCTTTGGGGTGCTTGGTCGTAGTTGGTTTAGGGATATGAATGGGCTCTTTGAGCGCTCCTCTCAGGTGAATGGTGCGCTCCTGGATCACTTCCCTGATGTGCTTGATCCAGTCCTGTTTGTTCTCAATGCTCGATGCCTGTTAACGTCGACCATGAAAGGCGTTACGAGTTATCAGGGAATCGCCCTTCTTTGGAATTCTTGTTTCACTCTGTGCATTTCACACAAGTCTGAACTGAGCTCTTCTCGTTTCTTACCAAGTTCCAGAATTCTTCAGATTAATTTAAGTTTATGTGAAACCACCCCACCTGCTGACCCCTAGAACAGAGCTTCCCAACATTCGCTGTTAGCTGTATCCCCACAGTTCTTTTTATTGTTAAGCCAAAAGCGGCTGTGTACTTCCTGAGATATAAGTAGCGGGTCTTTACTGGTAAATAGGAGAAAAGATAAGAAGTGCTAAGAGTTTGTGTTTCAGACTTGTCAGAAATGGTTGAGGGCTGTGTTGTGGGATAGTTTGTACTCACCATCGCTCCATGTTTGGATCCCTGACTTAGCTTTGAATTTAAAATATAAAATAGAGAAGTTCACTTGTTTGGTTTTAGCAAATGTACATAACATTTTTTTATGCTGACAGAACTGATATGATAAAAATGTACAACACAGACAATTTTCCTTGACAGTAGAATAAAAGCCAATTAAACCTGTAACAAATTGTAATGAAGTGTGTGTGTGTGTGTGTGTGTGTGTGTGTGTGAGACACAGAACACGTGTTGTTAGTAATGAGCCACATATTAACTATCCACGCACCACATACCAGCTTCTCAGCAGTTAGTTTGGTAGTCAACATGTATTATAGATTTGCTCAGCGTTAAGAGTGTTAGGATTTTGGCTTCATACTGTTCCAACAACTGACAAACTTTAACCCATTTGTGACAAAACACGCAGAGGAAAAATGTCTCTCAGAACTAAATTAATCCGTGTGATTTCTTACTCGTAACGATGGAGCTGAAACCATTAAAAAGCCTATTTTTTTCGGTTAGAGAAAGATGGCTACTTGTCACTTTGATTAAGTGGCTCAGAGCCAGAATGGGGGATTGTGGGCGTTCAGGAGTTGAATCAGTGTCAGCAGCGTTGGTGGGAGCATGTGAGCCTACAGAGAAAATTAGAGATACAAACATCCACAGAAAACACAGCCCCAGATATACAGATGTGCCCGTGTTTGTTAGAAGATGAAACAAAGCGGAATCCAACAAGAAGACAGAGGATTGCCAAGAGAGAGACAAAAGAAAGAGTTCTACAAGACAGGAGTGGATGACTACAGAAAGCTTCTTTGCCACCTGGAAGCTGCTCATGCAATCAAACAACAGACGAGAGTACAAAGAAAGATGAGAGCATAAGGAGAGAATCAGTAGAGAAACCTGGGCTAGACTGATAGAAAGATTTTCTGAGGCACTTTTCTTCTCCTGATTTATAATCTGCAACGGTATAAAGTTTCAGAGTTACTTTGGTTTTCATAGGCTTTTTTCTGGGATTTGGGGTTCTGGCTCTATCAGTCACACCCAGGAGAATTCAGAAGAAGCAGAATAGAGGAGTGTGTGTTTACCTTGAGCACAATCTTGTTGTCAGAAGTTGGAGTGCGCCCAACCCACAGAGCAAACTTACAGGGATCTCCCTCAACGTGCTCTGTCACCCCCAACTCTGATGTCTGTTAGAGAGAAGAATAATATCAAACATCACAGGTGACCCAAGTAGTCTTCTATTCTCTGACTGGTTAAAACGGCGAGTACTGCACATACATGTTGTATTTTCAAGCTAAAGAGTAAAAAAATTCTTTTACTCACAAAAAGTTTGCTCTTATAGATGTATTTGCTCCTGCCATTTGAGTCCTTGACCTCCTTACTGAAGACAAGAGACATCTCAAAGAGGAAGAGGTGGCGCTCTCGCCCCTTACGTATCAGAGTCTTTGGATCCCAGACCTGGAATGACTCCTGGAGAATGAGCTCACCCTGGGACTCAATGTTTTCATCAAAACCTGGAGGAAGCAAAGAGTGTTAGCAGATATTTATATATGTAAATTAATCTAAATACTACAAATCGTAAAATCTATGAGCACGAATAACAAACACGTTAATGTGTTAATAACCTTCCAGCATAGAGAGATGCATGGCATCGTTGGCTTTCTTAGGAACACTGAGCATCACCTCCAGGCCGTCTTTGATCTCGCCTTTTCCTTCTTCGCAACAAGTCAGCAGCTCCTGAACACACACACACAGAAACCATGACAGCAGGAAACCACGGAGACGGAAACGCAGCGAGATAGATGTGATATGGTGACTTACCTTGAGGAGCAGCTGATATTTAGTGATTCTCTGCACAGGCTTGATCAGATAGGAAGAGATGGAGTTGGCCAGTCTGTGTCTTTGTTGAATTTCCTGTCAACAGCCGCAAAAGAGAAGCTCAGTGATGGGACGGAACATACAAGCACAATCTAATTTACTTCTAGTGACCCTACGCGACACTCACATCAAAGTAGTTCCCAGCGTGTTCCAGGATGAGCTGGGTGGAGTCTGGTTTGTTCTTACAGTAGTTGACATACATCTGGAACTTGTCAGCCTGAAGGAAGAGAGAAATACTGAATACTTGACGGCTTGTGAGAGTGGACAAAACCAATATAAAATAATAAAGTAAAATGGCTTCAAGAACCATCACAAATGTCCACGTAAACAATTACAAAACAATGCCTACCCATGTGACAAAACAATGGCCAACATCTTCAGGGAGCTGCTCATATTTCTCCAACTCTTTGAGAAAGATGCTGATAAAACAGGGAAAGAGGGGTTAGAAGAAGAATAGACTTATTCAGTTTAAGACACGCCAACCACACGGTGCTAGAGGTGGCCTTACTTGTGGTGGAACTCATAGAGGTCTTGCATGTTTCCAAATATGATGTGCTCCCTGTTTATGATTCCTGGAGGAATCTCCTCCACTCCACTGGTCATCTCCCACAGGTACGTCTGCACGCACAGTCGAAAAACAACATATTTGATTCATTTTGACATTAAGCACCAAACGCTGCAGCTGTTGCACAGGTCTGGCGTGAAACAGGTGAACAGCAGTGGGATGTGAAGCTGAACTCACGTCCATGCACTCCCGCAGGTCTCGCACGTAGGCTTTTTCTGTCTGAATCAGCTCTGCCATGATGAACCTGAACACAATTAATGCTTGTTATAGCGTTCCTATGTACACAGCGGTGCATCGCCATGCCAACAATCACCTTTCAGCTAGTCTCCTTCATCCATTTATACTAATAAATCATGAAAGAGTTACAAGCCTTAAAACCTGGTTGTAAAGCAGCCACCAATGAATGAAATCATGGCCGTGATCTGTGCAGCTCACATAAGATGATGCAGTTCATTTCAGAAAAGAACAGGCTGATGGATGGAGGAAAAGGTCTAAATGCAGTGTAATCTACCATGTATTGAACATATAAAGTAAGCTTAGTCATGTGAGTCAGGTCTTGGTAAGGAGACAACCAGACACACAGTAACTATTTGGCTACAGAGCCTGGCAGTTACTCATGCTTTGGAGCAGTGAAACATTTGAAACAGGAATAAAAATGCAATAAAAATGCTGACTTGCTCCCATGTGTTTCCTTTACAGGCACAGCACAAACGGTTCAGAAGTGTTCAGTTAAGGTTTTAAAACTAGTAAAGTCATTTGGACGCTCTGTTAGACGTCGTGCTGTTCTGTGAAGGTCTTTTTTGATCTAGTTCTATAAACACAAAGTGATAACATACTCCTTTCTGCGCGCTGACTTGCGTTTCTCCTCGTTTAGCTCATGGGCAGCATCCCTCAGCTTGACCTCTGACCCCGGAGCAGTGGCAGGGATGATGTCCAACTGGAGATCTTTGCTCTGACACAGGAACAGACATTAAGCTCTTTCAAAGGGCAGATCACGGGCCAGACATTGTAACCTAAAAACGGAACCACTTACTGCCTTGTTTGAGTCTGAGGAAATGCCCAGAGCTTTCTCCAGGCTGCAGCGATACTTGTCCATGCGCAAGGAGAAGTCGCGGTAGCGTTTGTCCACCGCTGTCACCCATTTTTTGATCTCTGCAGCGTGACTGTGGCCTTTCTCACAGAAACCATCAGCCAGCTGGATCAGGAGCTTAACACGTTCCTTCGTTTGCTGGGGGGGACAGGGGAGTGTGTTACACACACACACACACACATAACGTAACACGGTGTAGTAAGTGTGTGTGTGTGTGTGTATATGTGTGTGTGTGAGACCAACCCTAGCTGTGATGTGGAAGTCCTCGTGCTCCTTCAGCAGCTCCTGTGTGTGGTGAATACTCGAGCCGGTGGAGGTGTGTGTAGACAGGTAAAACTCTCCTGTGTCATGAATCCACTCCAGAGCCTGAACATTTACACAGCAAACATTAAAATACAACAGCACGAGTATTTCTCCTTGACCTTTTAACCTTAAGTGTCTTTATGCGTTTCACGCACCTGCTTGGCGCTGCGTTCAAACACCACGTACTGCTGACACTGGTCCAGCCGTCGCTTTCTCATTGTCCAAAAGTGGAGGACGCGATTCTCTCTCTGAAGCAGCTCGTTGAGGATGTCTGAGCAGAACAGGAATACAGAATTCAGGCATTCAGCAAACAAACACACCCACGCAACTCAAAAGACTTAATCGGTACTGCACACATAACAGGAACCCGGATTTGTTTTAGAGCTTTTCCACTTTCAGACATGAGGAGAAGTGCTCTAATTAATGTGCAGTCTTTGAAATCTGCAACCTAAACACGTCATCAGTCACTTTAATCATCACTAAAAGGGTGCTAATTTGTGTTTGTCTTCTGTGATTGCACATTTAGTTGATTTTATGAATTAAGTATTAACTATAATAAATAATATTTGCTCCTGAAATAACTAGGAAGAAAATATTTAGGACCTCTGGGATTCTCCACTTCAGTAGTTCCCAACATTTCTGTCAGATAGATTTCCTCAAATCCATGGAACAGTTTTGAAGTGAAGTGCCTCTTATGGTTGGTTAGGTCAGCTTTGTGTTTGTCCTGGCTGCATATTACTTTCAGCTATTCCTAGAATCCTTTTTCTACCTTATAACCTGCTAACTGGTTCAGACACTCATTTTCCACTACTCACTTTTAACCTGTTGTTCTGGTGCTTTGACGTGGCTTAGCATCCCAGGCATGTTGACGCTGTTCCTGTGCATGTACTTGAGGAAGACGTCTGCATTTCTTCTTGCCAGAGTGCAAGCCTGAAAGATTAACACACACACACACACACATACACAGAATTCACACGTTGAACATTTTGTCCTGGTTTGCTTCTGATACAAGTATGTGTCTGTGTGTATTACTTTAAGGAAAGCCTCCTTCTGCTCCAGGTGTTTACTGATCATTGGAGAGACGTGATCCGTTTCACAATTAGGGCCTAGTTTGTCGGCTCCTCCGCACCAGTCCTCCTCGCGCTTGTACTCCTGCTCCAGGCTCTCCAACACGCTGCACACCTGTGCGGAGGAACACATTCAGTCCGAGCCAGGGGAATACATGAAATAGTGTTTTTGTGGGCACAGGAAAAGTGAAACTGAATGTGGTCTTGTACCTGTTCAGAGGTCTTGTAGAAGGCCACAGAGGCGTTGACCAGCTTGAGCCTGTCCTCCATCTTCAGCATGAGCTGCTGCCAGTGAGAGGCCACGCTCTCTGCACAGTCTCTGATCAGGTCCATGTCATAGTGGTTGGCCTGGAGCAGAGCCTCTGCTTTCTGCTGAACCTGCAGGGCACTCTGGTGGGTTTTCTGCAAAGACAGGAAAAAGGTTAAGGTTAAAGTTAAACAATAAATCAATTCTGAAAATAAAGTCTAGCTTCAGAAATTTTACCTCAATAGCATGTTGAAACTGCTCATGTTCTCTCTGGAGTTGTTCCGCTTCCTGCAGGGAGCTGGCAGTGATTAGACCAGCGTTCAGCATCGACTCGCCATTACGGATCCAACCCAGAACCTGGATACACAGAAGATTAACAAATGTCAACAATTTGGGGACCTGCTGCTGCAAAATGGTGACTGCAGATGGCGCCTTTTTCCAGGTTTTCATTCGACTGTATTTGCCTACCTGTTTTACTTCAGCCTGCAGGTGTCTCAGCTGGACACACTGCTCCAAGTGCCTGCGATGCTGCTCGGCTGCCAAGTCCAGCTCCTGCTGCTTTTCATGGAGGAACTCCAGGAGGTCCTGAACTCTTGTAGCCATGTCAACATCTCGGTCGCACAGCAGCTCCACGCCTGGAGGAAGGACATGCAGTCGCATGCAGAATTTTCTCTCTTAATATAATATGATGACATGTGATCTGGTTTGAAATGCTTATTTAAATTCCAAGAACTTCTCCATGAATAAAGTTATCAGTGTGCTATGATACACGTGAGGTGATGTAACCATTCCTTGCGCAGTTTTAGAGAGCACCTATTAACATGTGAGATCACAGGTGAGCTATTATGGTTAGTGAGTGGGTGCCTCTCATCACAAACACTGACCGAATCTGACCCGCGACACCTACACAGTATCAATATTAAACTAATGTAGCCAACACAGGAATCTGGGCAGCAACAGTGAACGTTAGCTGCATCCTGTTTTATGCCTCAGCTGGATGATGACTGATGTCTGATGTGGCAACCAGGTAACAGTCAAACGACTCTTCACTTCTACTTCACTTCAGCTCTAGAGATAATAGATTCTGGCAGCTGTATCACAGGAGGGCAGATGAAAAACAGTGCAGGAAACTACTTTTTTTTAACTAGCTACCTGAAAATGAAATAACTGGATAAATCACACAGAAGAAAAATGACTATTTGTTTTTCTGGGGAGTGTGCTCACCGGAGGTCTGGACTTCGTTGACATACTGCAGCAGTTCCTGCCCCTGGTGGATGACATCGAAGGTGAGGTTGTTCATGGTCAGAGCCTTGTCTGCATGGTGCTGCAGCCTCTGCTCGGCCAATGTCAGGTCCTCTGTGTCGAAATCATTCATCTGACCTGTCAGCTCCTCGTTCCACGACTCCAAGTCAGAGATGATCTGAGGAAGGAAAGCACGATTCCATTGACCATTTTAGGTCCATCTTCCACATACTCACACACTCTCACATAGTAAACGTGTTACTCACATCAATAGCATCTCTCTCGAAGATACGGAGCTGCAGGAAGAGCTCCAGTTTAATCTTCCTCTCCTGAAAGAGCTCCTCCATCTGGGCCTGGGCCTCATCCAGCTGCTGCAGGACGCTCTCGATGTGGTTAATGGAGCTGTTGTGGGGCGTCTTGTTGCTGGAGATGGCCGAGTCCCTAGAACGGAAACACACAGTTATAAGTTCCTTAATCTGTAATTTAGCAAACAAGTAGATTAGAAAATGATATTTCAGTTCAACTGTAGAAACATTTAGTTGATGAAAGTCATTATTTTGTTTACATATACGCTTATATTTTTGCTAGGTCCTAAACCTGAGTGCCCTGAAATGACTTTCGTTATAGTCTGGAGCTATATAAATAAAGATGAATTGAATTGAATTGAAATGAAATTAAACAAATTTATCACAGGTAAAAATTCCATATTCCTAAGTTAGGATTTCTTTCCAAGTTTCAATTTTAAAGTTGGGTTAAATATAGCAAAAACATCAGGGTTAAAACACAGCGTAGGCTCTCTGACTGCTCTGCAGCACTACAGCACCTTATACTGGGAGTTCTGACACCTGTTGATCAATTCCCCATTTCGCCTGTCCACCGCAACATGAAAACCACCAGGTGAATATATCATGATATCGTTTCTATCCCTCAGTACTGCCTGAAACTTAACGGATATTTCCCGTATTAACAGCCAGTTTTGTCGTACTGATATTAGTCAGTAGGTTCAGAGACCCTAAGAACATCCTGCACAATTACCAGCTAATGATAATGACAGCTGACATTCAGTATACATTTTAATAAAAGCTCTACACTGATCCAACGCTAGGGTCTCGAGTGTTAAAGTGAAACAGATTCTGGCTTATTAACCTGACAGATGCACACATGCATGATGCATAAACACGCAGACACGGGTTTACGAAAGGCGAAATATGAGTAAGCAAAGACGGTGGAGGTCAGACAGATTCTGATTGGCTTTTGGTTGATTAATCAGCGTGACAGATGTGCTCAAACACACAAATGCTAATTTGTGAACGCATGTGTGCCCACATGAGGTATAGTCACTCTCACACACACACACACACTCACACACATACAAAAGGTAGAGCTACTGCTGCCTCCTGGGGAGACTGCCACACAATTAGACACGCTTATAAAAGCAGACTTATGTAAGAATTCACCATGGAGCCAATACACCAGGGAGAGCGGGATGCAGAGAAAGAGAAAAATAGAAAGAGAAAGAGGAGGGTAGACGAAGAAGGAGGAAGAAAAGGGAATGGAACATCCTCTAAATAAAAATAGAGTTTGAGAATGAGGGTCAAGTGGATCCACCTTTATGCATCCTCCTTGCTTTCATTTTCGGGTTTCATGCATAATTACACTGACGCACTTTGTCTATGCATATATTTAGTTCTTTTCACTGTTTACACAGTTTAATTCCGAATCTGTGCACGTCTAAAATATCCAGCCAGAGCAGGATTCGGTGAGACAAAGACTAAATGAAGATGATTCTGCAAGCACACTAAGATCTTTTACATTTTTATTGTCACATATTGGCTCCGACCGATTTTGATTTTGCTGTTTAGGTGTTTTCCTTCACTGCTGCTCATTCTTAATTAGTATTTTAGGTAATTTATAGAAGAGGTTGGAGTTCTATGTATTCCAAAGCTGTCAGTTTTCAGCTGTCATTACCTTTAGCATAACTTTAAAATGCTTATAAGTGTAATTTAGGCTGGTTTCAGATCACTATGAGAGGGGAGAACCCCTGTTTTGTTTTGTTTTGTTTCTCACATCTGCAAGTTTGTAGGTTTTGCATTCTTTTACTGTTCAAGTTTTAGAATTGCAATTGTCTTTACGGATAACTCTATAAACACTAGTCTTCATAAGCTTTGAATTCAGCTTGTTTTCAATGCTCTCTACCTGAGCTGCTGGATGAGGTCCTCTCCCTCCTTGATGACATTGACGGTGACCTGCAGTGTGGTCTGCTGCTGCTGTCCAAAGCGTTTGATCAGATCTTGGACGGCCTCCACCGACTCGGCGTAGACGTCATCCAGCAGTTCTTTCTGGAGCTCCTCCAGCCATGTCCAGAGCTACAGGAGAAGACATGTCAGACAAAGATGTTGGTTAGTATGATGCCGGAATACAGAAAGGTTTTACTACCGTCTCACACTATCAAACTATTTAATGGGCTTGCAATGAAGCTCATGCAGTCTGCCCCTGCACATTTTTCTTGCCATCACTTTTTGGAGTTACGGAGGTTTAAAGGCCGATCATTCTGAATCCTACTAATTTTATGGTCACATTATAACCCACATTACCCCCAACACCTCCAACCAAACATAAAACACTGAACACTAAAGTGTCTTTTTTTTTAAATGACCATTGGGAGAAAATTTTTGTGACTAACTGGCTGAAAGCAAATCATCTTATATGTTAATTATTTCCCTCTTACTCATGAGTGCTGTTAAAGTGCTCACACAGCCCACCATCCACTTTAGCATTACGTCATCCTCTCTGCCCACCTCTTTGACGTGCGTGTGAAAGGCGACAGACATGTCCAACAGGACTTTGCGCTGCTCCACGCGGCGAACAAAGTCTTGGATTCTGTCTTCGAGCTGGTGGGCGGCCTGGTAGATCTCCTCTGGGTCGCACTCTCCCGTCTGGGCAAGCTGCTCAGCTGCCTCCAGCAGCTTGTCTGCATTGGTGTATGTGTTCTACACCGAGGCCGGGACAAAGACAGGGACGGATTAACTATGTAATGTAATAATGTAACGCAACCAAAATATGTTTAGAAGACGAGCGAAGGAGACATAGCATACGGGCTGGGAGAAAATGAAAAACAGGATATACGGAAGACATATACACGGAGAGTCAGAGAAAGCAGAGCTGCACAGAGATAACCAGTGAAAGGAAATAGAGACAGAGTGGGGTTGAGAGAAAGATAAAGAGGAAGAGGACACTGAAATACATGGCTATATGAAGGTGTGACAAAGGTTGATATGATCATCACACAGATTTTCACCTAATGGAAGACTTAAAGTAGAGAATTCTGCAATATATAAACACACTAATCCACGACCACTGAAACTCCCGTGTGTGTTAGTATCACAGTATAATACGTCTGCATTTCACTGCTGTAGTTGGTTGAGGTGGAAGCAATTTAACAATTTCATATATTTAGTTCATATTAGCTCTTCAACAATGGCAACAATATGTCATCCATTATTTAAATCTAATTAAGTAAAGTAACTAGTAACTAAACAAGCTAACATAAGCTATCATAAGCCAGTTTCACAGCCTACTACTCATATGAGTTCAAGCTAAATATGCATTTAGCTGACAAGCGGGGAGATAAAACAAACCGATCTACCTGTGCCACCTCCTCAAAGTCTTCGTGGCGTTTCTGTAGAGCTCGGGCTCGATGGAGGGACTTTCCCACACCAGTGTGTTTGCTGAGGAAGGCCTCCCCGTGGTTTTCTATCCAGTCCAGCACCTGTGCGGTGAGACAGAAACTAGGAAACATGCAACCACAAGGGGGCGCTCAAACGTGGTAGTTGAGCCACAAGTGATGCTGATAATCAAAAGTGTGTGAAAGAAGAGAACAGATCATAATAAGGATCAGTATTGTGCGCGGCCTTGAACTCAACGTTTCCTTTCACGCTGCTCTCTCTGCACTGTCTTTCACCGCGTTAATGGATGCATTAAAAGAACTGCATTTGCATGGACATATGACCCAATTCAGTTGCCATAGAAACAGTTGCCATGTCAACACACTCAGGAATTCCCACGATTTTTGGCCAGTATGCAACTGGATTATTATATTGGACCGGTTGATTACAACATGCTATTTCTACTTGTTTATAAGCCTTTACTCTGCAGAGCACATTTACATCACAGGCATTTATCCAATATTCTTTTCCACAGAAATGCTGGATGAGTGAAAAAAAGGCTCCAGCAACTAGCTCAAGGACATTTTGATAGGAAACATGGTTGCTGCTGGGATCTAACCTAACATTCTATTAAATGTACAGCTCTTCTAACCAGCAGGCTACCCTGCTATTTTCAAATTACTGTCCAACTCTCATGACGATATGCTGAAAAAAATGGCAATGAAGTTTGGTCATGAATGGGTATAAACATTCCTAAAGTATTTGTGTGCGCATACCTGCTGGACATCCTGTTGAAAGACACACAGCTGGAGACGCTGGTGAAGCCGCACTTTGCGGTGTTGCCAGATGTTTTCCAGTTGTCTCTGGTGATGTAGCACCTCGTGGATGATGTCCAGGACGTGGTGTACCGCCTTGGAGTAATTCGCTGATGCCGTCAGTGAATCAGCACTGCCGGGAGTCAAAGGCCGCTGCAGCTTGTCCAACAGGGCTTTGCCATCTTGGCTTACCTGAGGTTAGAAAATGATCGCATTCTTTCTTTTTATTTTGCTTACAGCTTCTACAGATGTCTGATTCTAACCGCTGTGTCTTTGTTAGATGTAGAGAATGTGGTTCCCACTGTGAAGCATGGAGGAGGTGTGATGGTGTGGTGGTGCTGTTTGGGACTTAGTTCAAATTGAGGGCAAACTTAACCAGCATAGCTACTGGAGCATTTCGCAGATACAGGCCACAAAGTGCCACAAATTAGAAATGACAAAACACTACAAGGAGATATGTTGAACTTCACTGGTACTCAACAGTGAGGTTGTTGTGCTAAGTGGAATGTGAAGTAAAGAGCTGTACTCTGCACATTTGGGCTGGAAAAAAGATTTTGTTTTAATTCGATTCCATACAAGGGTGCAGTAGTAAAACACAACTTTATCTCATATGTTCTAATAACAGTTAAACTGAGGTGACACTAACAAGCTGTGGCAAACTAAACCATAACATCCATGTTTTAACTGTGCTGTCATATGAATAGCATATGATTTGGGCGCAACAATGCCCGTGTCCCGATCCTATTTGTTTCCATGTTGACATTTAGAAGAATAGAGGATTATGTTACCTCGGAATAAGCAGCAGTGATGTGTTCGTACAGGCCTTGGTGATGGTGGATGGCGTCTTCAAGGTCTTGTAGCTCGGAGGGCAAATCCACCTCGCCACACGCCTTACACCACGAGTCCACGTTACTCATATACTGCAGGGGAAGAAACACAAACTGTCACAATATAAAACATTTTATGTGTGGTGGTGTGAGCATCCTTGTGCTCTTACCAGACATGTCAGATCTTACTACAAATCAATGTGAGGAGAGTCTTCTTTACTATAACTGGCTCAGACATGCTAGACTTTTTTACTGTGCATGGTTATGAGCACATTTTCATTAAAGTGTTTATTGGCCTGCTACCCCAGTGGCATGGAAGAAGAAGACTTCATTTCATTACTGCCTCTTAAACATCTCTCTCATGATAATTTAAATATGATACATGAGCAGCACAAAGACTGAGCTTCTTTGTGTGTGCGGGGGATCAAAGGTTGGGGTGAAACCTCTGGAAAAAGCTGTTTCTATTCAGCTCACAAACATGAAAGGCTGCACTGGTGACGGCAATATTCCAGGTCGGAAAAGTCCTACCACCCATTTTCCCTAGTTGGGATCCTGCATGTGTGCTTTTTTAGGCTATGGATCTTTCCACAGTGGCCTGACTACACAGACAGACATAACAGCAGATAACAAATAGTTTACCTACATTATGCACATATTTATGCAAATATATGTTAATGGTTTGCATATGTTAGGCTTCATAGACTTAATGAAGCCAAATGGGTTTTTTAAAACCCCTAGAGTGTGCACGTGTGACCATATGCAGCCACTGAAATAGTTAAGGTCAACACCGCAGCTGGCTCCAAAGATGCATCAGTGTTGCACAAGTGTTTTAAGTTATGTTTATGCTTTCTTACATTAATAACACAAAACATTTATTTTCCTGACAATCTGACTGGGATACTTCAGAAATAATGTGAGCACGGCAGGTCATCAGTGTCAAACCAGTGTAAGATGCAAATGAGTTAAAAATCTAGTTGCATCTAAAATAAAAAAATAAAAAGTCTTTTGCAGATCTAAAGTACTTGTGGAGTGTTCCTGTCGCTGTCCATCCTTCCCAGCCTTCTTGTCAACACAAAGACTTTAATTGATTGATGAAGATTTGGGTCTTTTTGGTCTCAGAATTTCATTACATCCGACAAAAACCTTCACTTAGATGAGTCTGGACAGACATGTATAGTCAATAAACTCCAACTTTACACAAGGTGGTAAATCCAGTTCACTATATTTTGATGTAGACTACTTGATTAGTTAGCACTACAACAAAATATCGTCAGCATGTTTGTGCCTGAGTCACCTGGTCACACTTCTGGTGGAAGCTGGCTGACATCTCCAGCAGTGTGCTGCGCTCATCCAGTGCTGCTGCAAAGGCCTTCCACTCCTGCTCCAACTGGCCTGAGATCTGCTTGATCTGCTGGGAGGCGTAGTGGCCAGACTCCAGCAGCCGGTTTCCCACCGACATGATGCGGTTAATATTCACGTAAACATTCTGCACAGTAGGGTGTGGAGAGAGGGGAAGAGATGCTTGAACGGAGGGTTGCGGGTAAATTATGCACTCAACACAGGGTGAAAAATAAAAAACTAGACTTTGGCCTGTCACCATCGCTTCTCATCCACGCACAGAAACTCTGCTAGATTGACTCCTCGTCTCAACAGTTTCATAATGATTACATAAGGCCTACTGTGGGTAACAGAACAGGATTACTTAATATCTGGTTGTGCAGCCTCCATCGCGCATAAACTGTGCGAGTGCACACAAGCAGAGGCAGCTCCAAACAAACATTGAAACACAGCACTAGAGGTTGAGTCTAAGTGCAATATGGACTTGATCACCCAAGTGGGTGGATAAGCATCACCTACTGCTGCGAACCAGTGTGTTCGTGTGTCTTACCATGCAGTTCATAGCGAAGTGGTTGTGCTGCGTTTGCAGCTCGACGGCATGGGGGTGGTTGTTGCCGATCTCTGTGTAGCCTGCCAGGAACAAACCCTTGTTGTGCATGATCCAGTCAAACATCTGACACACGGGGAGTGACAGAACAGACGCACAAACACATTAGGTTTCGCAGGTCATTGCAAGAGCAGGTGCAAACAAACTCTTACCACTTAGCCATGTGGATAAGCCCGAGCGTGCTTTTGTGCTGCTACAGTGTGCACACAGTTGTCATCATTCCCGGCCAGAACACTGAAATGGACTGCCTCTATTAAGACTATCCTCTCAGGCTCTCCTCGAGAACAACTTGTAGTCTATGGTGTCCTAGCAACAAGCTCCTACTACTGCAGTGTATCCAAGACTGCAGTTCTCTCTGTTGCTGCAACCTGCTATTTTATTTCACTCACTCAAACATGGATCTCTGAATTTCTCTCCCTGTCTCTTTCTATTCTGTGCTGCAGCTGTCATCACCTGGGCCGTCAGCGCTGGCAGCCAGAATTAATGGCTCGTACTTGCATAATTTTCCATCATTCCTGCATCTTATCCTGGCATGTGAAGGAGAGTAAAGTCATTTACCTCTTAACTCCTATTATACTTAAAATAACATTTTAACCCTAGTTAAGGGCCAAAAGGAAAAGGACATGAATTAATGAGCTCTCTATCCACAGCATCGGTCAATGCTTCTCTGGTGGTGTAATTAAGGCTTTGTTTATATTGGCACTTCTCTGCCCCGCAGATCAATCACCAGCTATACTAGTTATAGATTACCGCCGCTCACATTGGATGACCCCCCGACTCCCAACATCTGCTGACCTTTTCTGCGTCCTGCTCAAACAGGCGAAGCTGGAAGCACTGGTCCAGTTGAAGCTTGCGAACATGCCATGACTGGTGAAGGTGCTGTCTGGTGGAGTGCAGCTTGTCCATTAGCTGGGTGACCCGCGGGACCAGGCCCTGCGTGTCGGCGTTGCACACCCCACCGCTGCTGCTGCTGCCACCGCTGCCGCCGTTACGATTGGAGAAGGACTCGCTGCTCTGGATGCGCTGGAGCAATCTGGGGGTAGATTTAAAAGGGGGGTCAGCTGAATACATGTATATGAGAAAATCTTGGCTTGAGAAGTACAATTATACAATACTTAACCAATCAATAGATTTGCAAAGCACACACTAGATTCTTATCAACGTGTACAAAAGTACTGATGTTATGTTTAGATTAAATATGATACAAACGGTGCTGAGGTTCACATTTAAAGTGGTGGCACCATCTTAATGTTGGACAACAATCACCAGCCACACACCTGCTGTACCCTTTTCTCTTTTTAAACTTCTATTCTCTATTTATTTTCCCATAGGTTGTTACGTACGGGAGCTATTTTTGCACATCTGCTCGCCCCAAGCAAGTAAGAATAAAACATGCATTGTGCTGCATATACATAGTTTTTGCATGGCTGTAAAAAGGTTGACTGCATGTTGGACAAAGATACTGGAAGTCTAAACGAAAGAAGGAATAAAGGACATTTTTGTTATGACCAAACAAAACATCAACATAGACATCATTTTTTAATCGTCATAACTGAATCAAAAGAGAAAAGTATTCTCTGTGCTGTTACCTCTGTCCCTCGGTGTCCAGCTCCTCTATAGGAGCTTTAATGACTTTCTTCTTCAGTGTGGCATGCTCTTCGATCATCCTCCTGGCTCCTTCCAGGTCTTGAGGGAAGTCTTTCCTTGAAACAGTTTCCTGCATCTCCTCCAGTCTGGTTAGCATCTGAGTGGCGTGACCCGAGAACTCTTCAAATGCCACACGCACCTGGACAGGAAAACAGCAAAACAAGTCAAAATGTCCTTTCCTTTCTAAATTCAGCCACTTTTGTTTCTTGTTCCCTTCACTGACTTCTGCATTTGAGCAGTCACTAAAAAATAAAGCCCTGAATGACAGCACAGGAGAGCTAATCTGACCTCTATCCACTCTTCGTGGTTGTAGTCCAAGCTGCCATCGAAGTCCGCCGTCAGCTGGGAGGGGTCCACGACCTTCGTCAGGCCCTCTAGTGACACCATGGTGGTCTGAAAGGAGAAACGCGCAGATAAAATATTGGATTGAAGCAGGTTCTAATCTCTCATCTGTGGGAGCAAAGTGTCTTTGATGTGCTGCTGAAAATGTTACTTAGAGAAGAAGAACCTCAAGCTCTCACGTTTTTTGAGTAGTGGAATTCCATTAATCACTTAATCCATCATTGATATAACTTAAGCACGTTTTAGCCACTTGGCTGTAATAAATCCAAACGAGTCACTAAGAATGCTCTTCTCTACAATCAGAGTTAAAACCCCTTGGTGCCGTTTCTCTATCCTTCACCTTTTCGTGAAACTGAATACAAACTCTTTCCATTGAACAACTGCATAGAACGTTATCAATTTCGGAGCTTCTGTGCGGAAACGTCTCCCCGTTTGGTTTCAGTGCCTCTGTGTTTCTGCTAAGTCCACCTCCGCGCAACACCCCCACACACATGGCCAGAGATGGCTGGAGACAGAATCACATCTAGAAAGCTTTGTGTAGGCCAAACAATGCAGACACACATTGGTGTCCTTGGGTAATAAAGCACAGTGGCTCTTGCCAGGGGAAAATACTGTTGTTGTTCAGGTTAATTGATTTGTACTGGTAATTGTTCAACGATGACAGGGAGAACCAGTCCGGGCCGTTTCAGTGGCTCTTTCCTCCCACAGAACCACGCCATTTATCAACAATCCAAATCAAGATTGTAGTTGACAACATGTCCCAAGTCTGGTTCTCGTTTTCGTTACCGAGTGAGAGGAAAATGATAAACACACTCGCTGCAGGAGCCGTGTAGGATGCAGAAGATAAGCGTTCTGGATCACACAATGCAGGATGATAACTTCATCAAGAAATTTGAATAGAAGCAATGAGGTCAGGCGCAAAAATACAAATCCACATGCAGTGCATCCGATCCAATCAATGGCAGTGCGTCATGTCAGGGTAGTTGGTAGACAACTGTAACATGCCTCGTGGCGTCCAGCTAAATCTATTGCACCTTTCAAAATCAATATCAGTCATCAGAAAGTACAGTGGGTTAATGTCCACACCAGTGCATTCCCTCACACAGTATCAGAACTGAATTGTGCTTCTGCTGATGTCTCACTGAATAAATGAGAAGCGGCTCATTATCTTAGTAAGCAAGGACCTTTAATGACAGATCAAACAGGGGGTGGGGAATTGGTATCAAGTCCTCATTAGAGGGTATTTACTTAACAAATCTGACAAATATCTATGTTAACTGCAAATGCAGGAAAGAATCTCGGCACTGTCACACTGCCACACGTTTTCTAACTAAGAAACAGTAAGAGCATAAAATGCATGTGTTCTTGTGAAAATATATTGAATTAGCTGTGAAAGTGTGCACTCCACTGACAGCGTCACAAACGCTCGCCCCTCGTGATGCGCTCGGTGCCGTTTTTGGGTTGGATGTGATGAAATCTTTCCTCTGTTGAGACAGCTGGCTGGTGATGTGCTCATCCCAAACAGCGGGGAGAGGAAAATAATGAAATGTGCTGACAATGAGCAGCCCGGGAGGGGGTGAGCGGTGGGGGGGTGGGTAGGACAGCGGTCGATTTCACAACTCAGCTGACAGCACGACAAAGGCAACGCTTCCCTTTTTTCCTACTTTAACAACACTCGAATGTGTTTTTATATCTGAAATAACAGTGAGCGGCTGCATGATCTCACACAGTACTACAGCATTCTATTTATATTAGTAGATGTGTTACTGATACATATTTAGCAAGTTACTAACTTCGGACGCTGTTAAATAACATATTACTGCTGCACGTGCAGTGAATCTGAAGGGTTTGTTCCATCTCACCTCGAATTCAAACTTGGAGCTGCCAAAGTTGGTCCTTTGCTTCTGCCAGAAGTTGTCCGGTTTGATGATGAGGGCGACGTGGATGCAGGATGGAAACGACTCCTGCAGGATTTTCAGCAGGGGCTTGATGCTGTCCCACTTGGAGCCACGCATATCAACGATGACCGTGAAGCCATGCTTACACACCTCCTCACTGCGATGGATGGTCGGCAGGAGTGGGAGGAATTAAAGAGAAAAGAGCGAGGGAGGGTTGGTGAGAGATTTGAGGCAGTATAATCCGAAGAGAAAGAGAGAGAGAGAGAGGGAGAGTGAGAGGGAGAGACAGAGAGAGAGACGGGGGACAGATGACAGGCATGGGAAAGGATGAGAGCGGGATGATGGAGAGAAAAGAGAAAGACAGAAAAGATGGAAATGAAAAGAGAATAAAAACAAACAGTGAGATGACGCACTTTCTATACCGTTAAAAAGCCTACGCAGCGAATACACAGCCCCCACACACACCCACCGACTTACACATGCACCCACGCCCACACGGAAAACCTGCCACGAATGACTCACGAATGTGTGCATAAATATAAAAATATAAGTCAACACGTTTGTGCATCCTTGACCCTCTCTCCCTGCTCTGGCTGACATTATCATCAAACACTACACACACAAAACGCTGAACTACTACCTCAAACTGAAAGCTGCCACAGCTACGTAAGACGAGCAAATATTTGGTTGTTTGGCCTCGTGTCCATCTTTCCCACCAAAAGGCTGCACCTGGATTTGAATTAGTAGAACATCCTGCTATCGTTGCATCTGTAAATACCTCCATCCTTCTTTCCAAACCTCTCTCACTGTAAGAGCCCGTCAGTAGCCAGTGTGCAGCAGTGTGCAGATGTTGCCTTTCCCAAAATAGAACGCCTTTGGTCACCAAAAAGATCGCACAGTTGAGAGATGAGAAAGATGCAGATCATGAGCAGATGATGAAGGTAGTGATTATAAAACGAGAGGACATACAGTGAGTTTCCTCCCGTTTTACAGACATGAGATCAGATGGATGAATGAAGACAGACGGGTGGATGGATGGAGGTGGTGGCTGCCAGATTAAAGTAATTGGAGGTGGAGAGGAGAGATGTTTACCTGTGAGGCGAGGAGCTACTCGTCCACAGTAACAACTGCTGCTGCTGCTGCTGCACTGCCTCAGCTACTGCGACACTTTGTTTTGCTTTCACAAACACACACACACACACATTTGCTCGCTCGCCTGCTCCCTCGCTCACACACCTCCTCACACATGCGCTCTCGGTCTCCGTCGGTTTTACTCCCCTCCCCCCCTCCACTGCTTTTTCCTCTGCTGATCCACCCTTCTTTCTAGTTTTCTCTCAGGCATCCCTCTCTCAGTCCAGGCTTTCCCTCTCTATCTCTGCACCTCACAGCATCTTGCACAACTGATTTTTGGCAGCGAGGAAGCTGCAGCAAGCTAACAGGCTAATGAGGTTTACAATAATCCACACTACATTTCTCTCTTAGCCCTCACCTGCTCATCTCAGCCCTCTCACGTGTTTGCTTCCAAAACCTTGTGCACTTGCTCCAGGTGTTTGTTTATAGGCTGCTTCACTTTTAAAAAGATGACAATACATACACAGAACAAATGCAATAAGTGTGCAACCTTGGGATCCCAGCGAGGTAGGCTATCAGTCTCCTCAGGTCATCAGTTCGTATTCTGTCGTGGTTGCTGCGTGATGGAAACGTTAACACTGGACCCCCGCGTCTGTCTCTGCCACCTGAGTGGAGCAAACACAAGACACACTGTATCCATTCTGTCAGGTTTAATTCTCAAAGCATGCAAACGTGCTGAAAATCAATTTAAAACGACTGGTTTCATCCGTGTCAGCACAAATCTGACACAGCAGGAATCATGGGAACAAATGACCTAATCCACTAAATGAGCGGCAGATCAGGCGTCTTAGAAAAGTTACATTTACCAAACGAGACATAAGTAGGATTCAGTCAGTTTACAATCACAGACCAGGGAATGATATCTGTGTAGTTTAGTAACAAGTCTGTGCTGGTTAAAATCCTGGTTTGATTTTTTTATTTACAGAAGTCTTAACAATGCAAAAAAGACTGTGAGGATACAAAGTCCCGCTGCCTTCTGCACTACACTCTGGCCATTTCTTCAGGTTGTCCTCGCATTCAAATTACAATAAATAACAATACTTCAAAACGCAAATGAAACATGAATGTTTGTAGAAAATCCATGTAATAGATGTTGTGATAGTTCAACAACCAAGTAACAAACAGACTACAGCTGTAACCTTCCCTAAAGCTGGCTACAAATGCTAAATATCACCCCGTGCAGTGAGGAATTCAAAATCTCTACCTCCAAAAGTCTTCTAGTCTGAATTGGACCTTTTCAATATTCCTTTCTCATTTTAATTGGTAGTTGATGGTGGTGCCAAAAACTTAAACATGAATATTTGATACCGTAACAACAATATTTTGCTCTTAGATCTCAACCGGCAGCAGAAGCAGGGAGCTGCTTCACTCACGTGGGAACTTGTAAACACAGGCTGACTGTGCTCGGCCCACAAATTAGTGAGTTCACTCGGGTTGCTGGAAGCCTGCGGGCTCAACCCAGCTGCTCGGAGGAGAAAATCAAACGCTCACGTGGCAAACATGACTGAGGACGAACATGGCCGATTTATTAAGGGGCCTGATTTGAGATAATAGGCTTAGCTCATTTACCCTCCTTTTCACCAGCGGTCCTTCCTCTGAATCCCTCCCTCCTTTTTTTCAAAGCCAATTACATGACTACTATGGGATGCAGTAGCTGACAGTAAGTCATCTCCATGGTAACGCTGCCCTGTCTCTCTCTTTAGATTTCTGTGTTTCTCTGCGTCATCGTCCTCTTCATTGTGTTTCTGCCTGTGACCTTCTCTTAACAAGAAGACCAAAGAGGAGTGTTCACCCACCACACACACAAACTATTCACTTTGTTATTTTATTGGCTAGCGCTTTGATCTGCCATATGCAGTGAAACATTTGGATCTACATATCTACATGTGACGAAAACAGCCAGCCGTCAGTCACACATACACTACAACTTATGCAGGACATAAATGTTTCTGTGTGTTGAGCAAATAATCTGTTGGATGTTCTTGGCAGTCTGTATCTCAAGCTCGGCCTCCTGTGAGTTTTCCCTGGCACGAATTGACTGTGTGTCTGTTGAGCTTCCCTCGGAGGGGGTAAAGACACAGGCAGCTGTACCGCTCCATTCTCTAGTCTTGCAGACTGAACAATGGAAGACTGTGTGTCTCCGAATGTGTGTTGTTTGCAGACCCTGTGTGTGCATGTATGTGAGTGATGATGGGTCAAGGGTTAAGTATCTGTGCCTCTGTCTGAACGTGCCGAGTTTTACAGGCCGCGCACAGCTTAGTAGTAGTAGTAGTAGTAGTAGTATTGTGCAGACTGGGTTTGTGAGTGAGAGATATGTACACAGAAAGCAGCAGAGAGAAGCTCTACGGACTCCACTTCATGTTTCATTAGCCTCGTCTACTACGATCAGACAGTCGAGGTTGGTAGACCTGTGAGTGAGACTCATCACACTCACACACACATAATCTTACCTGACAAAAAGGCAACTTTTTCTTTGAGGATTGGAAGCACCTCCATCGCTCTCATCTCCTCATTTCTCCTGAAACCTGGACAGAGAGAAAAGACAGGGAACATGAGGTTTGAATGGAAAAATAATGTCCCCTTTCTTTCCTATTTGATGAGCCATGATTTCTTTTTTCCTTGAGGGCAGATTATTTGGGACAGAGCAGATTTTGTCCACTTGTAATCTGGAGAGCTGCAGCCTTTAAACACAGGGGATTGAGTCCCATTTTAGATTGCTTACACTGAGGAAAAAGCTAGTAAGATTCTCTCACACTCACACGCACACACACAGAGGAGAAGGCAGAGAGACTGTGGTCGAGAAATAATAATAGTGAGACAAAGTGAGGCCAAACTCAGGGGAAGTTCAGAGAAACAAAGAGCTGATTTAGCTCTCGCTGTAACGCGTCAAAATCTAGTAAAGCAAAAATACACAGCACTGCAATTCCCATCAACCTGGAGTTAAAGCATAACAACATAAAATACTAAGGATATTACAGATATTAAACAGAGCCCCATTTAGTAGATTGTCGGGTGATTGAGTAGTAAGAACAGTCCATTTGTGACATTTATCACAAACAAGACCAACTAAACCTTTGAGACCACAATTTTTCAAAACACATCTAGTACATAATCTGCCTCATCCAAAAAGAAAAATAGCCCGAGTTAATGGATGTGAAAGTGAAGCAGCAATTATCCTTTCGTAGAGACACTGTAGTCCTGCATTTGTTGTTGCGCCGGGTGCTAGCGTTGCTGGGAAAGCGGAGACCCCAACAAATATACACACAGACATGATGATGTGGGGATTGGAAAGGAGTAGTACAACGTGTTTTGCATATATTTGTTCAAAACGTGACTTCGTAAGTCAGTGCTGAGAAAATGGAAATGTTGTGCCTGATGATGAAATGAAACCAAAAATTATTCCAACTAATCTTGTCGGGGCAAATTATCCTAACTCTGGAGCCATTTCACCCAAAACCACAAGTACCAGACTCATGGGGGACACCAGAGGAAAAGTGTGGAGATCACCAGAGTCATTAGGATTCATCTTCAGAGAAGCAGCTGAAAAGCAGAGACAGGCATCTTGGTACAGACACATAACAACATTTCTAAAGCCTACATAACGTGGCTGACGTTATGTAGGCTGATGAAGAAAGTAAGAGACCTCCACCTTCATACAGGAGACAGCGTCAATGTAAAGATTTTCCTATGAATAAATGTCTGCTAGCATCAAGCTTACTAATGCTAGTTCAGTTTCTTGGGGGGCATGGCCCACAGCGGGACTGACGTGTTTTCCATACTGGTTTGTCTGGAACAAACTGAGTTAGGATGACAATGAATCCAAGCCTGTGTGAATATTCATCCAGGAAGGAGATGTTAGGATGGGACTCACATCTCAACACAAACTCAGAGGTACACACAGAGTGGACCCAGATTTTGTCCTCCAGACCAGATAGACGTCTGGTTTGTGTGACTGATGACCCAGACAAGTCATATTACCCAAGTGTCTCTTTCTCTCTTGTTCCATCTGTCACTGCCACTGCCCCACTGACTCCTTCCTTTCATCCTCTACCCTGGGCATCAGAGCACGAGCCCTCCTTTATTTCGCCATACACTCTATGAGACACATTCATGAAAGTGGAAAGCTCTCACATCTTGAAATTACAAGTCTACCCTGTTGTACAGTGCGATGTTGAACTCGTGAGAACATGGCACACACACTAAATGTTACCATGTATTACATAACAAGAACAATGTTAAGAGGAACAATCTCTCTGTTGGCCTTTTACAATTGTTGATGATGCAACACCCACACACGCACACCAGCATGTCGTCGTTTTTACGACTGTATGCTAATGAGATGCTAATTCTCTCCTGCCACTGGAGGTGAGTGATGGAAATCGGGACTTGCTGCTATTTTTAGTCTTCTTCTATCTCCCTCTCATTCGTCTCCTGATCCGTCTCCCTTAGGGTGCCACAGAAAACAAATTACCGTGATCAACTACATTTCCCACTGCGCTCCTGTTGAGAGTGAGTTTGTAGTTCTTTATCGATGATGCATGAGAGGAGTCTGATGCATGCAGAGCGCTCATGCTCTCGGGAACCACGTGAGCCACGTTTCATTTTCTCCAGAGAGCTGTGGTGTCAAAGTAGGTTGCAGCTAATGATTAGTTTCAGTATTGGTCGTTGAATCATTTTTTCTATGAGCAGTGTGTTGATAAAATATTAAAACATTGACATTTTAACATTTAAACGGCTTGTTGGTGAATAACCTACAGCGCTATAAAGTAGAACTTCTTACTTGTGAAACTGTAACCGATGAATGTTTGTCAGTTTTTGTTGACAGGCCACTTCATGCTTTAGATAATACACATACTTGCACTGTGGATGTGCATACACCTCTATTCAATCCTCATTGTTGTTAATGATGATAATGATTACATTATTAATCATTATTTTTATAATAATTGATCCCTGTGGACAAATTCTTTGTAGACAGGCTGCACCTTTGAGGCGCCAGGGTTCAGGGTATCAGTGTCTTGTTGAAGCGTACCTTGACATGTAGCCTGTCAGGCGTGGGAATCAAACCGCTCACCCTCTGGTTTGAGGCGACTGCTCCTCCCACTGAGTTATCATGCTGTCATTACTAACCAAACCTGGCAATACGTGTAGAGACACGTTTGATAACTACACTAGAGAACTAGATAGCACAAGTTTTGTATTAAATCGTGTATCACAGAGGGCCATGGGTTTTCACTTTATAGTCAAATACTTACAAATACTTCAACTAACTGCACGACTGTGTTATTACTACTCTGTTCATTAGGAAACTGGGGCGTTTCTTTGTAACGGTTGAATCTTCTGACATTGAAATAAATCAATGTTGCCGTTACCACCCCTGCAGTGGGAAACTGGGACCCCAAATAAAACACATAAGGTCGTGTTAAACTGTATTTCTCTGCTTAGTTGTTTTTCCTTTCAGGGAAAACCCTGATTTAAAAACAATAGGGGCCGAATCTGAGAAAGATAGCTGACTCAGCATTAAACTACCAGCTACAAACCGCTATGGCGCATACGGCCGTGACCCCCCGTGGCAGCATTAGAGTAGTACATATTATTAACTGTCATCGCTGTGGGAAGTTAACCCGAGGATGAATTACTACATGCACACAAACGGACAAGTTGCGTTTTCTCCCTTCTGATGTCTGATTGGCCGTCTGCCACCTAGCAGAAGGTCAATGAAAAACCTGATGTAGACAAGATGAGAAGCTACAAACCACTGTGCGAGCGAGAGAGAGAGAGAGAGAGAGAGAGAGCACAGTGAGCATTTTGTAGCACTGTGAGAAAACATGGTCACTGGATTAATGTCTGCCCAGATACACATCTGTAACCCGTCCAGAAACACACGCTTTAATTCCACCTGCCTCATTTCTGACTCTACTTTTCTACAAAATCTAAGTGTATTATTGTATCTAGGTGGCATTCTGTCTGTAAATCCCTAATTATGATGCATTTTTATATATAACCTCATACTTGTGCATGGTACTAAAGCCCCAGAGCTATTTACTTGTGAAAAGGTGTTTGCCTAAATACAAGAGGTACGTTTAAGCACACGGATGCATCACTGTGCTCTGCAGTGCTGTGGTGGGACTGAAGTAAATGGCACAGCAGCTAAATATAGAGTGGCCAGGTCACTCACCCTCCAAACTAGTGAATGAAGAAGGAAACAGGAGCTACAAAAAATGACATAATAAGAAATGTCATTGTTATCACTACATTGAAGAAAGAAAAATGTGTATGAGATGTTAGATGGTGACAAAGTAAACAGTAGGGGAGGGGAGATGAGAAATGACTCTGTAAAATAGCCATTATTTCCCAGACAAGGCATCGTACCTTTCAGTGGGATGAGGGTGGAGCCAGTCTGAGCATACCGCCACTTGTGATTGGCTGCCCAGCAAGTCATGCTTGATAATTCTCCCACAAATTGTAAGAAATCCATAAACTGTTGTGGAATTGGCTTCGCCTGCTGACGGAGAAACGTAGTCCGCTGCTACCATCAGTTAATGACAGAGTGACTGGCCGATGTGCTGAAAGGATCCCAATCCACTGTGGGCAGAGACACAGCAGCTGAAGCTAATCCTGGGATTCCTGAGGGGAGATATTCCAATCCAGCAGACAACCAAAACCGCCAGTGTTGGTGTTGTCTACGGATTCACACGGAAAAAATGGTGCACAAATTTCCAAGCAGAATCACAGCACATCAGTGTCGACTGTGCACATGAGCACAAAGTTTGGATGCACTGTGTCAGTGTGCAACTAAAGTGGCATTAGGTGAGCTGCTAATCTGTCTGTCTTTTGGAAAAGCAACTAGCTGGAGGTAATCCTCCATGTGTAGGAGGGGCAATAATTCTAATATGCCTGCACCGCATTTATGTGCCTTGAGAAGCTGCTTAGCACCAACGGGGATACTTGAGCAGGAGAGAAATATAAAATCAAACGAACATTACAGTCCTTTGTTGACTGTTGTCTCTCTATAGTAAAAGTCTTATAGTCTTGGTGTTCGACTGAGGTTGTGTCCAACATCTGTATGATTGAACCACCATCCTTTCAATTAGCAAGACGTATCACTCTCCTTCCTGAGCCACTCTGGCCTCAGATATGTCACTATATGCTACAGTTTCAGTGCAGTTATCTCAGGGGGAACAACTTTATCAGCTCGCTCCGTTTGTTCAGAATCAATAATCAGTCTGTTTTTATTAAGTTAAATTAATAAGTTTATGCTGCGGTAAATGACACTAAATGAAATCCTTATATCCTTATATAAGTTCATTGCAGCGTATAACTACTGTATATTTATTAAATTCTGATAAGTTGTATTTTGCTCATGATGTCGGCAGCTGTTTCAAACACGCACTGGATTCTGAACCCAGTGGGCTCAGCTTGGAGATTATGTGGACCTTGTTCTACAATCCCTCTTGTACAAAGTCCATGTAATGCCTGTGTAATTATCCGGATGATAATTATACAGTGAGCGAGAAGACAACTTTCCTTTCACTCATGATTGTATTTGTCTTCTCTATACCGTTTAAGTTTTAAAAAAACTATTCTAAACTTAAATCATTGTTCTCTGTTCCTGATTAAGTTCCTTCTTTACCGAATTAAGAATTATATGTTATATGTATTGTAGTGAATAAAACACTTTTCTTTACTTCCCCTAATATAGATGATAGTGTTGCAAATGCTTCAGTTAACTGACGTTGTAGTTCTTGGTGTTTGTTCAATCTTCAGAAAGTTTACATACTGGAATTTAAAAAAAAAAGCATTAAAAGCTCCTCTGTGTCACTGAATACAGTTAATTTCACACATGTAGTCAATAAATAGGTAATTTGAGGGCAAACTCATTTAAACTACTTAAAAATAAATTTACTTACATCTCTTGTTTTAATTAGAATGAGTAAAACATAACCAACAGCTGAAGAGTTGTTACCTTTTCCATGATGTCTGAATTCTGAGAAACTGACGTCTTCCCAAGACAAATTTACTTTCCAAAAGTTGTGAACACTTCTTAGCAAGGAGCTCATTTGTCCTACATACTAAAAAGGCACTAGATGAACCTTTACTTGACCAAAGTCGGCCCTGACACAGGTCACAGGTCCTGTGTGAAGGCGGTAATGGTGACAGCAGCTACTGACTGGGCTACACCCCTTGCTGAGAAGAGGCATGGGATGAGAGGGAAATGCCAGAAATGTCCATCGTGCTTTTCTCTTTGGAAACTACCATGCCAGAGTCAGTGATGGTTTTAGGTCAGGAGTGGGCTGTGTGTGTTAGAATATGTCACCACACAGCACACACCACAGAGGACCGAGACGTGCAGGGGCCTTCCAGAGGTCAAGTGGACATTAGACTGGCTGATACGACAAAGCAGTTTACTCAACAACACCACTGCAAATCTGCCCCGGAGATAATATGACAAATAGTTCGGGGAGGGGCACACTGAGTCTGCTGCTTAAAAAAAAAAGAAAACAGAGAATGCAACAGCTGCCTGAACCCAGACAGATGGGAAGAGTGGTACAGTTAGTCACAGGAGGGAGAAAGGGAGGGGGAAAGTTGCATGCATACCACAAAAAGAGCACATTCCCACACTCACCGCGTCTTCCTTATCAGATTAAACACACGGGGGTAACCTCATACTGGCTCACACGCAGCTGACTTGGACACACTGGTGGTAAACCAGCTGTGCGATTCAAGAGAAACCAGAACCGTGCACATGTGTGTGTATCCCTGCATAGTTGTGGACTTCCCACGTTCACAGTGTGCCAGAAATTCCTTGCTGAGGGATGTGTGGGAATGGCAGGAATTCACTGAGGCTGAGGGAGTGGATTGGGGAAAGGGCATCTGTGATCTGACCTACATCCTGATCAGTGATGAAGCTGGTAAATAAACCCTAAATACTGGTCATGTTGGTAGCCGTGGTGTAGTGCTAATTGATGGCATGATGTTTTTATTCATGATGATAAAAGTTGAAGATCTTCACTGGTCTATAAAAACATTTGCCTTGTCCAAAGCTCAGCAGCTGATTTACCATAAACATTTGTACCTAACACATTAACTACTATACTACTGTAGTAATTTATTCAGATTTAGGCCTTTCTTTCCCTCTTTTGCTAACATGGTCCATTATATCCTTCATAGTATGAGCCTTACGCATCCCCTCTGTCATTTTTGTGTGTTGTGCTTTTATTCACAGAGTGTAACACTGTCTTATTAATCTCCTCCCGTCTATTGGCCATTAGCCTACTTCGCTTCAGTCAGGTGGCTCTCTTTCTGCCTCCATGTCCCACTGATGCAGTTCTGACTGGCTGCTGCACAGGAGGGCATTACCCTACTTCTACTAGAGAATGAGGAACCAACACGAGCTGATCTGATTGGTTGTTTTGTTGAGACCCAGCTGTGCTACTCTAACAATGCACCTACTGTGGGTACAGCTGGCATAGACTACACTACTGTACGCACACACAAGCAATTGGGCAACTAGTTACCGAGCGAGAACCTGTAACTAGAGCCTATTGTTCCATCTGGTGATTGAGCAATACATCCATATTTGCAGGCTTGTGCTGAGCTGCCATTAGTGACAATTCACAGGCACATTAAGAGTCTCCCGTAGGAAAACATAGGCCGGTTTCACTACATCTTATCTAAGGCTGATGCACAAAATCGGTCCCAACACCACAGGAGTCATTTGCATTGTAAGAGAGACAGCATAGACATGTTTAAGATATATCTATGGAGCAATAATTTCACGCTGCATTGAAAAACAGGCCTCATTGAAGAAAACGGGGTATCATTATGTAAAAACTTTCTGTTTGTTTTCAGTCTCTTCAGACTCTCTGTGTCCTTCCGCGTTCCTCTTTTTGTCCCCAAACTGGAGTTCTGGTCTGGAAGAGACAGCAAGAGTAAAAACTACATCTTTCCTTTACCTCCGCCTCTTTCTGTTCTCTCCGTCCACCCAGGCCTCTAATAACAGGGTAGGCTAACCGAGCGAGAAACAGGCCAGGGTTACCCCAGCGACCCAAACACAGCAGGGGAGGAGGGAAAAGATATAAAAAAAAGAGATTGAGAGAAAAAGCAGCTTGTTATAGGTGCCAAGAGTTCACTTGTCTGGGTCTTTTAGTGCCACCTGATCTCATTCTGTCAATTATAACAAGACGGACAAGAACGTTTTGTGCATAACCGTAAAAGTGAGAGAAAGAAAGAACTATTTTATTAGTAAAAGCAGAACAAATACCACCACCTTGCAGATTGAAATTGTATATTCACACAACCTCAGGTCAGTGATACTGGAGTACTACTCTACTGGTGAGACACAGGAAGAAAAATCAGCAAGAGAGGCAGTGATGGAAATGCAAAAGCCCACACACACTAAATGCTTCTTGCAGAGCTTTCTTCAACACATCTGTCAAGGTCCAAATGCATTAACATTATTACATAACAGCTCTGCCCTCCCACCCCCCACTCTTCAGCCGTCCAGTCAGACCGGCGGTTAAGGAGGCTTGGCCAACACATGGACATATCTAATCTGTTACGGCCCTCTACACTAGGAAGACATAAGTGAAAACACCAGGAAGCTTTAAAGAGAACAATAAAACAAGTTCCCAACAGATGGGGCAAATGGTAGCAGTGAAGAAGTATCATCTACATAGAAGAAGATTCATGTTTTCATCACCTTTTTCTGCAGGCACTGGCGCCATCTCCATCAAGGCCCTGGGGCTCGGGAGCAACCTGCCAACTCAGTGTCCTCCTTTATATCTGGGTTTTGAGTAGCTTTTTGATTTACCAAGGCCAGTATTACCAATATGTTTAAACCAAAGCTGTTAAAGGCCAAAATGTGTGCCATCGTTTTTTTATAAGAAGGACACTTGATCCAAGAAGCATAAACTTGCCTTCTCTCAATGTAGTAAGTGGCACATAAAGAGAATAAATCCCAATCAGGAGCAACGGAGAAGGTTAAATTATAATGGGTAGAAAGCTGGACACAGACTGAAGAGGAATGTATTCCCTGTCACTGTGCTGACAGGTGCCAGACACAGATGTGTGTCGGTTGGAGCAGAGAGACGCGTGATTGGATATTAAGGAAATAAGTTTAATTATAGACATGACGCTTGTGTGCCTACTTTTAATAATATAGTACGATAAAATACACAATGTTCTATTTTTGCCACGCATAGAAACCAAAACAGATAAAGCAAGGATGCAAATACAGCTGCTAAACCGTGAATCACTGTTCACAGAAGAAGAAGAATCTTTATTGTCACTAATTACATTTTAATATGTTACAACAGATTTTGTCCTCTGCATTTGACCCATCCCCCTTTGGGGGGAGCAGTGAGCAGCCACAGGGGACACCTGGGGAGCTAGCGCTGAGTGTCTCGCTCAGGGACACAACTGGTATGGGGGACGGGCTGGGAGTCTGGGAGGGACTCAATCCTGCCACCTTTTGCGTCCCAGTCTGATGCCACCAGGTCGCCTGGCAGTGTGTTTTGTTTCTGTGTATGTGAACGTTTGTTTTACCTGCTATCTGACTCGACACATCTCCTTTCGGCTCTTTAGGGATGGATCCATCTGTGGGCACACAAATTTTAAATTAATTGTAATATTGAAATTATAGAACAGATACTTGATTGTGGCTGGGAAACAGCAAATGGAACAAACAGACACAAGGATGAAAGAAAAAGCTTAACTACATTGAACTATTAATGACATGCTGGCTAACCGTAACAATTTTGTTTCAATTCAGTGAAACAACATGTTCTGATTACACAGAAGAAGGGTTAATAACTCATGACCAAGCCCCGCTGCTTTCTCAAGCCATACAACAACAACAACAGGCCCATTGATCCGGCCTATGGCCTGTGTGAGAGAGGGAGAGCTGCTGTGACTGAGGAGACGATAAGGTCAGTGTCATGTGCTGTCAAAACGTAAACAGGCCGGACACTCGACTGGCTGACTCAGTGACACATGCTCCCTGACTCTGTTCTGACTCAGGCTAACTCCTTCCTGTTTAACCTTACAAAGCAACGCATTGAGGCAGAGAGAAGCTGGTGGTTGTACTAATAAACAATAGAATACAGACTAATATGACATAGAAGACATGTCAATCAATTATTAAAATTCCCGAACCTTGACATATATCATTTACAACCGTAATAAGGCTTTGCTTAGCCCAAATATATTCTGGCAGTAACATGTGGGAGTCACAATGGAAAGTTAAGTGCTCGAATCACTCCTACAAGAATTGTAATTAAAACAATCGTGGAACCTGCTTCTGCCACATTCATGCCGTGTTGATTGATGGACAGGAGATTCCCGCTCCCCAGCCCCCCACCAACCAAATATTAAAAGTAGCTCCATGTCGATCACAAATAAGACAGGACATCCCAGATAATAACAATATTTCTTGTTGTAAGAGGAGAAAGCATATGAAGAAAGAAATACATCTACAGTTCTGTGAAAACACATTTTCTATTTTGTCACATACTTGAATGATTTCTGATTTTGTGCATTATAAAAAATCCATAAAGTATCACAAAAAATAATAATGTAGTACTTGAAATATTAATATTTTCTTACACATCTACTAAATACATTTTGTTAAGTGTAAGATGGAAACTTAAAAACAACAACTCTGATATGACAAATCAATAAAGGAGGTTATCTGGGTCCATGTTCAGGACAAAACCCCCTGCAGCTTTTATTTATCAGCTGATAGCACCTAATCAGTTGCATGACTGATTCCCTCCTGTAGCGTTAAAAGAAGCTACCTTACCAAACAGCTATGCTACATTCTGCTAGTGGCAAATTTCCTTCCATGAACACATAGCAGCACAATTCACATAAAACTATACAAGAGCAAACTTGCTGGCAACAACTGCCAGTGCCACAGGGGCTCGTGTTCTTGAGCAGAAGCTCACAAACACGGCACGGGACAGTGGAGTTAAGCAATCAAAAGACATGTCTAGATCCAAAGCAGTGTACCTGGGAGAACTTCACACAGAAAGAACGGGATCAAGGGGAAAAGGGGAGGCAAAAGAAAGACCAAACACCCACATACCACACATATTTGCAATGCCAAAGATGTCCATTTAAGCCACAGTGTTCAACAATGTAATAACACACTACATCCAACCACACACACACACACACACACACACACACACACACACACACACACAGAGCCAACTTTGATAGACCATAGTAGGATAATCCCGCCAACAAAACATCAGCCAAGCTGTTTGGATAAAGTTAAACAGGTCACACACACACACACACACACACACACACACATACACACATCTGATGGCAGTTGAGGAAATGACATGGCAAAGAAATGCAAGGGTCCAATCCCAAAACCACCCAGGCTCTTCTCTCTCTAAAGCATGTACACAGTCTGATACAGTGAACTCACCCAGACCTCCGCTCTGCCGAACACTGCATATTCTGTATCCCAAGCTCAATTCCACAAATGGCTCTCTCCCCTGTCCCAGCACACACTGTTTCTGTCTCACAGTCCACATTAACACAAGACCACCCTTTCTCTGGGCCCCTGTCTTCCCCTTCTTGTCAGGCACAGTCATCATTTGACTCACGGACAAGTAGGAAAGACCCCCTTTCATTTCAAAATACCTATTGTCTGCCTCACACTGACTGAAAAGAGGTGTGAGACACAAAACAATGAGTAATACCTCCACTGTCAAAGCCGTCGTGGAAAGCGTAGTGGTAGATAATGCTGTAGGGGTTTAGCAAACATTTAGAAGTCAAGGGCCATGGCCAACACGTTTAACAAGAGATTACCTGAGGGATCCGAGAGGATCTTTGTTGCTCGGTGTAGGTGGTGAGAAAACCAATGAGTGAAACTCGTCGGGTGCATGATGTCAGCCCGTGAAGTGGTATGCAATGCTGAGCTCAAACAGTTTGTGTTATCATTTATCTGGAACCAAATACTCACTGCTGTGGTATTTATCAACTGTCAAACCTACAACGGGCAGCAGAGGTTGCTTCTACTGTTAGATTTATGAAACCTCATCCTCACTCACTTTGTTTTTGCAACAATTGCTGCAGAATGTCACCAACATAATAATGATGATAAGCAGTTGAATTTATTCAATTTATTTTAGTTTTTCATGCACTCTGCGCTGTGTTTTGCTGGTACATCTGACTGATCACAGAATACAGCACGACATCGAGATTCAGCCACTTTAAGCTGTGACAAATGACCCAGGTGTCATCTCTAATTCTTACCAACGTTCTGCATCTTGAGGTAAACTCAAGCTGTTTCTCGTTTGTTCACTCTGACACACACTGACCTGGCTCAGTGATCGGGTGTTGTACCTGCAGCAACACTTTTAACTTTTAACTCTCACTGAAGTTTACAGAATAAAATGTATCATTAAAATCAGCTTTCTTGCCGAGTGTGACAGAGTGCTCAAACTTGAAACCAGAAAGTTTACAGGTTTCAACTATGCAGCCAGATTTTCTTCATTCCAAACAAGGCTGAAACATCAGATACATCCTAACTGGTACATCATCCAAGTATCACTGCCATCACCAAGTATGTATGACCAGGAAATACACCAGCATTTCCACGATAGATTATAAATACATATATATCAGTTATCAGGAACCAACACAGGTCAAGTCTGATGCTCGTGAATGACATTTTTCCCATCTAACCGTGTTGTTAGGTGCGCTCACCTGGGATCCCAGGGGCAACACAGTGCTATTAGATTTTGTAGTCAAGATGAAAAACCAGCCTCTTTCCTAAAGATCAAGACTAAAGGCCACTGTTTTAAAGCATTTCTCGTTGTGCCCTGGGACCTTTGGGACCCTCTCAAGGATCTCAGTGCTCTGTAGCCTTTGCTTTTAATACACAAAAGGCCACTGACTGTGACGTTTACTGTGGATCAATTCCTCTCAGTTACTGGCCTTTAGCAACAGAGGAAAAAGGGGAGGGGGTTAAAAGTAGCCAGAGGAAAAGACACAACCGAGAAAGTGAGGTGAAGATGGGGAGGGCAACAGTGAGATAGCAGTTTTAAATGCACTGGAGACCCAGAGAAAAAAGGAGTACAATGGTCTTTCAGGACCTGTCCTAGTTCGGTGTACTCTCTCTCTCTGTGCCTTTTCACTCTCAAAATAGGAGCAAGGAGCAATCTGGCAAATCATTCATACTGATCCTAATCGAGCCAATTCAATTTTTTAACTGAGCTCTTTCATTAACTAGTACAAACAGCTCAGCACTCACATCCGACTTTATCTTTGAATTTCACAACTCCCGCTCTGCTTTCTCTTCCACCTGCACTGAGCACACTTCCTTATTTCTCTCTAACACGACAATAAAATCATTCACTCGCTTCAAAGCTTATTGTTTATGCTCCTCTTCCAAGAATGCGTAAAAATAATTGCTGCACACACGGTTTTCTCGGCCTCTAGCAACCTGCTCTCCCCTCCTGCTCCACTTGAACCTACCCTCTGTCTTCTCCTTGTTTTCCATCTTCTCTCCATTATTCTCTTTCCCCTCTCGATTCTTTTCTCTCTCTCGTTCCAGCTTGTTTTAAAAAGGCGGCAGAGGAGCGGCAGATTTTCCCCGAGCTCACACCAATTAGCTACCACAACGGAGAAATTACCGAACGAGAGCGCAGCAGATGAGGAGCAAAAGTGGGACAAGCTCCTTTTTATAAACACAGAGAGGCGAGAGGTTTGCATATGTGTGTTACAGTGCGTGTGTATGTACTCTAAGTATGTTGTTCATTTACACATGTGACAGATATCCTAACCCTTCAATTCCCTGGCTATTGGACTAATAAACTATATCCGTGATTCAAATATTTTAATCCAGCAGAGTAGAACAGTAAAGGAAGGAAAACCGACACTGAGCAGCTATCTTCTCACTTCTCATTACCTAGTGTGAAACTAACCGTCTATAAAAATACTTTGTTCTGCTTTAGCGGATTTACAACTTTTCTGAATGACGAAGATGTTACTGTATCTGCAAACGTCTGCTTTTTCCTTCCTGATGCACCAAAATGTATTTTGTGACCTATTCTAAATGACCCCTAAGACCACAGTAACCAACCATCATACTTTGTTCTTATCAGGTGGCCTTTGGTCCTGTCTAGTCCCAATCTGGCCGGCAAGCAATGTGTGACAGTGGTAAACACTCACTGATAGCACAGCCCACATGTCAACCTGGTTTACATGTGCCTGCTGGTAAAGATACAACGCAGGTTAGATGTTTCATCCTGTTGAACTAGTCACAGTCTAAAAAATTGAATAACACTAGCATTCACATTGCAGAAAGATGCATTTTTTACGGAAGTAATATCTACTTTCTCTTTAAAGAATCTGGTGAAGGCTTTTTATAAATCCTAATAAAACTATAGGACTGTCACTAGTTTTAGTTTTATTTTATCGTGGTTTCATGGTTAAGTGTTTCATCCAAAGGTAGATAAAGAGATACTTTATTCACCCTCACGGAGATATTCACAAGTAGAATCTGTTAGTATTGCTGTTTACATTTTTTTGAATTATCATTAAAACCACAACTGACAGTCTTCCTGGTGCATCATGGGTTTGATAAGTCCCTCTGAAAACATGGCAGAAGACAAGGACAGGGCTCAGATGTGAAAGAGAACCACACTTGGGTTTTACAAGGGTTGTGACTCGCTAAGCCAGTGATGACAGTTCGTCATGCTAATTGCATTAGCATTTAAAATAAAAACACTGCGGTTGAAATTGTCAAGTACAGTATTTAATAAATATCCTTATAGGCTAGACTTCAAATAAATGAAAAGGTCAGTAGTTCTCTCTTTGTTTACTAAAAAGAAAGGGACAAGAGACTGTTAGCCTAGAAAAATGATATTCAGCAAGAAAATAGAACCACACGAGTGTGCAAAAGATTTATCCTTTGTCAACCTGAGTTTCTGACACATTTCCAGTGCACTGGTTTCTCTGTTCTGCCTATTTGTTTCTACGTTTGGCTCATTTTTCAAATCAATTTAAAATAACTGAAGGAATGAGAGATATCATAATCTATAACGGTTATTTTTAAACAATCCATCAAACGGTTCATACTGCGTTGTATCCATCCTCAGATGTACAATGCCAATATTTTCTCATTGAATACCTGTTACTGAATACCAATCCAATCTCTTTACCCAGATAATCAAAGCTGTATAACACAGCTTGGAACTTCCCAGCATGCAATATGTGTAAGTTAACATGAGGTGAGGTATTTCTGTGGCTCTTAAGACTCGAGCACTGTCACTGACAGAGGAACCGCTGGATTTTTGATATGCTGGATAATCTGATTTGTCAGGTCACAGCTATCACTAGCAGATAATAATGTATGTTATGTACAAATATTGAACTGCCATATCAAATATGGTCCATTCTTTGGCTATATGATTATATATTTACACAAGTGTCATCCAGTCGTTTGAGTTTTCAGGTTTACAATTGTTCCATTTAGAAAACAGACATTATAATTAAATTATTATATTTATGCAGCATGATAGTCCATTTAGATACTGTTATTTTTTAAGATACTACATTTTACATATAAAGTTTCGTTGACTTGTTAAGAGAAGCAATAATCAGTGCAGTTTTCTCTAAATGAATGAAAAAGGGCATTTTGTAAGTTCTGGTGATGTTAGCAAAAAGATATTCAGCAAAACAGCAAACAAGTTCACATTTTGCATTAAGGTTAATAATTATGGCTGCAATTGATTTTTCCCCCGTTGCGAATTAATCAAAAATATTTATTATAATAAATCAATTCTTTATTTTGTCTATCAGAAAATAGAGACCTCACAATCCAGGGAGACATCTTAAAATTCCCGTTTGTAATACAGTATTGGTAAACTACAGTGTGGTATATCCACCTCCTGCCTCACTCTACATCTCTACATATGAAACCTCGCACTCTGTGTGTAATCCCACAGACTAAACACCAGATTAGATTAGTTCAGTGTGTGTAATCCAATGAACTGTCACCTCTATCATGCTTAGCGCCGACAACATCACACCACTAAACACAAACAGGAACAGAGACTTGTACGGCTTCCACATAGCTCTGTTTTCATGCACATAAATTATATATATATATATATATATATATATATATATGTATAGTCCTGTTAATGGAAGTTGTTAATACAAACCTTGAGTAGTCTGCTTTCCCACAAACTCTATAGCTTCCCTGATTGGGCCTGCAATCTGCTCACTATATTAATATCTGGCGTTCTGGTCTCAAACATTTTTACAGCATTTTGGGGCAATCTCATTCAATGCATTACGGTAATGACTTCAGTACATACAGTGTCATTATTATTGTCCTAGCTCATTGGTAAGCTGTTACAGACCACCCTCTACATTGCCATGTACGGCACATTCAGAGAGAGAGACTAAACTTGTTTACAGGCATCTGACTATCAGGGAAGTGAATGCTGTTTGCTCTAAAAATGCCATCTGGTTGTTTTTGTTCTGGTTTAAGGGTTGTATTACTGTGCTACGCCTAAAACTTCACATTGACATCATACATGCTTTGGGCTATAAACAACTCCGGTGCTGCTGTTCATTGTACTTCGACATGATGTTTCAGGGCTTTACTCACAATGATTGAAAAATGTAGTATGTTTATTCTAGCCACGCACATAGACCAGCTCTGGCCGTTTCTGGTGTGGACCCCAATTTGTGAGGCCAAAACTTTTTTCCCCTCCTTTGTTGGTAACTCTGGTCAATTGCATCAGTGATTTCTACATTTGCATCAATAACCTTCATTTACAAAGAGTAAGCTCTTGCAGCGGTTCCTTGCTGGTCGGCATTCGTATGGTGCTTATCAATTTTTAAGACACCATACAATTTCTCCATTTAGCCTCCGTGTGATTGATTCCAGTCACTAAATATACTGTGTAAACTATTACCGACCTGCTGCCATCATGAGATATTTGGCACTTGGCTTGTGTTAAAGCATTAAACGTAGTATGTTTGACTAACTATTGTAATTGAGTTTGTGTTGAATACATTACATAACATCTTTCAGACATATCTTTTGCTTTTTTAGGCATTATTTCATTAGTTCACTTTCAAAGCTCCAAAAACCCACAGTCGCTACCTTAATACTTTAATGCATGCACCTAAAACATCGACAGCCAACTGTTGTTCTCGCTCAAACCAAAAGCGGAGATAATGTTACTAGTTTTCCTTGTGGCCTGGGATTAGTAGATCAGTATTAACAGTTAGCCGTTCGTAGTTCGTATAACTTTTGGAACTTGGCCCACTTTCACACTAAGCTGTCAAAGTGGGCAGTTTCTTTTACACAATTTAGAGCAGAATAGTGGATCTTCTAAAGACTCACTGTCAAACATAACCTTGGATGTTTTTTTCCATTTTTTGTGGAGTGCGTCACAGCCTATGTGAGCTAATCCTGATCAGAAGTGTCATACCTCACGATGAAGCAAGACCTTGACAGTTCTCTGTGTTTGAATGCTAATGATTTACCAGAACTGATCATACTGCCACGTCCTTCAACAGATGATACTTACAATAAAAAAAACAATACAATCCTCACACTCAAAGTGACCTCACAGCTGACTGGGGGGGGGGGGGGGTTGGCATGCTGTGCTAGCTGTAATCTGCCTTTAAAATTTAATGTGTGTGCACCTGCTATTGGGGATGAGAAAGAGCATGTGTTTACACAGCTACTCATGGGAAAATAAGAGCTATTTAAAATATTTACTCTTTGCAAACCAACTGATATTTTCAGCACTTTCTATTTTCAATTTTCAAAACATATTACAAAGAGGTACTACACATGCATGGGGTCATGCGATGGCTGCCAGTATTATCAGGAATACCTATATTACCAAAACAAACCATTTTATATATAATGCTCATAAACCATCATCCCCACATATATCGATGGAATTGTTTTGTGGTGCCTGTGCCTGTGAGGCTATTCCTGTTACCATGTGTTCAGGGTTGTATGTGTTTCATTTTAAGGCATGAATGCCTTTCTAACTGAAACATCACATTTTAATGCCACAATAAAAGGAATGGTTCAAGTAGAAGAAAAGTCCCCCCCCCACACACACACACACACGTTTTAGCTTAATCTCCAAGCCTTTATAAAAGGTTTTTTACCCGGCCATCCATTTGCTATTGAATGAAGCTGCCTGGCTAAATAAAAGGCTAAAATCTCATAACCATCATCTTTCCCTCCAGCTGGCTTCTATTTATTACGTTCACTCTTCTCTCTTGCACAATAGCACAGTTACTCAGAGCGTTGTGTAGTACCTGATATAGATGTGTGCATGGGTTTAAAAAAAAGACACCGTGCTGGCCAAGCAATAGAAAATGTAGTACACTATGACCTTAACTTCAATGCAAAGACAGGGAAGAGGACAGGATGGCGGAGACAGACATGTGGTCAGTGAAAATGGCAAATTGAACAAAGTGCTTGTATAGGTGTGTGAAAAGGAATCTGCCTACCACAAAGTGCCTCAATAACCTTAGTGATGTCCTCTGAGTTGGTAGTGAGGCTACAGCACTTCTGGTGAAAAGTTGTTGAAGGTTGGAGCTCAAATACCATGTTTCATTCTTTTGTTTGGTGTTTTTTCCATGATTACATGTTCTGTCAAGTGCAAAGTAAGAGCAGAATCTATCTAATCAAGACGGGAGCCAAATGAAGTGACAACAAATCTAAAGCCTTCATTCATTTGTATTGATCTGGGATGCACCATTTCTGTTTACTTCCACTTCATGGGATGATAAAAGAAATCTGCTTTGTATGGCATTAGGCTTTAGGCCCCTGCTCATCGTCTGACTTGGCAGCTTTCAGCCTGGAGGACCTCAATCAGTCTCCATCTCCTGGATCAATATCCATTAGTCTTAGAAAATGTGCATGCATGTGTGTGTGTGTGTGTGTGTGTGCAGGCCTCATCCTGGGTAAATGGGCCTGAGTCATATATGCAAGCTCTGGATCAGATTTCTCTCTCTCTCTCTCTCTCTCTCTCTTGCACGTCTGCTTCACTCCCTTTCTCACACAAACACATGCCCATTCAAACATACAGACTGATCTTATGAACGACAGGTTTCTGCCTCCAAACATTCATTCATGAGGATCGTGCAGTGCAGAATGCATTTCTTTTTCCCACTTTGAATAATATAAATTCTAAACCAGCCTCTTAGTCATCAAAGCAAGGAAAGATATGTTTGGAGTGGGGTAACATGATGACTGACAACATGCCACAACAAACCTCCCCATTTCAGAGCTCTCCGGCCTAGGTATTAATTCCAGTCTGGAAGACAAGGGAGATGGATGGGGGAGATGGTTTGTTTTTTAAATTTTATTATTAGTTGTCATTTCGCATCTGGATGGAGGGGCCCAACGTGATGTAACAAGAATGAGAAAGGGAGAAAAACATGAAACACAGCCCAGACAGCACCCAAGCAGGGGGGGGGGGACGTTGTAAAAACAAAGAAAGCAAATGCCAAAGGATAGAAAAAGTGATGAGGACAAAGCTGGTGATGGAGGCGAGAAAAAGCATAGCCTGTGGCAAGACACTCAAACCTGTGCATGTCAGAACAAGATTCCCAGATCTATGAAGAGGAAGTTCACAAGAAAAACAAAGAGGCGGGGAGCTCGAAAACGACACTCAAACCTTCCAACCAGCTTACTGTACAAGAGCAAGTGGTGAGCTATCCATAGTTAGTATAGGTTTCACTACTGAGATTACTTATGATTCACAGTCTAAAAGGATGCTAAGGTTTGAGCTTGCTTTTGTTGATTATGTGCAATGTGAAACAGACATTTGGAGAAGCTTCACAAGAAGATTTCTGAGTAGCTATAATAATGAACCAACTCACTACACACTGTGTGCACCCAAAGACAATGGACGTGGCTAATTGCTGTAAGCCAAGTCCAATGTCATGTTTACAATAAATATCTGTCCAAAGGTAATATCAGACATAGGTTAGTCTTGTCAATTACCGCCCCTTTTTCACGAAGTGATCAATATAAATCTGCACTGTTAGCACAAATGCTTGGGGATACAACAGCCTCGAAGCAGTATCTAACAAAAAGCACAGAATAACAATCCTAGCTTAAGAAATGTGGTCATGTAAAATGTAAAGACTAAGTGTTTGCAACTTAAGCACAACCAGTAGTTCAGGGGTAAGAATAACCAGAGATCAAAACATGTTTCTGATGGATTTTTCCATCATAAGGGGGCGATGATAGTAATGATTAACATGACTAGTAGGTCATGTTTAGCTTACTGGGGATCACAAAGACATAAAGACATGCACTAAGTTAGATCTAGTTAAGTGCAGGTTAAGATCTCAGTTAAAGTTAAAGGCAGCTGCAATTAGACATAGGTTTGTTGTAGTTAAGGTTAATGTTTGAATTGAGTCAATATCTTTATCACTAACCATTATATTGGCAAATGGGAATATTTCAAGCACAGACTTTCCTGAAACTTAAATATTTGTTAGACGACTCTAAAGTATCCTCGTAATTGCAAAATGACACTGACTGCAATGAATTGGCTATTCATGCTCCTTCGAATGAGGTTCTGTCTGTTAGAATCATATTCATGCTATTCCCAACCTTAAATACATTAACTCAATAGTAGCAGATGCACCACTGTGAGAGAAGAAGAACAAATGTTCAGTGTCACAGCTTCCCAGAAACAGACAAAGATAATATATGGTTTAGCTGCTCTGTTGGTAAATAAAGCACTATTTCCTAAGATACAAAATAAAGCGGCATCAGATGGTCTTGTGATAATAAGAAAATAAGGCCTGCTTAAAAATTTTAATTATACAAGAAATTAGCAACAGATCTGATTAACAATGAAGTAGAATGGCAGCAGCTGTGCTGCATCCACAAAACACTCACAAAGTGTGATTGCTAGTGAGTTACAGGATGCCACTCGCCTCTTTCCCAAAGAGGAAGCCATCAGATCAGCTCAATACAGATACTGAACTTCCCTCTGTGGCTTATTATCTCACTAGACACAAAACCACAGGAGCCAGAGGCTGCATGTCAATACTCTGCATTCTCATCCTTGTTTACAACCCTCTAACTGTACTGAAAATCTCAATTTTACCATCACGATGGTACGCATGACAGCACACTAGAACGGCCAGTAATTTGGCTTATGAACACTACACATGCTGCACAGTGCTATCCATTGTCTTGTGTAGGCCGCAATTTCATATTGGAAACAATTTTGCACATACAATCATGAGAAATTAATCTACAACTACCACTTTTCTTATGTACAAGTAACTATTGGGGGTGTAGATATAAACATTAATCTACCTTTTAGTATGCCTGTGTAATATACACAGCCTGCCTAGTGGAGTTATGATAATACTGACAGACATGACATCAGGGAAGGAATCTAATTTGCTGCCTGCAGTCAGTTACGAGGAGCCTGAGGGGAATCTGGCATATCCAAGTGCAGCCCACAAGCTGACCAGCTTTTTTTTATGACAAAGACCCATAATGGACAGGAATTTGTCCACCATTTCACTGAGCTGTATGCCATAAAATGTAACATACCAAAATGCAGTTGAAATATTTGTTCTAAATGTATAAGGTTTATGCTAATTACTGGTGGCTAAATGTAGCAACAAGATATAAGTGTATATTAATGTACTATGCAACCTCTGCTGCGTTAAACAATACTTTTAATCGTACATTTGGGCAGCTCTGGGAGCCCAGGAATTCACAGTTTATGAGCCATTGTTGTGAAATCTGTACAGGCCTTCAAGTGAGTCCATGCTGACAAATTAGCCTACTTAGCTAACGTTAGCGGTCTGTACGTGTAACTGTTCATCAATGCATGTCTAAAGGCAGCAGTTTAGATGTGTATAGATAAATCATGTGGTTTTGCCAAAATCAGCAGACAGTGAAACTGGTAAAAAAAAAAAAACTTTGGTCACGGCAGATATGTCACACAGCTAGCATCTCCTGTACAGTGCACACCCAGGCTATATGTGCCACGCCATGTAACGTTATTGTTTACATAGCTCGCATGGTTGCGCTATTTCTGACAGCACAGAAAACGAGATTCACCAAGTTAACGGGCTGGTAAACCCAAGTTAAACACGTAAGACTTTTCTTTGTACTTATGACACCAGTCCGCTGATAGATACACGCCAGCTTTGTCAATCCACTAGCAAGCTAGCAATGCTAACGTGGCTAACATTTGTTAGCTAGAGGACAGAATATAGGCTAACATTCGTAGCTAATGGTGGCACCAGTTCATGTACCAGTTCATTATCGGACAGCCCTGACCTGCTTCTTTTATCGTTTCAGCAAGGTCTACTCTCCGCATTCGGACCCAAATAACCAACAACTATTTCATTTTATATTGTTTTTATCTTAACACAATAATCGGTTTGATTTATTTCTCGTGTCGGGTTTTAGTTGTCTAAACAAGATGTATTTGCGTTCCCTGTGTTCTTCTTTCCGCTCTTAACGTTTACGAGTCAAACCTACGTCCCACATCTTCATTTTAACAGGAGTCACAGATGATGAGTGACTTTTTACAGTGTTCAGGAAACAGCAAAATCCACAAGTGCTGATTTTCAAACACAGAAAGCTTGCAAATCTAGCAGATATGTCCGATGATGGAACTCCGGTTATTAGCGCCCTAGCTAAGGTTGCCCTATACACAGTGTGAACGGGCTGATGTAGTTGGACAAATGCATTTATTAAACACATTTTCAGAGATTTCCACAGCCGTGTTGGCCATCGCTGTTTGCTGTGCACGTCGTTTATGTCAGCAGTCGAAAACATTTGGTCAAAGTGTAACATTACACTATGCTTCACTGTCTGAGTCACCAAACATACAACACGCACGCTAACAATGTCACTCACGTAGCTGGACCAAAGGAAGCAGATCCCCGTAAAGCTCTGTCTGACCTCTCCCACATATTTGTTGGAGCTTACCGGTCTTCAAGAACGGCGATATTTCGCTGCCGTCCTTCGTCGTCTCCTCCGCTCCTTCCCCGGAGCTCATGGCTGCCACAACCCGAACCTGGAGCTCAGTATCCCCTGAGTAAATCCTCCAGAAAATCAACAAAAATATGGCACCAAATCACTTTTGTCCTGACAAAAGCGTCATTAAAGACACACGGACGGTTAGGGTGACTGGTAGACGCTAGCACTGCCATCTGCAAACCTCCATCTTGGGGTAACGTAATTGTAAACGATCAGCCGGGGGCACCGGGTTCCTCCTCGGAGTGGAGCCGAGGGGAGAGTCGCTGTAGCGCGGAGGAAGGGGGGCGGGAGGGGCCGGGTCGCTGCTCGGTGAATCTCCGTCAGATTTCGGAAATGTACAGACAGTAGGTCAACAAGAAAAGACGATGGCCACTGTGTGCAGCTCAGAGAGACGCGCAGCACAGTTATGACCAATAACTATCAAAAATATCACATAACACAATAACAGAGCACACATATACAAACACGGTCAGGTGTGATAGCAACTATGTGCTTGTAAGGCTGTGTAACTTGAGCTGTATGCAGCCAAATTAGGAGGCACACCTGCTGGGAAAAATAGCATGTTTCGGGAAATTTAAAGGACTTCATATATGACTCATGTAGACCTACAATTCATTGTAGGTGAATGTTTAGCTAGTTATACTTGAAGGGAGGAGCAGAGCGATCACTAAGTCTCCCGGATACAATCTAAACACAGGTCAGCTGTTTTGACTCAGGTCATAGCTTATTCTCACTCTCTGTCTCTCTCTCTCTCTCTCTTGTGGTCTGAGCCGTATAAATGACGCCCCCTGCTGCTGAGGACTGGAACTGACGTTTCTGATGCGTGTGTTCATTCTCTTTGCAGTTAGGAAATAAAATAATATTAATTATATTGACTCTTGTAGGCAGGGAACAAAATGGAACTTACCGTAAAATGTTCAAGTAACGCAGTTTTTGCCGCTTATACCGGCGCTGTGGCTTAGTTGGTTAAAGCGCCTGTCTGGTAAACAGGAGATCCTGGGTTCGAATCCCAACAGTGCCTTTTTTAAATTCTTCATTCATAGTTTTTCTCAAAACTATAGTCACATATTGGCAACTTAAATTCATTTTGTTCCACATTCCGTCTGCTGCTACTTTTCTGTATCTTTATTAGTTAGGTTAGTAAAGAAAATCTATTATAATAATTTTCAGTTCATCAGTTTTTAAAAATGTGTTCTTAAAAGGCCGTTTATTTTATTTATTCTTGTGATCATTTATTTTAGAATATGTATTTTTTACTAACATTGTACAACATGGGTCCCCTGTATTCCCAGCATGCAAAATGAGACTCCTTCTCAATCATTGTTTACACTGAAGTCCTCCTTGTATCAGGATAATGCTGCTCACCTGTGAATTATTTGCTGGTAATGCAAAGTTTCTGAGTGTTCTGTCAGTAAGTAAAACCCAGGGTCATCCAGGGCGACCTCCTCCTTCCCTGTAAGGGAAGATCCTTCTGGTAATGTGACCGTCACAGCTGCAAGCTTAAGGTGCTTTGACAAGTAATACACACATAGCACAAAGTGACGTTAATGGTTTCAAGTTACAGAAAATATTGCTATTGACAAAATGTAGCAACATATAGTAGAGTGATTTATCAATGAGATCACATTGTACTGTGATTTTATAACTGAGGCTAAATGTAGAAAAAGACATTTTTCTGTAACATCTTTATTGCATTTCTTTTTGCAAGCTGTCAGAGTGGTTCACAGCAGAGTCCAGAACACTGGTGAAATCTGATCAATGCTTTTGTAAGTGTTAGAACAAACATTTATGTCACTTATCACTTATTGTAGACGACAGGTTAGCAACACACAAGTTTGACAACACATTTGGATATATTTACTGTGTATATAGAATAGACGATGGAATAGAATGAATATAGAATAGGATGAGGGTGGCCCAGAGTGTGTACCTGCACAAAATGAACATTGGAGTGTCTTTAGAAGAGCTTTTTTATGTTGAGAGTAAATAGGCAAAGACATCTTAATGAAGGCTGCACCTTCTCACCAATACAACAGGGTTTCTGTAGAAAAAGGGCCTGTACGTGAGGGTTAATACTCCTTGTTAGGAAGTCACAGAACCAAGATCAAAGAGAGATCAAACTATTACTTTTTCATATAGAGCCATGAGATATTGGACTGCTTTTTTCCCTATGATCACAAAGGGGGCATATTCTTTACAGTATTGTTCATTGCAGAAACATGCTTCTGTTTCAGCTGCAGCTCTATAGAACCACCCTTGGTATCAGGTAGACATGTGGGTATTTTCTTGCTTTGCCGCCTGTTTTGTCCAACTAAGGTCATCACCACCTGTACACTTATGACTTATGCAGATACAAATGTATTACTAGTGATGTCCAGCAGGGGGGAGGCTGATACTAGCAATCAACTGGTTTGCCACAGCAGGTCATTGCTGGGTAATGTGCAGTCTGTTCCAGGATCACCAATCAAAGTGATTAGTGGCTGACTTTTGTCACGTACTGTATAAATATATATGTATATATATTTATACAGCACATGATACATTGTTTGTACACATCAGGGAGAAACCACAAATGCCAGGCATTTCTCTTCTTTGAGGTTTTACAACATTTTCTATGCCATTTAAGGCACAAACCAGACCACTGTCCACCTCATTTGCTTTCAGTTCCATCCCATTATCCTAGATGGCACAAAAGACCCTTTGCAAAATCACAGCAATTGAAGCAACTTTTTAAACAACCGCCGACACCCAGACCTCAATAAATGCCAGAGTGCAGCAGCGTGTTCTGAACAGAGTCTAAAACAGTAACAAGACTGCTGTTTTAGAGAAGAAAATCAATACACTGCAACAAGAGAACAGGCTATAAAAATGGCCATCACTAAAGCTGTTGTTTGGAGCAGAGGATGGGTGTCAAGGCTCAAGGTGGCAAGGAGAAGGTGCAGAATTGTGATTTCACTCTTACGATTGCTCTCTCCGAGCCCACAAGCTACCTGATCAGAACTGGGAACAGATGAAAGGACAGCAAATCCTAACTCCTCATTATCCACTTTGCAACGCAGATCTATGTAGGACATAATTTGGTGTGAATCCAAAGGTGCCACATCAAAGAAGATCTCATCCATGAGGGTTAAAAGAAGCAGCAAAGGCTGGGGTCAGACCAAGGAAGCAAGAGAGCAAGGAGGTGAGGCTTTCTGAGATTAACCTTAAGCATCAGTTTACTTTGACATGAAACATACTTAGAAATTGCTGAACTTAATTCCATATTAAAGAAAAACATCCTGAAGCAGCAGAGAAATGCAAACATATACAAGGGCTCTGACACTAGCACTTCCCTCTTTAATAACTCAGGACCACTGAATGGCTCAACCCTGTCTTCATGTGGTTCCTGCCAAATAGCAATATACCATCTGAAATGTCAGCAGTAATTACTCTGGAGACAACCTCTAAAATCAAGGGTGGTGATCATGCTCCATCTCCCTTTGTCTGTCTCCCTCTCTTTGTCCACATGTGTCCACTGTCCTCTGCTATTGTTGGAAACCTCTGAAACAGTGATGCTCAATCATTGGAAGTTGGATCAAAATCTGTGCTCCTCTGATCTCAGTGAGATTCATGGCTCTCTATTTTGGATCTGTGTGTGTGTCGTGGTCTGGGCTTCGGCGTAGGGACTGGTGTTCTATTATTGGCTCCCCCTGCTCCACTGTCGTAATTAGAGCGAAAAATAACAGCAGGTGGGACTGACACACACATACATGCAAACAGAGGAAAATAAGGTGTGTCACTATGTCACGGATGAAACAGGTTAAACTGCAGGACTACTATGTGGACAATGTAAACTGTCTTTTACGTCACTCTCACCCACACTGCGACACACACACACAGAGACTATCTATCTATCTATCTATCTATCTATCTATCTATCCTCAGAAATACAGGAGAGCATAGAGGTCGTGAAGGCAGCACATTACACGTCAGTTGGAGCGATCGGTATCCTAGCAACCGCAGACGCCAGCGTCTGCTTCCTGTTACTGTTGCTTTCATCTTTCAGAACTTTTACGCACTCACTGAGTGATTCAGTACACGACAATGGACGTAACACTCGAGGCAAAAACAAAACCGTTGTCTACCTTATCTGCTTTCAGTTACATTCCACCACGGCGAAAGGAAACGAAAGAAATGTCCTACTTTAAAAATGACTGTAAGGTATGGAGAGAGAAGCTGGAACGTGCTAATTAAGCTAACAGTGCACGGCTGGCTAGCTAAAAGTTAAGCTAACTGGAATAGTTTGACACATTAGAGAATTAGTTGAAAGTCGTGTCATTTATTTAGGTCAACAAAGTTAGACTAAATATTTAGTCAATGAATAAAGTCAGGGAATATTATCTAAACATTATATATGCATGCATGCCTAAAATATACTACCATAGCCCAAGGAATTCAAATTCGTTTCACTTAGTTAAGAAAGTGGTTTTCTGATGTGTTCAATTAATAAAAAGTTAGTCAGAACAGTTGAGCCTATGCAAAAGTGGTACACAATGGACACACTTTTCTAAACACTGACTCTGTCTCAATATTTGTAGACCCCAGATGTCTCCATGTATGACCGTGTGTACCACCAGGCTGAGGGGTATGATAAGAAACTGCACCGGGATGATAGAAAACACCATAATGGAAGAGGCCTAAACATAAACAAAGAGGTAATGACAACACTATTAGTTTTAGGCTGTTTTACAAAACAATCCATCGCATTCAGAGAACAACAACCATTTTCATTATCAGTTATTTTTCCTGTTATTTTTATGGTGTCTTAATTGGTTGGTTGTGTCAGAAAATTTTTTCAATAAAAAAGTATTAAATGCCCCCCAGGCTGACCTTCTTGTTATGTAACAACTGATCACTGTTTTTACACAGCCGTTTTACCGTAAGGTGTACTGTAAAACCAGTCTAATGAGAAGTTACACTGATGCATTACACTTAATGTCTTCTTTTCCAGTAATGACGTCAGTGGATAATGCCTTATAGCACTGACCACCTACACACATGAGAAACAGACCAGTGCATTCCAAGCATTACCACTCCACTCAGCTAATTAAATATCGCGACCACTGAACTGAAGCAGAGGGTCCTGCTTATTTTTGCAAACATAGGAAGCTTTAGATTAAATGGACATGATTGCTTCTTGGAGTAGAAAACTGAAAATGAATTCTAATAGCATACATTAAAAATGTACATGTCTGTTAACATTTGTCTCACCGTGTGGTGACTGACATGTATCTGTAAGAGTTATGACATTTGTTTATGGTGCTCTCGGAAGCCATTTTATCTCCAGAGAGCAATTATTCATGTCAAGAAAACGAGCTCACAGTGAGTTTCTGGGTCACAGAAAGCAGATCAGGTGGTGAACAAAGCAGCCGCATACACTGCTGAGCATGTAATTACAGTGAGTTGAGTGGCTGGCTTTCAGTGTCGGTGACAGCGCCTGCTGAATTAGGACACTTCTGTTTTGGAATTCACATTTGAATATGAATATACAATTGTGTTTTATTCTATAAACTATTCAGAGCATAATACTAGTGTGTTATTTTATTCCTGCCCCCCACCCCCCAAGCTCATGAAAATATAAACCCACCACTGAATCTGCCACAACCAGAAACAAGAACTGTCTGTTCTGAAGTCAGAGCTACTTGGTGTTCACAAATCTCTTCAAAAAGTTTCCGCCTTGTGTAATACTGTGCCATACATGCCTGCAAATGTTCTACAATGCCCATCAGCCCAAATGGCATTTCCAGTTAACTAAATTAGCAAATGTTAGCATGCTAAGATGATAGTTTAAACCTGCTAAGCAGCAGCATATTAGTCGTTCTGAGAATGCTGCCATGCTGATGTTGGCATTTAGCTGTAGTACCACTGTGCCAAGTACAGACTGCTGCTGGCATATTTATAGACGCTTTCACCATTTCTACTGGAGAAGTGGCCCTAGTTGCAGCCATCATTTATGTTATTAGTAAGACCTATGTATTTCATTCAGCACAATGTCAAACTGCTTGTGACAACTGTGTAGAATACAAACACAACCCTATATCTTGTAATGTTGTCCTGCTCACTCCCAGGAGAAGTCCAGAGATGTGCCGCTGCTCTCCTCGTCAGAATACGGGTGTCGTGCAGTTCCAGTCCTCTATCAAACCGGCCGGCAGTTTGCTCGTGTGGCCTGCACAAAAGCAGAATTTTACATGAAAAATGGGATCATCTGGAATGTGGCAGAAGGTTATGGAACAGTGGCTCCTATTTGAAAATATCACAGCTTGACATGAACCTGTTTGTTCTTACTTAATAAACCAGTGTTGCAGTGTGTGCAGTTAAATTTACTAGTTATTAATTAGTCATTTAATAATAATGATAATATTAATAATAATTGATACTTCCCATATAAACAACTAACAGCTGCATTACCAACTGACCCGCAGTCGTCCATGGTAATTACCAAGACAGGCACAAGGGAAAATATGGAAACTATGACACTTTCCAGGAAGCTCAAGCTACATTTTCACGTTGTAGACTGAAATCACTCCATCGGGTACAGAAAGTCTCTATATATCTAGTTATTGCAGCTGAATATTGCACATGATCTCAGCGACTCAGTGTTCACAGTTCTGTCTTCAGTATAATAACAGTTTTTATTAAGAAGCCAAATATCCTGGATGACAGGAATAATGTGGAACTTACTGGGTTCCCTTTTTGAATAAATCTGCCTCATTCACTCTTTAAAAACATATTGAAAGTGATTCAGTAAAGACAATAATAAAAAGATCAACTGAAAGAAGATCGAGATTAATTAGCACATGCTGGAAACATTACAAAGATTCATACTCATATCTGCCCCTGTGCATCGCCTGTATTTGATCTCTCCACAGCTTGTTGTTTGCATGACTAGCCTCTTTCATTTGAAACTTCTTGGATTCTTTTTGTATAAAATAAAACTCGTACAACTGAGACCAACCTCCTACACAATAGGAATTTTTGAGCACAGACAGTTTTTATCTGCTTCTGCCTTTGTGCTGTGACAGAAATAGAATGTTTATTCTTAGAAAGAAAACAATTTTAGTATCTGTTTGGTGTTAAACCTACAGTGTTTAAGAGGCTTAGGATCTAATACGCAAAACAATATATGAGGAACAACTGCTGAGTGACAAAATGCTGTCAAATAAATTGGTATTTGGTAAATAAAGCCTTTGCAAAACAATGGTTTCGCACCTCAATCAGCAGGTTCATCCTAAGAGATTTCTGCTAAGCCCCACACTAAATTGTTACATCTTGGTGCCTTTCAGCTGAACAGCCTTTGTTACAAATAGGTGTAATAAGTGTAATTGACAAGAAAATGTATATAAAGTCTGAGTCTGTGCTGATTATGTGTTTTTGTACGAAGTATCAACAGGAAAAGAAATGGTTAGAAATGTTGAGAAATGCTTGGTGCAGATGAGGACCTAACTTAAAGCACTACATATGTACATTACATTTGCCGTTTCTGCCCCAAAGCTCTGGAACAGTCTTCCGCTGAACGTTAGAATAGCCCCAAACGTGAATACTTTTAAATCACAACTTAAAACACATTTTTATTCTTTGGCTTTTTACCAATAAAAGAGTATGATTCTTAACTGTCCCCATGTTTTATTGGCCTTTTGTTTGATCTGTTTTTAAATATTTATTCTAATTATCTTTTCATCATCTCCTATTGATTTATTCAAAATTATACTCTTTTTATTCTGACTGCTCAATTTTGTTTTTATTTTCTCCTCTTATTATTAACTTGTCACTATTTTTATATTTTATGTTAAGTACTTTGGTCAACAAGATGTTTTTTAAAGTGCTATATAAATAAATTTGATTTGATTTGATTTGATATGTATTAATACTGCATTCTAAACTGCATTCTAAACTGCCTGGTGTCATTTATTACTTCTCTCTTTTGTGTTTGAAGCACTGAAACAAAGACACTGGACACAATTTATATACAAATGTTTAATAAATAACAAAAAATGGCAGTGAACATCTCACACATTGCTGTTTATCTGGTTCCAGGTGGATTATTTAAAAAAAAGAAACCTCTACCTTCCGCTTGACTCCACCTACTTATCAGTGGGACGCAAATGCATCTCTAAAGCTATAAATATAATTCACAGATTTTGGCAAACTACCCCATAACACTGGCTATTTGTCGGCATCAGCTTCTCTATATGACAATAAACTACTGAACATCCATTTGGAATAAAATGGAACAAGCCAGCTCACAGTGCCAACCAGGCATATATTAAAAAAAAAAAAAAACTGCTCGGCAGGCAGCTCAGTTTGCTCAAGTATAAGGCTCTGAAGCACTGCAACACTGGTATGGTTAATTAGCTCCACATCACTACTATTGTACAGATGGGTAACTGTGGTCCTCGAGAGCTGCTCTAATTTAGCACCTCTCTTTAGTCAGGCACACCTGTAGACATTGAGGAGACTCCTTGGAGCAAAGTCCCCGTTACACTTAAGATGTGAAAGCCATCCTAAGTGCAGTATTGAAGGACTGTGACGGTCCAACTCATTACTGCTCTACATTGTGTTGTTAAGGACAAAAGTGGTTCTTGACAATTGTCTTTCCATTGTACTGCTGTCTGCTGGTAATGGTTTTTTATTTACGGAGCATGGCAAATCACTTCTACGGCCACTTTGTGTGTGTGATTGTGTTTTCAAGTCAATTTGTTCAGTTAGTGTGGGATGCTCAAGGCATCACAGTCCCTTGTGACAGAGACCGGGACATCTCTGTGTGAACAAAGTAGGTCTTCAGATCTCCTTTGCCCTTCACGTTGATGATGCCGCGGCATGAACACATGTACCCTAGTGATGATAGGATATAACTTGTCTCCTCTGTTACCTGTGTGCAAAGACAGAGACAGACACTAGAATAAGCATATTGTAACACTGTAAAATATGCACCTGTATTTTCTCAGACATCCCACCTGTATTTTGCCCAGTACCCCGGTGGTCTCCATCCTGCTGGCCACATTCACACTGTTTCCCCAGATGTCATACTGAGGTTTCTGGGCCCCGATAACCCCTGCAATCACTGGCCCGTGGTTTATTCCTAGTAAAAAAGAAGCAACTCTAAACTGTAACCTATTTTAAAATAGTCACCTTGTCCACAAATTCATGTTGTGAAAAACTGTTCTTACCAATTCTGAGTCTAAAATCATTGAAGGAATGTTTGTTGATGACATCAAGCTTTCCAACAAGGGCAAACGCAAACTCCACCATCGTTCCAATGTGCATGTATTGTCTGTCATGTTCCTAGGGGAATAGCAGTGGTGGTTAAAATAAAATGTAGGTTCTATGGTATCTCAGTTAGCAGTGAATAATTCTCCTATGACTGTAAATACACTCTGTAAGACCACTGGTTTGTATCGTGTTTTCTCTTTGGCTCTATTAGTTTTTTATTGAATGAATGATGATCAATCTGCTTTTGCGCTGATTGTTGCTAAATCCTGAAGTAGAGCTTTTCAGATCATAATTTAGCAACTGTAGACGTGGAAGGCCCGTCAAACTTAGAATTTCTGGACATGATGAAGCACTGTGTGTGCAGTATGAAAACATTTAAAGAGTTATACACTGACATGATTTTGATGAGTGTGGTTATGACGGCACAGTAGGCAACACTCCTATACTTACATATGCACTCCAAAGTAATGACCTGTTATTTAATTACCTGATAATATTTCTTTCCTAACTATGACTAAAATGTAAAACTTTAACTCCATGTTCCTTTTCCAAGTGTGATTTTCTACCAGAGTTAGCATTTTCAGCCGTTTAATAAGTTAATTAGTGTATATAATAAATCTGTCAGTTGTCATTTCAGCTGATAAAATCAACAGAATGAGCAGTCTCTGTGAAATCCAAGACCAGTTGTTTCAAAAATTAGCATGGATTTTGAATGATAATTCTGATAGTATTATCACTGAAAAGCTTGACAGGCGTAGCAACAGTAATTAAAGGGGGGTGGGACTTGATGAACGGCCAATCAAGCAGATTGTGTTTAACAGAACAACAAGTGTTCCCAGATTTCTGAGTAACGATCTCATTTGCTTCCAGTGACTGCAATGATGCATTCAAATGAGCGTGGTCAGAAATCACCGATGCTTGAATGTTACAGTATGTGTAACACATTTGAACCCATACAAAACAATTCACATCTATTTGGATAGAAACAAATACTGTGATGGTTAATCTTGATTTATTATCGAATTATCCTTTTTCATAAACAAACGTGAAAGATTACAAGGCTGCCAAACCTTTTGCACTTTGAAATGTTGTCATCGGGCTTTTAAGTCTTTGCTTGGCTGTGTGTGCCACAAATGAGCTCACGTGAATGCTGATGGCAAAAGCTGTAACCTCAGCTGTGCTGCTCTGCGTCACACATAGAGGAACCATTCAATGCTGTGTGACTGTGGGGTCCTGCCATGTTTGCATGTATGTTAAAATGTATGCATGTGTTTTAAAGCATGCCTGTGCGCACTCTGGTCCTGGTGTCACATTGAGTCCAGTGGCAGCCATGTAGGTGCTGCCAATGGTCTTTATCTTCTCCACTCCACTGAACTTCGGTTTGGACAGCAGCTGAGGACACGTGAGGGACATGGTGCTTAATTAATTAGTAAATAACACAAACAGGAGCTGGAAATGTACATCCCCTACTACTTTAGAGCATAATAACCCAGCGTGATTGCTGCTTAGAAAATCATTAGGAAGTGTTTTCCCTGCTTAGACAGCCTGAATTCATCAATAGGACAAGAGTTTACCTCATCAAAGTCCGCTATGATCTCATTGAGAAGACGAAGGCACTCCAATCCTTCCTTATTGACATCAGACTCTGTATAAAACTCTTTGAAGTCTGGGATGGAGGCGAACATCACACACACCGACTCATATGACTGATGATAAAGGTCCTGATAATGAAGCAAGAAGGAGATAACAGCTGAATGTGCTGCATTGATTGAGCTAAAGACAGGTAATCTGTGGTTTCTCCACCATAGAAAGGAAATCTATGAGCTGTATACCTCACTCTGAGAAATGAAACTCTTTAAATAAATAAGATGAAACTTTAATCAGCTCCCTGGGGACGCTGGGCCTCAGCAGTAAAATAGTAGCATCATTCATCAGAACAAGACAGAAGTAAGAATAGAGCAAATGAGGTCTGCTAAATCGTCCATAACTTTACATTACTGGAATTAGTTGAGGAGAAATGTAGGAAATATAAAGCATGTTAGCAACAATATAGAATGACCTGGAACAAAAGAAAAAGAAACCACTGGTGTACTGAGCAGCATCCATGGAACGGATTGGCCAAGGAAAACAAAAACACCTGCTGACAGAAGCAAAGGTGAGGTGAAAGGAAATACAGAACCCTCGGGTCCTGTTCACTGCCTTTTAAATCTAAATGTCTACCTCTTTCCATAACTGTCACATGTCACTACTAGATTACTGAGGTCTACATGTGGTTGGCAGGTTACTGTAGCTGTAGTCTTTACGCTAAGCTAAGCTAAGGTAAAGCCAAACTACAGACATGGTGATGAAAGTCTTTCCCAAAATGTCAACCCGTTTATTTCAAATACACATATAAACTAGAAAAGACAGAAAAGCATCACAACTCAACACTTTCACCTCAATTCACCTCATTTTTCCAGTTGCGTCCCAGAAAATGTTCGGCAACATGAGCAGGTAAAACGTTCTCCAGCAGAACCCGGTTGAGGTTCTCCATGGTTTCGATCTCTTCACACTCCCTCTTGAACTTGTCCCTCCACAGGAAGTCCAACCTACAGTAATATTCATTCTGTTACAGGAGGACACAGAGTAAAGAGACACCGGTGTCATTCACACCCAGCACTCCACTCCAAAGCTACAAGCCACAGGAGAAACTGACACCAAATCCAAAAAAGGCAGTTCACTTCTGATATCTAATGTGGAGGTTATTAGAAGAAGCCACAAATATATCTGCGTCAGCCCACATACAGCCCTGAAGCTACAGGAAAATAGTCCACAATATGAAAGCGTCTCTTCAAATAGGCTGCCTGTCTTCTTACAGGCTTTCTAGGAAAACTCAACCGACTGCAACTAAAGGCTATGCTTGGTATGCATAGAAATTAATGTCCCAGTAAGACGACACTGAAACAGTAGTTGGAAGCTTCACTATTATTGCTCAAGGAAATATTATGGAGATAGGAATGATTTGCATACAAGATAGCGACCACTTCTTGGTTATTCATGCCATTGGGGGTTTTGAAAACATCCACATATGTTGATGAGCAGGACTCATCTATTGGGGTCAAACATCCTATGACTGTGTGTCACCAGAATCATTTCACAGAGGAGTGTCCTTAGTCTGCAAAAGACATTAATGGACCACAAATAAACAAATTACAAATATTCATGTATTTATTGTGGAAAATAACAATTCTTATTTGTGTGAATCTAAAAGATAATGGATTGAAATAATCTGGTTTTCATTAAGTCTGAGTTTGACAGCACAGGTTTTTAGAAGTGTCTTGTGGATGATATTTTTTCACTGGGAATTAATGGAATGTTTTTTTTCTCACTGGTTTATCTGGATTCTCATTATTCCGTTTTTGGGAACAGTATTTATGTGAAGCCACTGTACATTTAGGTGCTCCAGGCTACTTATTGGCTGGTACCTATGGATGTGTGTGTTTGGATAGCAGTCTGGATGATGTATGTGCGCAGTAAAGACTTTCCCCGTGAGATTTTTGTGTGAGGCCAATTTAGAAGCGTCAAATGGTGATGGTGATCTACATCTCTATGCTGCGATCGTGTGCTATAGTGTTGATCGCCCGAGGCTGAAATAGAAATATAGACTAGCTTCCAACCCCCTAAGCATAACTATCTGACCCATTTGTGTATGGATACATCTGTGCGTGGACAGTTTGAGCACTGTCTTCACATCCAGGAGGATAGAAACTAGGCCAGAAGAAACTCATCTCCTTCCAGATGTCATTTTGAAACCAGCTAAGAGGGCTGTAAATGAGCTTTGCTCCATCATGCATCTGTTCTTGAGGGATGAATTACAGATGGCTTCATTCTCCTAACCCGCTTTCCCCTCCTTTGGACTAAATGGCTGGGAATGGGCTCATTAGGGCTGACGACGATGGCAGATTTATTAAAAGCTGCTGCAAAGTGCACAAAAATGGATTCTCTTAGACCCTTTACCCTCACATCCAGCACCAGTTGCTTACATCTCTGCCGCTCTGAACACCTTTGACCTGTTCCCATAAACATTTAGATAATTGAAGAAGTATTTTACTGCTGAGAAAGGACTAACTAAATGAGTTTCTTAAGAGATAAGACAGCAACAAATACAGCAAAGTAGTGTTTCTAAAGCAAGTCCTTCCCCCTCCCTTCTGGTGGAACTGACCCAGAACCAGAACGAGTTTGCAGCAACTGTGGCTCTTGAGGAACACCCCAGTTTTGGGTACAAAAACAGTTTCTGTCCAGAACATCTGCTTTGAGGTCAGATATGATGGATGGTACCCCGAAAATACATGAGACAACCAAATGTGTGTCAGCTAAGATTAGATTTCATATGAGGGGACGGACGCAGTGGAGCTGGACAAGTTATGTTCTCCAAGAGCTCAGGTTTTCTCACACGTTAGGTCAAATCTTTGTACATGTGTCCACTTGCTTTCGAATTTGGTTTTAAAATAGGCAATTTGATTATGAAGTGTAGTCTACGGCTACACTACTGTAAACTGTAAATGAGATAGATGTGTAGATGCAGCAGCTGAAGGAGACTACTGACCTGTCTGGCTAAAACTAGTAGAGTGATGAAAAAGATGAAAAGAGACACAGAGCCCATTGTTTTTAGATCTTTCAGGACTCCTGGTCTGTAGAAAAAAGAAAGAGAGAGATGAGGAGTCAACACGCTGATCATGTTGATCAAAGGAACAATGAATGAATCCTACTAAGAATATATTGTGGTATGTACCAGAGCTCCTCGACTGCAGCCAGAGCTCTATTTACTCACGTTTGTGTGATATTGCACTTACAGTAACAAGTGGTTAAAACGTTTTCTAAAGCTTTGCGTCTTCAGTGGGGATAATGGGGGCCACAGACAGAGAAGGAATAGTGGAACTCGTTGTTTTTTTCATTTCTATGGAACAGCAGCCTTATTTTCAAAAGAACAGAGTGATTTTTACACGCTGTACCCACTAAGTGTTATCATTACATGACTACCAGCTACGTGATCTTCCAGCTGTCCTGGCAAACATCTGCTTGAATTCATTTTCATATATTATGGAAATGAACTGATATTCTTCAAGAACTATATCTGCTTTGGTCACTTACTTTATTGTGTGCTCCTGTGGTAAAGCACAGGCTGATTTTTTTTAAGGCTGAGCATTACTGTGTGACAATTATGTAAATTTGACAGCACTAAAGCAGACACAGTGTTCACTGGGATGTATTAACTGTGACATCCTGTGCTGTGTTTAAATGAATGGAATTAAATATCTCCCAGTGTGTAGAAAAACACATCCAAGCGTGTTAAAAATCACTGGAATAGTTCTTTAAATCCTATGTAGTGACCTGTGGTGGTTTATAGACGCACTGTACAGTAAAGCATTAGAACTAAATTCCCCTTAAATAGACGAATGGTTCTTTTTACAGGACATTGTTTGTTTGGGATGTATCAACTTGCCTTTACTGGTATATACACAGTAATTAGAGCGAAGCTGCTTAAAGTACACGGACCAAACTTTAACGAGACAGCTTCATGCCATGAATTCATTATCAGAACTACAACTATAAAATGTTAATGGGGTGTAAATTTATGCTGGTCAAGAAACAAGAGAGATTTATTAGGCCGTACTTGGTTTTTCCTTTACACTCAGCACTGTGCTTATTTATATATCCCAGTGCTATGGCAACAACGATACATTCTTCATGCTAATAAAGCCAAGGTGAGGAAGAGAAATATGAGGGTGTTCTTCACCTGTCTTTCTTAGTGCCTTAAAAACTTTTTGCATGATTTTTTTCAGCAGTGAAACTCCGGCTGTCAGTCAAATGTGACTATCAACATAGACTGCTGTATCTCATGCTGCCACTCTTCATCCTTCTCTCCAGGGGTTACACTTGATCGGCATATGGGATATTGCTACCTCAGCATCATTCTCTCCTGCGAGATGCGGGTCCAGCAGTGTCATTAATCATTTTAATAGGCTCTGCACAACTGGTGTGAGCAGGCTGCAGGGTCACAGGGTGTCAGACAGATTGGATTGACCTTAAGTGGGCTTAATAATAGCTGCATTATTGCCTAGATTAGGAAGTAGAAAGGGTGACGGAGAAAGTGTGTGTGTGTGTGTGTGTGTGTGTGTGTGTGTGTGTGTGTGCAGTGCGCAGGTACCGATCCAGGTTATCAGTGGGGTACGCCGCTTTGCTAAATCCATCCAGCAGTAAGGCATGTGTCTGAAGGATGATAACGTTGTAGATCACCACGGCAACCAGCATCACCACCATCTTCAGCTCGTAGTTGATCCTCAGGAACACAGAGCACGACACTAGGCCCAGGATACAGCAGTAGATGAAGTACTGGGCAGAAAGTGAGGTAAAAGAAAAAAGATTGTTTCTGAAAAAACGTGGTGTCACCTGCACTGTCCTTATCATGAGATCTGTATCATACACAACGTCTAGGACCGAATGCGATTTTATTTGTTGAGTGTAACACGCTCTCAGCAAACGTGCAGCTCTAACAGCGATGACTCAGCCTCCATATGCAGTAGTTTTGAGGCAAGAACAGTGCTCAAGTTTGCATACCGACACCGGAGCATGTCAATATTCTTATACAACAACCACAGATAGTTTATGTAACACCAAGCAGAGAACAAACGGTAAGAACACCATCTACCACACTTATTCGGAATAAACAGGACAAAGAAGCTTTCAACCCCTCCCTGTGCGTCTGATAACCTGGCTCCACTGATGACTACAACACATTTTGGTTTCCCTGAAGTGACTTTTCTGCTGCTCACTTGCTGTGGAGCTATGTTGACTCAACACATTTGAAACAGCCACAGAAAGTTTCCTTGTGAAACTGGAGAAAGGCTGACTGGCTATGTGTTCCACTTGTTTTGTCTTCCGTGGTGAAGAGATGCAGTTGTGTAGCAGTGATCAGTGACAGATGATCATTCCCACATTTATACCAACAACTGTAGTTGTTCTTACACTATATAACGTTATATATTATTTATATATACGCTCTATATTATTTTCCTTTTACTAGAATTATGCACCATAACGTAAAATGACCGAGGCTCATTTAACAGCACTGCAGAGATCTTCACTGACAAGTAAAACCCCGTGTTTTTGAGTGAGGTCAGAGCATGCTGTGAAAAGCTTTTTCTGCTCGATTAGTAGGGTTTTCCATTTGACTTGTTTCTTTACTAACACACATTTCTTGCGTTTGCAGCCTGTGTTGTTGAACTCTCGCCATTCAACTTACTGGCAAGTAAAACTTGTTTTGGCTTGTGTTTTTTCCCAACCAGTCCACCAGGCTGGCATTAGTTAGATTCACAGATGGAGTAGTTAACATGACCGCAGGTGGAGCAGCTGTCAGGATATCCTCTGTAACTCCTCCAGGATCCTCCACGAAGAACTAACAAACAGAATGAAAGGAACAGTAAGTTACATTATGTTTGTGGTCTCTGCCTAAAAACTGTCCTATTATCTTTATAAGCTGCTGCATCCTGGGCTTCATGTCAGTAAGTAGAGCTACTGTACGGATGTTCATTTGAGTTATCGTCTTCAGAACATCACTTTAGAGCCCATATTAAAGCTTCTCAGAGTTCAAGTAGCAGAAACATCAACATCAAATGTTCAGGGTGCAACAAAGACTCCAGTGGTGAGGAGAAGAGAACTGTGAGTCAAGAAAAACAAGGAATGGAAATCTGTACTTTGGTGGAATGAGTCTAAATTCATTCCATGTCAGGTTCCAACCACTGCATGACAAGTCCGATTCCTCATAACTAAAGTGCAAACACATACAGGTTTCTGCAGGAATGTAGTAGTTCAGGGCCCAACTAGTATGGCTACACATAAACCATCGTTTCTCACCATGTTGAAAATGGCCATCACCAGTATGAGAGCAGTGGTTGTCATGGTGAGAACCAGCCGTAGCCAGGGGTTATTGGTGACGATGAAGCGGGAGGAAGTGGGGAACCAGGTTAGAGAGCAGAAGGAGCCCTTTCTTCCCTGCAGGGGATGCAAAGAAACAGAGGGAGTGCAGGTTGAGAAAGGAGCAGTGGAACAATTATTACACTCACAGTAAATCTCTACAGAGATAATGCTGGTGATGTTCTGAAGAAATGAAAAGGACACTAGTATGGTAGAAATCACTCAGATGAAAAAGTCCAGTCTATTATTTTTATGGCTCTGTGTGAACCCCGTGTATTCTCCCTTCTCACTTTTCAGGACATCATGTTCATATTTGAATAGGAGCTGCCGTAACAGCGATCGAGTTCTTGTCTTTAGTTGCTCCAGCAGCTGTACTTTCCAGGAGAACAAAAACAAACGCTTGCCAAACCGAGCGAGGGTTCATGAAGCACATATTCCTTTTCTGATTCCGACTGCCAGAGTGCATATTACATCTTCCTTCAGCTCTCACCTATTTTCTGTTTGGTGAGTGCGGCACGGCGCTCTCTTAGCAACAGCTAAGCTCATTTGACTTGAAAAGACGTTTTTCCAAGAAATGTGTTTGATCACAATAACCGTGTAATACGCTCTTTCACAGCTGAACAGAGCATGTCCTTTAACTACAATATGTAATGACTTACAGAAACGCAAATGGGCGTGTGGAGCTAAAGCGCGCGCGCTAACACACACACACACGCAGTATTTACACACATAGATGCCTCTCATTTAATTACACGCTCTTTCACCAGTGATCACAGTAGCTTTTATTGAGAACATATTGAAGCAGCTGATATGTGGGTCAGAACAAAGCTCAGGTTATTAATAACTTTCTGTTAATAAGAAGTGACCCACTTACAATGTGATAGTACTCTCTTGAGAGGAGAGACGGAGCAAAGTGTGTTGTTAGGGGAGAAATCGTGTATTGATTGTCCATAAAAAGTCAGTGACAGGCAGATGTAGTAGCCTGGGAATAACACTCAGCGCTCTACTTGTGCTGCGTGACAAACAGCAGCAGCAGCAGCAGCAGCGGGATGAATGAAGCTAAGAAAAGGCAGAGGTTCGACAGGAAGAGGTAATGCTGCCAGCAAATACAGGCACAATGCAAAGTTCATCAGGAAACACACTATTTGATGTTCCAGGAAAAAACAGGCTGCGTGTGGTGGACTAAATCGCTACGTGGAAGATGGTTTGGGTGGCTTCAAAGGTTACCATCAAACTGATAAGGTAATTACCACATCGATAACAAGTTAAAATGCCATTGATATTAAAGAAGAGCTTAAAAAGTTAGAAGACAGATAGTCATGGTAACCAGACTTCTTTTTCACCTGGAGGACTGAGAGTCTTCATAGATTTAGAATGAAGATGCAAAACTTAAGTCAGAGTAAAACTGGACAGTCTCCGAATAAACTAATTCCACAGAAAATGATGCTCATTAATCCTATTGACAACAATGAATACGCACATGCAGAAGTGTTCACTTGCCAAACACAGACAGACCGGAGCAAGGAGGCTTGTACACACAGTATGTGTGCATGTGAGTGTGTGTGTGTGTTTTTACAGATGGATTTATAAATCCATGCAAACCGACCAGAATGTGACCAACGAAGCAAAGGAGCAGGATCAAAGCCAGCAGCAGGAACGTCAGGCCAAAGGAGATCCCCAACACAGCAGTCCTGCAACACACGCACACACACACACAGGCAGATTACTCAAACCCTCCTGTTACCACTTGGCCTTCTGCTTCACCACCGAGGGAAATAGATGTAATGAAGCTCCTCCTGTGCTCTACCTCTGACCTGCGTCACACAGACTGTTCAGCCGCACAGTGTGACGTTGGATTTGGGCATCTGTTTTCCTACAGTTTGACGCTCCCTTGCCATACGACACTTGATGCCACGTCTAAATGCTACGACAACCAGAACAAAGGCAGAGGGAGGTGAATTAGAAAATCAATGGTCTCTCAGATGCTGAATTACACCTTTGGTTCCCAGAAGCAGTAAATTAGCATGACTGCGAATTTCTTTCCTTGCTATTTAGGAGATGCCACACTTTGATTCACCTGATCTATAATCACTGGCAGACACGATGCTATTTCGTTTCCATCTGCTTTTTAGCATTCAGCCTCTTGCTCCCCTGCCTCTTTCGATTCAGCCTGGTCGTGTTGATGAGACAGCTGGCGTCAAATGGCTTTTTCACATCAACCTGCTGCCACGGCTGGAGTTGGCTGACGCTACAGGGAGTGTGCCGTGTAAATCGTACAAAGGAGTGCAGACTTACTTGGGCAAGACGAGGACCTGCACTATGAATATGCAGCAGAATATGAGGCAGGCACAGGTGACGTAGTACTTGAAGGCTGGTAATGTTGTGGATCTGTACTGTTGAGAGAAGATGAGGCAGAAAATTGGAAAACCTGCTGCAACATGATGGAAAAAAGGGTAATGGTAACACTCTAAATAATCTGTAAAGGCTTATCATAAAAACTATGGTGGATAACTAGTAACTACATAACTACATAAAGTAGATTGTTCCCTTGATGGCTTCTGTTTCACTGATACCTGCACACTTCCACTGATTTGTTCCTCCAGCGAACAAAGCTGGCAGGTGCTTTGTATGCATTCGCCTACCTCCTTCTCCAGAGCTTTGTTGTGAAAGAACAATGAGATTCTCTGGATGTCCTCGGACTTCAGCCACTGTCTGGGAACACAAGCGAAACCGACAGCTTGAGCCTGCATGGAGAGCCACGCACAGACGACACCTCTTCCTTTAACCAGCAATCATAGAGATGGTAATATGCCCCCCACACTTAGGTGCTAAACACACTTAACAACACTGACTGACTTTTAGTTATTGAAAAACTGTGAGGTTTCTCATTGGTTCCTACTGTTTTACCAACAGAAAACTCCTGAAGATGCTTTTTCTGACTCTTCTCGTCCACCTCCCTGCCTTTATCTGAAGTGAACGTGCAACGTGATGCAGGCCAATGCTCACTTCTGAGAGTTGATCCCATCGATGGTGCGAATCATTCGCTCGTTGAGCTCCTCCTCAAACCTCCTCCTCTGAGATTTGGACCTACAGTTGGAGAGGGAGGAGCGCAGATTTACAACACACACGCGTCCTCATACAGAAAGTGATAAGAAGGAGGAGGAGGAAGTAATTACATGTCACAACGATTACCTTTCTCGTCTCTGGAAGTGGTACTGCCTCATTGGAACATCCTGAAACAAGCGTCCCACCATAAACTGTTGTGCATTTGAGTAGTTAAAAGCAGAATATTTGCACCTATACAAACTGCACTCACGGTAGTGTTGATCTTGCCGTTGTCTGTCGTCATGCTTTCTCGATGGTGGAGGTTGGCGAAGGGTTTGGCTGCTCCCCACGACTCCAGGTAACGAGTCATTCTGACAGACGCCCTCATCTTCCCTCCGTCCAGAGAGGGACGGGAGCGCACACCAAGCAAAGGGCTGTGCCTCTCAGTCTGGAACAATAAACACGAAGGAGGAACGACACAAATGATCACTAACATTGTGCTTCTCGGTGCCCACTGACTCCAGAAAAGCTGGAACAGAAAATAATAATAAAAATCATTTACTGTTGTCACATTTCAATGTATATAAAGTGAGAAGAACTAGGTGCTTTCCGAGTGGTGGTAGATGGGCAGCTCTTGACATCTGTGCCTAGTCTGTTAGTGTTTTCAGATACTGCTTCTGTCTACAAACTCCACTCTAATTTACTTCTTATTCCAGCCCCCCCGTTTTTCTGCTCCACACCTCTTGGCTCTATTTTATTCTGATAGGGATAACGACTGACTGAACAGGTTATGAAATCAAATCTGTAATGGCTGTTCTCATTTCCTGTGAGTGTACGGACCAGCTCTGACGGTGCCAATCAATGAAGATGACAATGAAAATGACACCTCCTGTAATCCATGCTACATATTTGGCCTTGATCTATTCAGTTCTCCTTGAAAATGTCACCAGGCACCCACAGACATTTCCAGTGTCAGATAACATATTGAAAAACTATCCCCAATAAGGTAAACAAAGGTTACACAGTAGCTTATCTTATCGTTTTTCTGTGGAGACCCCTGGTGAGGTGATGATATTTATTGTGAGATGAGAAGTTACCAACCCAGAGCTCAGGATAGACTTAAAACTCTAGGATGGCTCTACGCATGGAGCGTGAGCAAATTAGGTCCCTCTAATCCAGCGCCACTGCTCTACATTCATAAACAGGATACCAGAGAAACCTGAAAACAGCTCAACTTCAGAGAATGAAGTGGGCTATTATCAAGGTAGCAGATAACATGCAGCATGTGTGACATTCTCATTTCAACACTGAACCACAGCTGCTGTAGCTGCAACAACACAGCACAGTAAATGTTGGGCATATTTCACCCACTAATGAAGTGTGTGGAAATATGTTCATGCGTGTTGAGCACAAGATGTTAGATAGATAACTTTTTCTTTCCCTGACATTATGATAGACAATTTGAAAAAACATGCTTGATCACTTCAAGGCTGCTAAGTAAATGTTTTGTTTGAGTTCCTCACCCCCCCCCCCACACACACACACACTGTTCACTTTATGTGTTTTTCCTGCAAAAGCCACACAGAGACTGGAACGTTGCGGTATTGCATCGATCTGCACTCTGAGAACGGGGAGAGAATCTGAAGTGATGCGATGGTTATATGGAAACCAACCCTCTGTCAGTGTCATGTCTCCTCCAGCCCTCATGTGTCCTTTGTTCCTCCCTCACCTTAACCACTCCCCTCTCTCTC
>JAUMTR010000003.1:13291711-13386725 GCA_032270685.1 Microctenopoma stevenorrisi
CTGTTATGTTAATTTGTAATAAAGTCCCTTGGTTTGAACCCTCTCTTGTCACTGGTTTGCATTTGGGTCCTCCATTTTGTGCATGTTAATGACACCCTTGAAAAAACGAAAAAAGAAGAAAATAAAAAGGAGGCAGAGAACCGGATTTGGAGGAATCAACCCTGATAGGACACTGTGGCTTTTTATTCATGTTGTTGTTGTCACTGATGGCACTGGGAAACATGAATTCCTCAAAAGAATTGGTGCATGGATGAACAGCATGCCTGCAGAAGGTAAAAAGGAAGGTCTAAGAGCAGATATTTAAGGGGGTGGGTGAATCTTAGCCAAGTTATGGAGGGATTAGGAAGGCAGAGGACTGTTCTGCACAGTTTTTCATTTGCCAAGCCAAAAAACACTGAACACAGACTGGATGCCAACAGCATATTCTATATAGAGATGTTCACAGAAAAGGTAGATCTCTGAAATGTCCTCAACCAGCACTTTGTGTCCCGGTTTGCCAGGAGGAGCTGCACAGTGTCTCGGGCAGTGAAATGGCACTTCACTTCAAACAGCTGAAAGACTGACTGAACACTTGCAGATGTTGTTCATTCGAGAACATTGTGCAATTGTTTCACTGCACACGTCCTGCACAAATTATTGCTGCTGCAGTCTGAAAACTATAATGTGTGAATATTCAAGCCGGATCATTCATCGTGCACAGACAGTGACCGCGCATAGTTAGACAGCAGTGTAGAGGTAGATTCTGACCTTAGGGTTGATGACAAGATGGGTCACTACTCCATGTTCTTTCAGGTACGAGTCTCGGCTCTGTCCGTCCCCGGGCTCCACCTTGTATGATCCTTTCAAATGCTCCAACGTGACTGAAGAGATGTGGACCCTCCTAGACGGGACGAGTGGACACATGATGGGAGGTGAAGAGCTTGGGTAATTGTGCCATTAACTGCTCCATCAAACAGGTTTTGTTTTGTTTTTTATTCCAGCTTCACAATGACACCAACCTGCATTTCTACGGTGTGTTTGTTACTCTTGCCGAAAGAGATTGATGGACACGGGAATATGTTATTTTTTTCAGCTGGCATATTTTTCAGAAGCCTTTCATCAGGCATGAGGACAGACAGAGCATTAGCAGCCCAGTGAGACAACGTGCTGGAACTGGAGAGATCATTGTCACAGTAGAACACACATAACCACGCGCCCATTTTCAGATGCTTGTTACAGCGCTGGGACCTAATGGCCACATACCCTGCGTAGAGCTGACTGGTCAAATGAGGTGGCTGCAATCGACGCGCTCCCCGCCTGTACCATATAGTGCATGCGTGCCGTTGCTAATGTAAAACAAGTTGGTAGTAGAAATGTACTTATGTACATACGGTAGATATTTTCAGCTACGTTGTTTGTGCGGCTGCTAGAACACATCAACATGCTGTTCCATCACATTTGGTCTTAAGTGGTTTGCTGGGGTCCGGCCAACATTGATTTTACGACACTAGTCATATTAACATTGTTTTATGCTGGACAGTCCGCTAATGTAATGTTTCACTGCAATATTTCATAAATCAAATCATAACGCCTAAATAAAATTACATGTAATGAGTGTTTTTTAACGATGAAAAAGCCTTTAGAAAAACCTTCTTCAGATAAATATCTGTGAAGGTTCTCAGTCATCCAGGTCATGGACTTGTTTGGTTTCTTGACGACGTTTCACTCTTCTATTCCAGATGGCTTTCTCAGGACTTCTTCAGATACAGACTCTCCACTAAAACTCTAAAGAATGATATGATGCTGCTGCTGGCCTCTGGGACTTGCTCACTTCTCTTTTAGGCCACAGGGAACAGCAGTGGAGCAGATGGGAATTCACTGACTTGCTAAAGTGCAACTAATCATTAATCACTGAGAGAGCAGGGAATGTTGGCCTCCGGTCGGATTTACCAACGAAAACGCCTCTGTGTCTATTTGGAGGATTTCACCTAGCAACACTTTGTGAGATCAACTGAAAATGTATTTTATAGTTGGTTATATCTTACCCTGGCACACCTCCAGCCTCCATGTGATTGGCTAGCGTTACGTCATGCGACCACACATCATACTGCCACTTCCGGAGGCCAATCACCCCACACAGAACATTCCCAGAATGAACACCAACGCGCATGTTGATGTCCACGCCTGTGGCATCTCGGACCTTCCTGAGGAGAGAACAGAAGAAGGAGGCTTTACTACAGTCATTTCATCCCTAAAATATAAAATTATTACTTATTTTTATGTATTCCTATTTGTTTGTCACCAGGGAAAATGCTCCTTGGCTCAGCTGATATATTTCTGTATGTTCAGAGCTAAGTGCATCCTACAATTCACTGGAGTCTACTGCACCACAAAAGTCTTTCTGCTGCTGGTAGAGTCAGTCCTCTTTACAGTCATCTTCATAATGAACTTTGATGGAAGTGATGGAGAAAAAAAACTCACACTGGAGAGTTTTAGTGTCTTTGACTTTCATGACAACGGGTGAATGTTTTCAGCTGTGCTTTCTAACTATAATTAGAGGAACTGTAGCATCCTCATGAAATATATTAAACGGTTGTTATCATTAAAACCAAAAGCCTTCAGATTGGGAGGGGGGGTGTGCTTCGTCATTTGTTGGATATTTCTATTTATTCACTTACTCAGGGCTTATCATGTTGGATTCACATTGTGTTTACTCTGGAGTTCAAACAGAGCTGAAAACAACTCTGGCATTCCTTCTGCTCCATCTGTTTGACAGACATGTGTTGGTTTGTGTTTGTGTGCGCGTGTGAGAGACAGAGAACGAGACAGAGAGAGCTGGTATTTTACTTGATGGCCTCACACATATCCAAACCCATCTTCACGCAGTTCCTGGCATGGTGAGGCAGAGATTCAGGCAGACCAGAGACGCAGTAGTAACAATCTCCCAGGATCTTGATTCGCATGCATTCGTTTTCCTTAAGGAAGACAAACGGTGAAACAGGAAGTGTTACTAATGGTTAACTATGGTATTTTTAAAACGTACACTTCTCGTGCTCTTTCTCACCTCCGCTAACTTTCACGCGCACCATCACATCCATCAAGCCTAAAATCCTACACCTACACACATAACATGTTAGCTCTCATTCCACATGTGGGATGAGTAACAGCTCATCACTGGGCCGGGTTTATATAACTGCGACTTTGTCAGGAGGGAGGACAGAGCTGCTGGACACAAAGCTGAGAGAACCTGACTCAACTGTTCAGACCTGAGTAGCTGAGCACCCATGAGACAGCGAGATACACTCAGACCAGCCCACACGGCTACAACCTGCAGCTATCGACGCACACTTGCGCTCTGGGAAGGTCGGTACGGAGGCCGAGAGTGGCCGCAGGACAGAGAAAACATTTATGTCAAGGTCCAGCTGATTGACAGCTGAACACACGTCTTCCTTGTTATCTTGTAATTATCCTATTTGTGGATTTTGAGCTATTTAAATGTCAGTGTCGGGATATTTCGTGCTGGCTGGTCCGTGTTATGTATTATCACATCGCATGTTTTATGATGTTTTTATAATCTACATTTATTTGAATTGTATTATTTTTTTAACTAATTAACTAATTACCAGTGCAAATTGTTCAAAACTACATAGTGCTCTACTTGTTCACTGAAGCTACTGCCTTAATTTGCTGTTGTAGATCTTTATTTCTAAGCTTTCTTTCGCTGCCTGGTTACACGGCTGATCACATTCCACTGATTGCACGGACATATGGTGAGTAATAGTTACTCACGAACACACACAAAAACAGCAGTTAGGTTACAGCTGATCAGCCCCCACCACAGATCCTCGCTGCAACCTCAGCCTGCTGCTTAGTGCTATGTGATCAGTGACAGGTAACTATATAAAGGGGACACTGGATGCCCTGGTTGATTCACACATGACGTAGAAAAGGCTGACAGCAATATATGCAAACTAAAGCATTTCATTTGTTTTCTATCATTATTAAGTGTCAATACCTAAAGATTCTGTTGATATAAACATATTATTAGTAATAATAATGTATCATGGAAGTTTTTAATGCATTCATTGGGCCACAAACTTTGTGTTAAACTGTTAAAGATTAATTTAGGAGAAAGAAAGGTTATACAGACCTATGAGAATGGCTAAAGTAGAAAACAGACCAAAATAAAAAACTATTTTCTGAATCTGAATCTGTATGTTTTTGTTCTGTTCTTGTGTATGAACTGTGACATATGTAAATAAAACTGGGTTTGTCATGAATTTACCTTTGCAATCTGGTCAAACTTGCCGAAGAGTTCGTTCAGCATATGCACCAGTTCGCCTGGAGAGCAGTCACTGGCCAGCCTAGTGAAGCCCACGATGTCAGCATACAGAATGCTGCAGAAAACACAGAGAAGCCAGAAATAACACAGGTAATATTAGACTGACTGCACTTGATGTGACTGATTTAAATTAATTATGCAGAACTAAAAAACCCACTGAGCTTTTTTGGTGTGCACATGGTGTAATGTTGTGTTTTGGTTCTCTAACAACTATCCAGTGTAGGAGGACCCCAGCAGAACAACACTACCACATGTCCTTGAGTGTCAGGTTGTTGTTCGGGAAAGATTGCCCTCTTCACTGGGAGATATACCTTATGAGAATTTGTTATTATTGCAAGAATATAATAGGCAGAAAAACACAAGGAAACACACACACACACACCTGAGGCACACTTAGTAGAGAAATAGTGATTTTGTTTCTTCTCAGAAACTCCAAAGTAATGGAAAACAAGTGTTACAGGCTATTCCATGGAGGAGCTCTTGATGTAAGCCCGGATTTGTGTACTCTGCTCTATTTCTGTGAAACCTCACAATGTGAAGAGCACTATCATTGAGAACATAGGAAATACGCTCTTCTCTGTTTGGCAAAGTGACCTCAGACTACAGTGGACGTGGATTAACTCGCAATTTAATTTGGTGGTAGTATGCTACAATTTTTAAGGTTGGCTTTTTTGTAGGGAAGGAAGAGTAATCCTGTTTCTCATTGACCTGGTGACATTCAGGACAACTGATGACAACTCAAACTAACACTACTAAAAAACATGGCACAGAGCTGTGTGAGAGCAGGTAGAGAGGAGAGAAGATGAGGGATGAGCAGGGCTGCGGCGGTGGAGTGTAGTATTGGAGCAATTGAGTGGTGGATTGAAAGCAAAAAAATAATACCCTTACTTATGTGGAAGCAGAGATAAAGGAGAAGGGGCCTCACCTGACGTTGGTGTGCCGCTGCACATAAAGGTTGTGGAAGTTGTTGGTGCTTTCCGTTCGACCAAAGTTTGGTCCCTGCAGCCTCTGGATGATCTCGGCTTTCATCACTCTGGCTATATGAGACGGGAGAAGAGATAACAGTAGCCGCTCCTAGAGAAAGAGACAGGGAAAGCTACAGTTCACAGAGCGAGTGGGGAGACTGGAGGGCAATCGGAAGAATGACTTCTGATACCACAACAGAGGAATACAACAACAACATAAGAACATGGAAATATTCTTTTTCATTCCTGATATCTAACTCCCACAACACAAGTGTTTTTAGAGTCAAAAAGAAACAATGGGAAGCAAAAACAGTATTCAGATCACGTTTTTCCCAACCTGGCCCAGATCTGTCGGCTTCTCACACAGTATGTGCCAGTGATAGACCTGAGACATCCAGCCTCCAAATGCACATGAGTGACAGCAACACAATTCGCTGCTAAAAAAATATAGTCTCTGACTTCTGAGTTTGCCCCCATGTGGTTCAAGAAACAAACAGTATCCGCTTTCCTGAATCCTTCGGTCCTGTCCACATACATAATGGGATTATGTGATGAAGCTCTGTTCCTTTGCAGAGGAGAACAGACACACCTTAGTGAGCCCTGAAGCCAACCACAGGCAGTTGATGTGGGCTGCTACAGTAGAGAGGGTTTCACAAAGACATAATGTCCATGGAGAAAGTGCAGAAACTGCCTCCTCAGGGCTAATGACAGGCTGAAAAGAAGGTTTGATACCAGCCATAGACTGTGACTTTTTTTTGCTGGGTAAATGTGAAAATATGCGTTTGGGAGAGGTTGTTAGAAATAACTCACTCGTGTGACACACAGGGAAGGGTCCTGATTTCTGGCGACTGTCCTCACTCCACCTTCTCTGCAAGACTCTTTCTTTCTTTCTGTCACTGAAAGCTCATCTTTGCTGTGTCATTTTCCTATACGAGACATGGACATGAGTGAGGTCACGTCTATGGAACGGGGGCATCGGCAGCATCTTGCTTCTTAAGCTTTAAGTTCCCATCTTTGGCAGCAGCAACTAGAGGAATTTGCCACACTCATCACAGCAGCTTTAACACGACTAGCAACTGGATTTAAACCATGGACCAAACCCAATGAGGGAAACACTTAAATAGAAATTTGTGCTATTGGATTCTTCTCTTTTTTGATTTTTTTTCTATTCTAATGTTGAATCTATTGTGTGCTCTTTTTATTTCCTGCTGTTCCACTGTGTTTTGTTCTGTTTAAATCAATTGTGCATTCTCATTCATTCAATCCAGCTCCATTATACGCTTTTTTATTTTGTCCAGCACTGTGCTTTGTGTATATTCTGTTCCTTGTTATATTCTCTTCTCTTTTCTGCTATTGTATTTTATCATGTTCTCTTCTGCTCATTTCTTCTCCACTACTGCATATAAATATAGCTTTTATTACCCACTAATATTTAACCTCCTAAATATATTTCTCTCTCCTTAATAATGGCTCACTTTGGCTATTTTTTCAGCACTGAATACAGGAAGCCGATGTCATTAACAGAAGAGCGATTAAACCAGAGAAAATACAGTGTCTTCTTTTTCAAATAGACAGGCAAGCAAGGAAAGCAGTAAAGCAAGTTCTGTACATTTTACCACTGCCTAATATTTTAAATGTAAAAGTTGAGTAAGTGACTAAATGTTCATTGTAAGAAAAACGTATTAATGTTAACTTTGCTGCTATTTATCCAGCATCAGAGCCAAAGTGCAAACTAGCTGCATTCATCTCAGGGTTGTAAATAAATATATAAGATCAAACACCTGTAACCGAAGTTTTGCTTTAATTTAGCTCCATGCACATTTGGTGATTGTGGTGTGCATTTGTGTGTGTTCATGCGCGTGCGTACGTGTGTGTGTGTGTGTGTGCATGTTAGAGAGAGTGAAAAGCTGCCTGAGGGGGTGTGACTCATAAATGCAGCTCACAGCAGAGAGGGTCATTACATTGTTCACACACCATGGGCTAATTTCCTAAAACACAGCAGCAAATTAAGTAGAGAGATGGGTTTGGAGGTGGAGGGTGGTGGTATGCTAAAAATAGAAACCCACACCACCCGCACTTATTTACTTATTCAGCACAGAAGCGACGTGAACACTCGGCTGTGGACTTGCACAAGGAGTATAATAGCCTAAGTAGATTACTTTAATCATGTGTTTGATGAACTAAAGTGATCTGTATTTGGTGGTGTTTAGTTATGCTCTGGCTTTTGCATGAAATCCTCACACATTCTCAAACAAACAGACGCGCGCAGCAGTGCCCCAGCAGAGAAACATAAGCCACTGAACATGTTCAACACGAGGATTGTTGCTTAAGGTAAAGCTTTCCTGCTCGTTAAAGCCATTCAGGAAATGATTCGCTGGCTTGTGGTAAGAAATACTTCAACTACAATTAGGCTCACAAGAAAATAGCTAAGTATTTTATTTAATATATTTTCATACATGAGCCATATGGACACCTGTGCACGACATAATTTAAACAACAAACTCTAATAACATTATCATCTAATGTGGAAATGATTCTTTACCAGGCCTGGTAGCTCAATGGCATAAAAACTAGACTGGGTTGTAGAAGGTGGCAGGATCGAATCCTAGCCCAGAGTCCTAGCCCATCCCCCATACCAGGTGTGTCCTTGAGCAAGACATTCAGCGCAAGCTCCTTGTAAGTAACTTTAGGGCCAGACAAAATAAAAGACATGCGTTGAATAACTATTTCACCATTAGTAAGGAAATCCCACTTATTTTACAATTCCAAATAAAGGATCGTGGCTTATGTGGCTTTTCCCCGGCCATGAAGACTGGCTAATGTCAGGGCAAAGACGCTAATGTCAAGCAAATGTCACTGCAAAATGCCTGTTTAGACATGAGCGACCGCTGTCTACGCCTCATCCCTGACAAAACTGACAAGTGACATACTCAGTAATAAAACAGAATAGGTTTGCATGTCCTCTTGGCTCTAACCGAGGATATGTGACTGACCGAGTGAGAGAGTGGAACAACGCGGTTTCTTCATCTTCAGACACTTCAGTCAGTTGACATCGTTCTCACTGGCAAAATGTCTAGTGAGTGTAGAGATACCTGGCGTGAGTGTCAATATGTACCTGCTGGTACTTCTCAAACTCCAGCTTAATGGGTGACTTGATGCAGTTGCAGGTGTCTTGATAGGTCTGTTTGAGAGCCAGGTCCATCAGATGCTTGTGGTACGCTCCGGCCAGGTTACCACAGGTGAAGATGATCACATTGGCCAAAATCTGCCACGAATACAAACAAGAAGAAAAAGAAATTATACTAAAGCAAGGAGGTGACAGAGTGCATGTTCCTCATCTACCTGTGCATTTTATTTTCCCACTATCTACCTCCTGCTTCTTATGTCTATATTATTATTACCTCATAAAAACAGGGCAGGGTACACAGTTCGACTGCACTATGTCAACCCCAAGCTCTGTAAAGTATGGCCTTGCCTAACAATACGTAGAGCTGTATCCAAGGGCAATGAGTGTCTTGGAGCATATGTTATTGTCGATGTGCTTTTCCACCGTGCTCGAGAGAAAGACAAAGACTATGACATTGTCAGTGTGCTTACGCTGATGGTTCATTACAAAGAGTTACTGTGTGTGTTTGTGCGCGTGTTGGACTTAGACACAAGTAACATAAACTCTATTCATTTGGCAAGTTTTTTATAGAAACTTACAGATTCCATTCTTATTGTGTTGGTCTGAGACGTAGGTTGTTTGATGTGTTAGGTGAAGCTCTATAGAAATATAGGGTTTCTATTTTGTGGTGAGACTTTCCTTGCGTTACTGTTTTAAAATGGCCATTCAGCTACAGAGCTGGAGTACATTACGGGCCAGTTCATTTGACGCAAGAGGATTTGCTGAATGTGCTGTGTCACAATGATACAGTACATGTACACTGTTTTACAACCCAGACCTTATGAAAATGCTGCACCTCATCATTTTTAATTGTGCATGGAGAAACCTTACCAATTCATCGTTGGGAAACTAACCTTGGTGCTGCAGCCGAAGCTCCTACGACAATCTGAGCTACATCAGAATGTAGAAGCAAAATGTAGATCTCTAGGTGTAAATATCTTTTTGGAGAATTTGTTTTCTTACCTGCCACACCAGAGGCTCCAGTTCAGTGATGGTGTTGGCCAGACAGATGCTGAGAGTGACTGTGTGTGAGAAGCAGGTGATGGCGCTGGCGATAATTGCCCCTCTCATGGAGAAGGGCAGCATGGTGTAGACAACAAACACAATGAACAAGAAGAAGGACACCTGGAAAAAAGAAACATCGAGCTGTCAGCAGTGAAAGGTGGGATAAAAGAAACAAATTGGTAAATATTTTCTGTTAAATCTGGTGGGTTGATTCCATTTTTATGCACTTTCTGATAACTAGAAAAGAGAAAAGCAAAAAAGATTCAAGCTATTTTTCTGATATATAGAACTGCAGGCACAGTGGTCAGTAAATGCAGGACAATGCCTGACAATAGCTAATCTAGCACCGGAGGTCAAGCACAATCACACAGACAAATCAGCAATGCTAAAATAAAACCCACAGCAGTGCCCACAAAATGCCTGAGATCAAATCCCATAAAAGATTTATGTCCCCGTATTGTCTAAATACAGAATACAGTGAACTGAGTTGGCTGCCCACTCTTCCTCACTCATCTGCTGATTCTATGATAAATTATTAAAGACGAGTACATAAAACAAAACAGAGAAAGTGAGAAAGTTCTGAAGATACCAGTACAACACGGCCGAACATCACAACCACACTGCAGTAGCATCCAGAAACTCAAATGTCTTCTTACACATAGGACTACATTCACATGGAGCTTCCTGCATGTCTATAGTTTCACATTCTCCGACCTCACATATGCTCTGTCTGTGGACGTGTGTGAGTGTGCGTGTTCTCGTGTGCTGCACATGTGTGTTTCCTATCACTCGTTCATTGATTCCTTGTGCCTTAATCTCCTGCTTTGTCCCTGTCCACTTCCCCTTGCCATCAGTCCACCTCTTCCTGTTATGGTGACAGCATGAGCAGGTCACGGTTTCACCCGGGACACTGGATGGACTCTGACCTTCCTGTCTGTCTGTTTATTTCCTGTGTCTTTCAGGTTCAGAGAGTCGGTCTGCAAACAGGAATCCACAGAGCTTGGAATAAATCATTTTCCTTGAAAACAAACTGAGACAGCGACTCGCTCATGAAGTCAGTGACACGAAAGGTAAACAGTAAGACACTGTCCTGCATTTGTCACTCATTCTGTGTTTATGACATAACCATTATGAGCGTTGGTGACATGTAACTCGGTGATGCAGTAAACAGATGCTCATGCGGTGTTACGTTATGCAAAAACCTGAGAACGGTGGATGGCAGTAATTGTTTGTTTGACCGAGTTACTTCTAAAACATGCCCTGCACACAGAGAGCAGAGGGAAATGTTTTGTGTAGACTCAGACTTTCTGTTGCTATGGGAGACCACATAGGGAAGGATGCTGACGTCCAAGCAGATGTGGTTTTTCGAAGGTCCTAAATGTTGCCACTTTGCAATCTTTGACTCCTCACCCTGAACTCACACCTCTGAAAAACAGAGCAAAAACACAACGAGGACAGAGGACGGTTTGAGTGGCTGTGGGAATCGGCGACGGCAGTCCAATTTCAGGTGCGTCACCTGCTTCTATCTACCACGCAGGCAGGCAGTCAGCCAGCCAGACACACTCCATCTCCACAGCACTTGTGTGTGAATCCTAAAACACCCTCAAAAACTTTGAGATGGGAGCTGCTGCCGCCATCATCTCAATTCAGCTTCTTCGATTACTTTTTCCCTCTCCCCGTTGTGCCGAGCACACAGCTCTCCTCTGTGATTGTGCCTCCGAACTCAAACACGCACACACAGATGCACAGATATGCATGCTTGAATACACACGACTCTCTGCTCACTTGAGCATTTATGAGCTCGTGAATCTCAGGATGAGAAAACCCACTCTTTCTCGCATGTGCTTCTACACACAATCACAGTCACACACAGGCCAGCATAGCTGCGTCTTGATTCTTGGGTACCAGGTGTGGCCATCATGTTTAATCTGCCTCCTGGAAAGACCCGTGACATTCTGAGAAATCAAATAAAGCCCATACTGACGCAGCTGGGTGGTGGCAGACACAGCTTGGTCTATATGTGGACTGACTGAACATGTTTGGGGAGCAGTAGAGGGGTCAAAAGTGAATGACTGACCACAGCACCAATTTCTCCGTATCTCTCTTTTTCAGGCCTTCACTGTTATTAGCTCCGTGTGCTACAGACCTGCTGTTCTATCAGGTATCACAATCAGGCCTCTGAGAGCACGGCTGTGATTCCATCTCTGCTCTTTACACAGGATTTTTTGCCTCTCTACAAGATCCATTCCGTCTGTTCCTTTTTTCAGACAGACAGACAGACATAGATAGATAGATAGATAGATAGATAGATAGATAGATAGATAGACAGACAGACAGACAGACAGATAGATAGATAGATAGATAGATAGATAGATAGATAGATAGATAGATAGATAGATAGATAGACAGATAGATAGACAGATAGATAGATAGATAGATAGATAGATAGATAGATAGATAGATAGATAGATAGATAGAGTAATTAATAATTCAGAATGATTATGCTCTCACAGGTGGCTGATGATAAAAATAGCTCCACCCCAGAGGAGGAGGAGGGAGAGAGGTAATTTGGGCATAGTGGGGTAATCTGCTGGGGGCTTTTAACAGGCGAGGAGGAGGCAGGTGGATAAGCTGGGGAGAGAAAAATGGGATTTGATGAATAGGGAGAGACAGGGCGCTAGCATGAGAAAATAGGGTTTCTAAGACAGAGAGAGAAGGAGTCTGGCACTGAAAACTAATGTGTCTGTCTGCTGATCTGCTCACCCCCAGCTCTCATCAGGCCTCATTAACACACGTGGAATTAATTGAGCACTTGTGCTTGCACACGTCAGCTCACAGTAAAACACACGTATGTGTGTGTCTGCTCACTGATGGTGAACAGATGAGTAAACATATTGTACACACGCACACACACACACACACATATATCAGTCAGAGGGTGTGGTTCCTTGTTCCCATGTATCCATGTATTAATCTACTGTTTGCACCAAGGGACATGTGCTGAGACCATTTCTGGCACTTCTGCTTCTGCACATTATATACAGACCTTCAGCTGGTGACTCGTTTATTCAATGCTAAAAAGTCAGCTAGAGACAGTGTTTTCCACCAATTTGTGAAGCTAGCTTTAGCTCAACTTGTTAATAACAGCTGTCACTGTCCAGAAGGAATGAGAATCCATTTCCTCTTTCAGAACTCAAAAAGCCACTGTTTCAAACATTTAAAGAACATTAAGTGAATAATATGTGTTATTATGATCTAAACAACATTATGTGTTAAAAGGAGAATCAGAGAGAATTCAAAGTTCTAACAACAGCAACTAAAGAGGGTGGAGCTTAGTGAGCAATCAATCTATTGATCCCAAATTGATTTACAACATAGATTGCTATTGATATTGCTAAGATAGTAGGTTGGTTTAATCAGGCCCATGTTCATCCACAGTCTGTATACATGCATACACACATTTATGTACCTGGTCCCATGGACTGAGTATCCCTCCTGAGAACATGAACAGGTAACCCATGGTGACCAGACAGGCCCATATAAGAAGGGAGAAGAGGCGGAGCATCCGCTTGAAGACCGATTCTATGCAGACGAGGATGAAGATGGAAAGGAAGAGGAAAAGAGCAGCAGGCACCGTGATGAGGAATGTCAAGTGGTCCTCCGTTTTCTGGATAAAGAGGGATACAGAGAGTATTACAAAGGTTGAAGAACTGCAGTAAATCCCTGTCTGCATAATCAATAGGTCAGTCACACATGTACAGTGAGGATGCTCCACTGACTACGATGGGAACCATTACATTGGGAAATATCTTAATTCTTAAAACACGCTTCTGCACATTTCAAAAAATGTTAGCAAGCAGGACAAAAGAAAGACGTAATGAGGCACCTGGATGAGTTCTGACTATGCTTCATTACACTGTGAATATTAACAGCAAAGACACTTATTGCTTATTTTAGACAGTCCTCCCTTCGCCTGTGTCCTCAGAAGGATGGAGCTTAAGCGTAACACGCGTACACACAGATGAACAGACGGCGCACAGATCGGCAGACAGTCTGAGCCCAGAGAATGTGCTACAGCATCACTTCTGCAGTCACACTGTCAAAGTCAGCATTTAGAAGCTGTCGACACACACACACGCACGTGTGCGCGCGCATGAACACAGTATCTCTGTCTCTTTGACTATGACCAGACCTTTCTCACCCACTAGCCTGCGCAGAAAGACTCTTCTTTGTTCCCGCCCTGTCATGTTCACAGTTGATCCAGGAGCAGTTGACTTTAAAGCAGACACATCTCACTGTAGCTTTTCTTGCAAGGATTTTCTGAAGAAAAAAAATATTATTGTTCTTTCAACCTTCAAACTCAAGTGCAAATGATTTTGCACAGCTGAAAACCATGTATTGGACAAAATCAATACCTCTGCTCTAATAGTGTCACCCAACCCTTATGATCTGATGGATTGTTCCCTAAAATGTTCATGGAGAGACTACACAATGATGAACCGGAGCTTTGTTCCTGCTTTGTTGTCCGTCTGTAATCCCTTAAACACGGGGTCCCTCACCTCACATTGATAGTTTGTTTAAAGGTAACTGGATAATAAACTTTTTGGATTTGCACCAGGCATCTTTAAGGAACACACAATGCTGGATACGTAAGACAACTCATATTTTGTGTTAATTTCTCTGTGTTTGTGTTGAACTAGTCTACAGGGAAAGATTTAGGGTCAACTGTTCTGCTAAGTCTAAAGGATCCGCAGGAAATACAACATTCACACAGTAGTCAACTGAGGGGCACTGAGGGAGTTGCTGATTTTACACAGTAAAATCTGGTTTACCTGATTGTGGGCTTACTGAAAGCCTGGGTGATGATGTTTCCAGCCTTCTGTGTTAGAACAATGACATATGAACAATGTCCAGGTGAGGTGACTGTGTCCCAGTCACTCTTAGTGCTTCCTCAATACTCTACTTTAAGTCATTTCAAGAAGTCGTACAGTTAAAGTCCAAACAGAGATACAGTAAGAATATTAGACATAGTTAAAATGATGGCAATTCTGATAAAAGTAGGTGTAAATTATGGAACAGCAGCAAAAGCCATCATTTGTCTCAAAGAGAGCACTAGAAACACCCAGCTTCCACACACCGAGCGAACTTTCACAGGCTTGATCCTAGCTAACACCCACACAAACCATTTTAAGTTATTCCAAAGCAATGATTGCACTGACAGGTCCAGCAGCTGCAAATGTTAAAGTAGCAAGCCACTGTGTGATTAGAAGTCACAGATTTAACAGTAAAATGAGCACGAGTGTGGGCATACAAATGTGTTTGATTCTCCTAACATGCAATTCCCCGGAGCGGCTTTTATGTAACAGACTGAAAAGGTGCGACAGGCTCAACCTTGAATTGTGGCTGATTTGACAGTTTATTGGCTCGAGCGGCTTGCTGAAATTAGCAGAAGCCATTTGGCCAGAGAAAATCCAGAAGGAGAGGGCCTTGCTGTGTGTTAGTGTAGCAGCGTGATGTAGCAGAGGTAGCATGAGTCAGGGTCTGACTAAGAGATCCCGTGGGGTCTTGCAGCTGAAGTCACGCCAACTATACAGGCAGCCTCAAGTGCAGACTGAATGCCAATGAGGATGTAAGCACGGATGCAAACGCAAACAAACACCACAGGGATACCTGTGGTGGACATCGGCGTCTACCCTTGGCATCGAAACACTCACTCGGGTTTGGAAGGTCGGGAGCTGATCTTTGAGCCCTTCAGTGATTTTACATATTTGTGGTTGAAAAAAAAATGAAGCATCTGCACTTTGAACATTTCTGATTGTAGGCAGCATAATCCTGTTGAAACCCTTTAAAGCCATTTCCGCTGACATGGTATGGAGGGAGGGAAAGCCACTGCCTGCATGCAGTAATGTGCTGCATTGTCACCCAGAACAATTATATCCTTTTTTTAACCCAGTCTGGCTTATCCAGCTATTGTACTGGTAGAAAACCAGGGGGGACAGCGAGATACAGCAGCAGCAGCAGAAAGACACAGAGAGAAACAGTGATCTAATTATTCAGCAGCAAAATGACACGGACGCACCAAATACATTATGTCAGAAAGTGAGGAAAAGGGGAAAGATGGCACAGGAGTGTGTACTGAAGGCGTGACAGTGTATGCATTCCCCATATCTTGGTGACTGCTGAATATTTATTCTGTATACTTAAGCAGTACTGGCAGATTGCTTCAATCTGCTCTCAGTCTGGTTTTGAAAGTCCTTAAGAATGAAGAAACGTTTCCTACAGCAGTTAGCAGAGTACCGAGCGTCATAGTTAACTTTTCTGGGTACAGCAAAGAGTTTGACACTTGCACTGCTTTCACTCATGAGACCTGAGTGATTTACTGGACCTGAAAGGTGAATAATGTTAAGCATATACTATTTTAGAAAACAACATTTGATTTGTCACATATCATATCATTATATCATTATTATTACTAATTGTATTTTATTTCTAAGAGACAGAGATTCCGTCACTTCAGCTGTGTGTATATCCTCTCATCACAGGACCCCGAGGTCAGACTTCATCAGTCAGGGTGAAGAAATGACCATCACCATCAGACAAAAAAAATACGCCAAAGGGCACAGCAAAGGGCACTGCTGAATAGATCCAGTCAGTTTGAAATGCATTCACACGAGCACAAATTTCCTCAGCTAAATGATAAATAGCACGCTCGAGAAGACAGGAGTATTAGCCTTCTTGATCCCTAACTGTGAATTTAATTATAATTTTAAGGAAAACTGACAGAATTTAGCTTTACCCTTGTGTGACCTGCATTTTTCAATTTAAAAAAATATGGTCATGGCAGTGGGATAACATTTTGCAAGATTTGAAGATCCCCCAATTTTTTTTCATTAGTTATATGATACACTCTGTACAAAAAAACCTTCCATCTTTTACCCTTCGGACATTTTTTGCACCATTGGCTACCATTATAACATCCACACTGTTGTACGTATGACCACCTTTTCAATCGAACCTTTTGGCTTGAATTTTTATACGACTTTTACAAACCGGACACTTTTTGCACGAAGGGTATAACAAGGGGTATTTTGTGTTTTATCATCAAGGTTATTATGGTTAATAGTCCCAAAATGGCATTAAAGGGTTAGAGATATTTAAGAAATGCGTGCAAATTTGATAGTTATGATTTGGACTGAAGTTGGTAAAAAATTTGAATGCAGTGAATTAAAAAAGAAAAGTTTATAGCACTTTTTAAGAAAACTTGGATGTTGTGAGGGGCCGCACAAGGGCTAGAGGGTTAATAAGAACTTGATAACAAGAAATCAGAATTGTGTAAAATGTTAAAATTGTTAAAAGGCGTACTAAAAGGGAAGTAATTTAATTTATGCTTTTGACATCTTGGTATCTAATGGGGTATCTGCAGGCTTAGAGGGTCGTGCAAAGTATGAATTAGTATTAGTCGCACTCATTATTAAGCATTTTTATTTAAGACTAAAGAACATTAAAAACAGTACATGTTCCTCCAAAGGTTAAACACGATGCAGCATTGTCACTTCATTTGAAAGAGTTGTTTTTTTCTTGCCACTTCTCGTGTAAAGTCTGCAAAATGTCATCTGTTGCTTTGGACTGATCGTCTACAGTTTCTACAGTTCAGCAAACAGCCCTGACTGATGTCATGACAGTTATCTTGTTTTTGAAATGACATTTTTACATGCAGTGCATGTGTCAGTTTGAAAGACTCTGCCGTTTTAAAGGCTGGTGGGGTTAAATGAAAAGCACCTCTGCTGCTTTGATGATGACCTATTATTTGACCTGTAATGTTTCCCACGGCTTTAACACTTTCAGTTCCCTTTAATTCATTAATCTCATCTTTGTCCATTGTTTCAATGCAACACAAAATGTCACTGCAGTTCTCACACCTGTTTTGTGTCTGTGCACAGAACATCGCTGCTTTGTGATGCTGCAGCTCTGACCACACCTCAGCCAGTGATGTCATACCATTTACTTCGCCTCCTTCATTCACCTTCCTGTCCCCGAGTAACAGACTGGTGATCCATCATTACAAAAACTGCTCTCAGCATCTTGCATGGAACAAACTGCCATTGAGATGAAATCCCCTTAAAATGCCAAGAAACCTGACTCGTAAATAATCATAAAGTGGCATCTGAAGTAAAAAGTCACTGAAACGTAACAAAAATACTGATTTAATTCATCGTGTTAATACAATATTAATAAATACAATTTTAAGGGATCAAGAAAGAACAAAAATAATTATTTCTCTCCAGAAACTGCAGATATGCCTGAGAAGGAAATGAGAGACTTCCTCCGAGAAACACACCCAATAAACACAAAAACACACAATCACGAACATGAACATGCAAAGCAGGCATATTGATGCACATAGCATCAGATCCAAACACACACTCGCATACATGCACATGTGGGTGGAGGAGTGTGCTTCTTAAAAACACCACATTCTCCCTCTTCCAGTCCCGATCTGTGGGGAAAGATAAAAGTAGGCAGTCATTTTGGGAGCATTAGTGCTGCTGCGGTTGGGTTTCTGCCGGCTCTCTGATAAAGCCAGAACACTTACAACAACATCCTCCCCTCCCTCGTTGGCTGGGCCCCCACCTCCAAACCCAGGCTCTATTTATTCCTGCCATTCTTCCACATCCAGCGGTAATAAATACCCATGCCTCACTGAACAACCGCCTTGTAACTGTAGACAGGTCTGTCTGCTAATTAATAGGAACAAATTGGAAAAAAACGATTGATTTCAACTGATATGATGAAGGATGGGAAACTACAGGGGAAATGTGTAGTGTAATCTATGAACATACCAGTGCGCATCCCCAAAGGAAAACAAGAACCTGGAGAATTATTATATCGACTGCCTGGGGCAATAAGCTCTGTTGATTTGTCTTAAATAAAAAAGGATCGATTTAGGTGCTGATATATGTTATGGAGTTCAACTGAACGTAACAGGACCTTAGTGACAGTCCCCAGGTGCTAGTTTAGGAGGGCATGACGCACACACACACACACACACACACACACACACACACACAGATACATCGGTCTACAGAACACATTGAACCTGAACACGGAGCAACCAAACAATCATTCTACAATAAAAACCTCAGTCATGTGTAGGCTTTCTTTTGTATGGCTATTTCGTAAAAACACAAAAGCAGCACTTGAGAGACAAAAGCTCGTCTTTGTTGTTGAGTGTTTGTGGCCAAAACAACACTTTTCACTCGACAAAAGCACCAACACCCACACAACTGCAAACTAAACTCTCATCCCGCTCTTGATCCACTCTGCGAAGCCAGCGCTGCGATTCAAAGTGCAGCTCTACTCCCTCTTCATTTGTCACACATAATCAGACGCACGCTCGCATTGGTGTCCCCGTCTCATCAAGTCTCGTGCTAAAACCAAAAGTCTCCTTTTATTCCGACACTCCTATCAACGCCTCTATGTGATACTCGATGATGACAAACTGTAAAGAGCTTGCAGCCATGCAAAACTTTTATGGCACTCCTAAGAAAAGGGGAGGAAATTCCACAGCAATAAAAGCGCTGTGACCTTTATTCTGAAAAACCTTTTGATCAATGTGACTTAATAAAAATAAATAGATAATTTGCATGAGTGGAATGAGTCAACAAATGTTTGCAGTGTTATTATATAGCAAGACAAATTAAAATGAATTTCTATACTACATATACTTTTTAATTAAAACAACCATCACCCTATTTTTAAGACTGCATTTTCCAGATATAACCACTATGTGCAGTATTGCCACATTCTCTAGTTTGAGTATCTGTGCATAGCGCTGCTTTTTGTAACAGTAGATCATTTAGGAAAATAAGACACCACTTTCATGTCTCCATGCTGAAACCTAACCTTCCGTATTATAGCTCCTACTTCTTACTTTACTTTTATTACTACACTTATTTATCTGTTACATGCTCTATACATCTGAATTTCTGCTCTGGGGGATTGATGAAGTGTTGTTACCTTACCTGAACTTGCATTACCTTTCAATGCTAGCCTGGCTCAGTCTAAGGGATGTCTGCTTGTTTCCAGTCATCATGCTACGCTATGCTGAAAAGGATGCAGGACTGCAATGATTATATTCATCTAAATCATCCCCAGCTTGCTGAATTCACCAAAATAACAATCTACTAAAGTTCTTCTTCATCTAATCCGAACACATAGAAGACTGAATTTTCTCTGGACAGTGGATCACATGCAACTGTGAGAACAATTGAATAAGTTGTTATTCATCTTCTGGTGTGTTATTTCTGTGTGGCTTAATCTTGTCACACCTCTAAAAATTATTCTAACCATTATCTCTGCAGGCGCGCACACACACTGTTAACACACACACACACACACACACACACTCACACTCACCAGTCCTGAAGCGAAGAACACAGCCAGCAGCGCGAGGCAGGTTCCCATGACGATCAGCAGCAGGAACACGATCAATGGATGCTGCTGGCTCATTCTGTAGTAAGACTCGTACAGCCAGTCCTGGGGCTTCTCACCCTCCACGCACACCTCACCCTGGAACCCGGGGCACCCATCCCCCAGGCTCTCTGGGCCCTCAGCACCCTCGCCGCCATCGCTCTTCTCCAGCAGGTAGCGTCCGCGGGTCCACAGAGCCTCTTGCCACATGGGTTATTGGCCAAAACACATGCAAACAGAAGTGACTGGGTGTAAGGGATGTTCTCGCTTCCCTTTTGCCTCCCTCTCAAAAGTGCCTCTCCTCTTTTTCTTCTTTCAGGAAAAGTTTGGTCAGTTTTAAGGACTGGGTGGACAGCCGCGTGAAACTACTGAGCTCCTCCGGCTTCCCTTGCATCCTCTGCACTTCCAGCTGCTTGAGGTGACAAACTGATTCAGGACAGTGCTGAACGGGTCTTCCTCCACCTTTTCCTGCTCCTTTTCCTCTCCTCTCCTCTCCTCTCCTCTCAGAGAGGATTGGCGGGGTGATTGGACACTGAAGATGGGAACAGAGGCAAGAGTTCCCCTCCTTTTGCGTCTTTACTTCTGGGCAGTCAGACAGACAGACAGAAGGCAGCCTCCGCTCACCGCTCAGCGCTCTAGCTGCGACGAGACAACATGTTACACTGCTGAGGTGCAGATGAGGACTGAGAGAGAGAGAGAGAGAGAGAGAGAGAGAATGTGCATAACTGGGAGGGAGGGAAACAGAGCGAGAGGAGAGAGGGTGTGTACCAGTGTGTTTGTGGTGGGGAGAGCTTGTGGGTAAAAGTGCGTCTGTACGTGTGTGTGCTGTATCTATCAGACCGAGTGGAAATGTGAGACTGAGATTAGCCAGTGTGGGGAGAACTGGTATTTGACTCAAGACTGTGTGTTTTTCTTTCAGAATGAAAAAAAAAGAGAGACAAGAGACTGTGTAAAGTTGGCAGAATGGGAGAGAGAAAGAGGTAGAACTGTATGTGTTTGACAGTGTGTGTGTGTGTGTGTGTGTGTGTGTGTGTGTGTGTGTGTGTGTGTGTGTGTGTAAAGCAGAGCAAGAGTGAGTGAGTGAGTGAGTGAGTGAGTGAGTGAGTGAGTGAGTGAGAAGGTCTCTAACAGCTCTAACAGCTGTGCTAAACCAAGAAAAGCACTGATGTGTGCAGGGAGAGATAACAATGCCATCCAGCAGCAGCGGACAAGATACAAAGAGGAGCAAGAAAACCTCACATGGAAGGGGAAAGGATGAGGAGGAAGGGAACGAAGAAACAAAGTCAGGAAGGAAAAATCTCAGGAGACAGAGTGAGTGTGGGAGGAAGAAGAAAGATCAGTGCTTCAGACATGGGGGGAAGGAGAGGGAAGAGACTGCCAGTGATGAGAGAAAATTTGAGAGCGACGCTGTCTGCGTGTGCTGGTTGTTTGGAGTAAAATAAGATCTGACGAACCAAAAGCCCAATACTCTTCTTCTCCTCCCGGCTTTCATTTCTCTCTCTAGTCGTTTCAACTGTTCTCCCAATGCCCACCCCCTGCCTCTCTTGCCCTGCTACATGTGATGCTCTGTGGTAAAATGACGGTGCCACTTAGTTTCCTTTTCACACAGTAACTAGACAGAGGGCAAGCTCATCTGATCAGGATGGGTGTAGATTTTACAGTGTATAGCCTGCACATTTTCAGATAACGAGAGTGGGAGCTCTAAAAATTACATCAGCTTATCAGCCATAAGCAAAGCAGCAAGCGTGTCGTCCCTCAGTGAATAGTGCACCCACCCTTTTGGCAAACTAGTAACAACTTATACCAACTGTACCGTACAAAAACTGTACAGTAGATCAAATTCTTACGGAGAAGTCAGGAAATAGCTAGAGTAGCACCAGCAGCTCTGTGAGCCTGACCGGAGACACAGAATGAAAATCTGAATCAGACGGCACCAGAGGGCCTGCTGTTCCAACTCGTCGTCATCGCCTCGCACGAGGCATCTGTGTCGTCTGCAAAAGTTTACCAGAGTTTTGGTGTAAAGAGAGAAGAGCAGAGAGGAGAGCGCACATCCTTGGGGGGGGGGGGGGGGGCGTGCTGACTGTCCATGTGCAGACACAGTGAGCTGGGTAAGTTTGGCAGAGAGAACACTGACCTGAAGTTAGTGTCCCTGGGGCAGTGCAGGTGTTACAGAATGTCCTCTGGTACTTCATCATCCACGCATCTGTTTGCAGCCTATTTGAAGTGGAGCGGGATCAGCTGGAGTGTCTTACATAGAGATTGTGACTTGTGTTAGTGAGGGTTTAACAAACATGTGCCACTCTGTGTGTGGATGTGTGTGTTACACTAGCACGCCCTGAGACCTCGTATGGGTCACAGATGTTGCAGTAATTGTCAGACATGAACGTGCACAGATGAACAACTGTGGAGGAAGCCACATGGTGAGAAACTGATAAAGACTCACCATCCACTAATACAATGACGATAATGATTTTAATTGTGTACAGTATAGTACTATATAAAAGCCACTTTAGCAAACAGTTGCAGCTAACATGGCTAAATTAGCATCCAGCTCTCTACGATCTTTAGCTTCCAGCTGTTTGTCTGTCACCTAGCCTGATCTTGCTTTTATATATATGTGATATAAGGTGATAATTTAATTATTTCCTGTAATTACATACCTAATTTTATTCTCGTAAGATAAACACTCTTTTACAAACAAACCCACTGCAAGACATTGAGATTACTTTAAAGTAGGAGCATGAACGGGCAATTTAGGTGTTACACAGCTACAATAATAATAGTTTTGTAGTTGTAATGATAAATACAGCAAAAGCAATATAAAGTACATCAGAAGTACATCAGACAACTACATCCGAACAAAGACATTTACAAAGTCCAATCATCTTTTTAGGATCTAAGGACATTTTTGTCTCACTGTTTTTACAGCCTTCGCTTTACTGGTATCTAGGTTTACGATTTCTGGTAATGTTTTAGGGTCATATTTATGTAAAAATAGATTCTATACATTCTCAAGGGTTCACAAACTTTCAAGAAACACTTTCACCATCTTGCACCGTATTTCAAAATCACCACTAACTAAAGTCTCTGAACTGACACAGATTGAAATAAACTGAGGCCAGCTGCTTCAGTAGCTGATGAGCACAGGAGGATCAAGCTCTCAGTGTCACTAACCTCCTGAATGTCAAGCAGGGCCCTGCTGTGAAAGGTCAGACTTTCTGGGAGAACAGAAGCCCAAATATTTATTTTAGAAACAGGAAAAATAGCAGAGAGAGATCCAAGGGATGACTGACGCAAGGAGACACACATGGTAATAACCCAGATTCCCCCTCGACAAACTGAAAGCTGTAGGACATGAAGTGTGATGCATTTACAGCCGTTCAGTGTTGCTCATTTCATTTCTTGTGACTGTGACTCTCGGCCACGCTGGTGACTTTTTGACCCCACAGAAATTGGTGTGATTCTGTGTCTTATTGTCATATCAAATTCCCCTTCTGGTGTTAATGGCAACATTTGACAATCGTGTGAGGAGTCTGTGTATGGTTTGTGTGTTTTATAGCAGCCAATGTGTGTTTGTGAATGTGTGTGCTCATACAGTACTCCAACATACAGTGTCATATGCCTCCTGCTTGGTTGCCTTGAACAAGCATGTCTAATGCAATCTAATTAGGTCGGCCTTGACAAAGATAAGATTAATGAACTGAGATGAGCTTCTTCAATGCCTACCTCCTCCTTTATGACACTTTATGTGTGTGTATGTGCAAGTGAGGGACAACCTGAACTATGAGCTGTTTTCCTTTATTCAACTAATCCTTCAGTGTGATAAATGTTTTTTTTACTAGCCCTTGAGCAATTTTATCTAAATTAGTGGAATCCCTTTCTTTACCAACACACCCAAACATTCGCAGACGCACTGCGGTGAACAGATTGTGAGGCGAGAAGAGAGAAATGTTGAAAAAATAACAAAATCTCTCTTTATCTCTGTTTCTGTGTCTATTCTTTCTCTCACATACACACATACACACACACCCACACAGGCTGATGAATATGGATGTGAGACAGACAGCTACATGCACCATACCTGTTTAGGCTGTGTTGTCAAATTACAACTCATTCGTCATCTATGTGTGTGTTAATTATGTTATAAATAGTCTATTGCTATCCTTAACAACAGGTGTGGTTGTGCTCACCACCTGCTACTCACTCCACACACACAACGATTGCGCTAAAGGCAGTGACAGAATGAGAGCACATTGAGGACGAGTGGCCTTACACTAATTCTGCATCAACACCCTCCCACATACAGACAGAGGCACAGTGTCAGGATACGAGATGAGGCAACGCAAGCAGATGGAGAGAGGGCAACAGAGCTATGCTGCCTCAGAAGGGGTTGCTTATGTGTGTACGTCATGACCGTGAGGCCAATACAGAAATGACCTCTTAGAAAAAAGTAGAAACTAGAAGTGGAAATATTCTGGTTTTTCATTTTCAGCAGCTCTTGATGTCCTGAATGCTGTTTTAGAATTACTTAGACAAAAAATGTTGAGGTAACATGTCATCTACAGTAATTCACTGATTCATTGGCCACAGTGGCATTCATTTTGAATGGTATTTCTGAGTAACTGACCCATGTATTTTCCCTTTTAGCTCTGTTCACTTGTTAGGTAACACCACAGGGAAATATCTGACTAAATCCATCAGTTTAGTCCACCTGTTAGATACTAACTTTAAGGACATAAGTAGCATATAACACTCTGTTGAGAGAGTATTTGTTAAAGTGGCTGTGTCTGGAAACATTGATTGAGTGGAAATTGCAGGATCAGAACATGAAAATAGAGTTAAAGGAAGCTAAATGCTCCATAAATTTGAGGGGAACTTGGAAGTCGGATGACTATTTTCTGTGGGTTACAGGCAGACGTATTGCTCACATTATATTATCTATTGTTAATTTAAAGTTATTAATGTGTGCAGCTTTAATTTGCCATATTTTTGTAACTTGAAATTTTGTTGCCGATACATCTGAATTTGTGTTGTTTTCAGTTTACCTCCTACTATAGCTGTGCCAGTCTAGTGTGTCCATGACACATTCACCAGTATGATAAGCTTCTTCTGATCAATAGTTTATAACAATTATTCATCAGTGCAGCTTTAATGCTTGAATGGATATTTTCATCCTGAATGTTTACACTTATAAAACATTCAAAATCTACATAGGTTAAATTTTAAATCATCTAAAAACTCTCTCTTCAACCTGCTGCTGCATTACTAAGCATTTTTTTGTCCATTGATTGTGATTCATAAGCTGTACTTACAGACTGTAAACTGTGAGAAAAACATTAGAGAGAAGCAAAAGAAGCAAAGTGACAAAGTGACAAGATCCTCATAAATGATTTGTGGTCGAGACAGAGCCTCAGTGGGTTCATGCCCCTAATTGTGCAGTTTAAGATGCAGTTTTTCAGTGTTTAACACTTGTTATATTTAGTCTTGTGTAATCAAATGAATGATTGGGATGCGTAATGCTGGCAGGCCTGCTGAGAGAAATCTACAGCTTGTCACTTTTTTTAAAGCAAGGAGCAGCATGAGCTCAGAAAAAAAGAGAATTACAATTGGATTCCAGCACGGTTTCCTCTGTGTGCTGCAGTTTCAAAAACCAAATGGTACAAACACCCTCCAGAGTCACTGTTATAAACTGTCTGTCATAAATCAGCATATAGACAGTCTTATTAGTGCCTGCTAGGTGTAACAAATCCATCGTCAATTACATCTATAGGAAATCAGTCCTGGAGATCAATTATGTCTCAAAACTGACTGAAGTGCTCATGTACAAAAAGGTCAAGACACAGCTCATCTACTGCTGGAGAAAGAAAATCTAGGTTAAAAAGCACCTTGTGAATATTGAATTATTGATCAAATTGGATACAATCCCTGATGCAGCTGAGCTCGAACAACTGATGACGTGCTAGAAATAAAGCAGATTTCCAACCTTGATGAGAGAAAAGTGGGCTTCATCACCTAATTGGGTCTTTCTCAACCCAGTGGTGATTAAAACACACCGAGATGACCTAGATAAGTAGCAATCAAGGTAGGAAGGTGGGAAAGAGAGCGAGGGAGCAAGACAGCGGGTGAGAGAGATACCGCCCGAACGAAGTACCCCTGATTCCTCATTAAGGTGAACACTGTGGGATTCATTAAATATGACATCCAATGTTTTTCTCAATCAAACCAAGTGGTTTAAACCACGCTGCACACTCTGCCTGGTTTGTATTTGATTCCTTGACAAAAATGCCTCATTTAGAGATAAACAATGTTTGTGAGAGAAAGGAACAAAATGCTGAACCAATCAGAATTTTAATTGTACATGATTGCTATTGTTCACTGGGATTCTTACATGGCTTGTTAAAATGCAGTTTGGTTCCGTTTCCTGTAGCAGAAAAGCTCAAGAAGTCAATGATCATTGGGTTAGAGGAGGCCCCAAATACTGCAGCATCATTAAATCTTAACTCAGTAATTTGTAAGCTAACCGTGTGTTTCTCTCCTCAGGATATAAACAATAACCAATAATAAAGGAAAGAAATAACTGAAAAGTCAGACAGTTTTGGAGAATCAAGATATTTTCACCATTCATTGTTGTAAAATGGATAAGGTTAGCCTCCTTTGGTACTGTAAATATTGTCATAACATTGACTAATTGGCACTTAAAACTCAAACTGCTAAACTAAGAAGAAAACTTTAAAAATAAAATGTATTTATAATTTAATGTGTGCTAGTCTATAGATATCTAATTTATGGCCACTTGAGGGAAGCAGAAGCAAGCTTAAATTACATATTAAAGTGTGGCCTACAGAGGACATATATATATATATATATATATATATATATATATATACATATTTATATTCACATATATATACCCATAGACACACACTACAGGCTTCTTTTAATCTGATTTCCTAACCTCATCTTTCTGTACTCACTCCACTCTACTTTTTCTTCAGTCTGTCCAAGTGTGGACACAAGTAATCAGTGGTTTGTGAAATATTTGTCCATTTAGCTGTGCTTGAAGCTTTTCCACTCAAAGAAATTTAATATAGCACTGGTTTTGGAGTGACTGCCGGCCTGGGTCATCAGTTGTACGGCTGGCGCTGCTCAGACGTACCATAGCCTGCTCTCTGTATATTGGACAGCGTGCTCTCCAGCTTAGTTATTGTGGACAGTTTTCTCTGTGAAAATACATCACCTCAAGCTGAATAGCCATCTTCAATACGTTGACAGCACAACAAAGATGAGCTCTTTGCTTACGTCTGCTTCCTTTTTTTGGAATTTGTCACCTTACAGAGCACACCGGCCTCTCAGAGATGCCATTGATTCTTATCTTGTCATCTTTTTTCTGTCATCTTTGTCTGAGTTACTCAGCCCCTTTCACTTCCTTCAGCCAAAGGGTTTCAAGGTTACTGTGCACTCTGACTTTATTTCTGCTCAGAGGTCCTATCATTTAAGTTAACTCAAATGGATCAGGTTTGTTATCAGGCTGCCAGCCAGTGCTTCAGAGTTGGCTGGACTCATTTTTTGAGTTACCTCTACCACGTCGCTGTGACTCAACTTTCAGATAACGCCACCTAAAGAGAGAATCTTTACCAACATAGGCCACCCTAGTGTTTCAGGACCAATTCAGCCCCAACAAACAGCAGGTCGTGTGCACCACCTAGTGTTGATCTGATAAATCATGTTGACTCAGGAAATTCAGTGACAAACATTTCCAATTGAACTTAACTGTATAACTCCCATGATCTCAGACTATTTAGAAATGAATATATAATATGCATCAGTATTGCTAACAGACAGTGGGTCAAGTTATGATGCTCTGATTTAGTATTTGATGAAACTAACATATCGTGTCTAACCACTATCCAACAAACAGCAACGCTGACAGTCAGCTGCTGAATATACAGGTTGATTCTGCAGCTAGAAAAAAGGAAAAAACAAGTCATATTTATTTTTCTAGGCACATTGCTGTTGCTGGGGTTCCAGAAACATGACTCTAAATAAATATCAACGTTGCTCTGTGTTGGCTTTAAGTGTTCTTCCATGATTTTCTGCAGACCATTCTTCGTCATGGTCTTCGTCCAAAGTAATGTAAATATTTTTGTAGTTTGTTGTGCTGCTCCCAAGAAGCTTTAAATACCCATATAATGTCTAGTCAACAAACACACGCTGACTGGCAGTTTTAAAATGTTTATTAAAAAATAAAATAGAAAAAAATATATTTACATAAAAATGTCAAAAAAAAAAAAAAAAAAAAGCTGGACAGAGGTTTCCTCTGGACACCAGTAGATAGGTGTCCATTATGAGGGCCTCTGCTCATGAGAAACAGCCAGGACAAAGAGAGGCTGCTGCCTTTCCCTAAACAGCAGTCTTAAGTTTAAAACCCCACATTGTATTTGCAATGGGGGGGTTATGTTACATTGCACCTACATGTACAAGTGTATGCCAAAATCTCAGTGGTCCAAACCACTCTCCTTGCTTCCTTTTCCTGCTCGCTAATCAAGCCAATCTGGACAAGTGAATGTGATGGGGCAGAGCAGCTTTCATTAACTGAGAGAAAGTGAGAACTGAAAGTGAGCTTGATTGGACCAGTGAGACGCACAGAGATGTTGTTCCATACAGACTTTGAAAGATGTGCATTTGTCTTTGCTGTGAAGATGCAGACAACTCTAACCCAGTCAAAATCCTTCCATCACCAATTTCATTTTTAGCCACTGATCGCTGCTGGTAGCAGACAGGGATATGGTTTCACATTGTACTAATTACATCTACCTTGTAATCCAATTTATATTGGGCTAGGGTCGCATGTAACCGCGCAATTCATGTGACAACACAATCACCTCCCTGCAGATAATTATTAATAATAATCATCCATAAAATAACACCAGGGTCAAAAGAGGTGATCGTGAGGCTGCATAAAACCATCGTGGAAAATGTCTTTTTCTGGCAGCCTGTGTTATTCATAATAGTTTTGGTCAAATCGTCAGAAAAGGTGTAATAAATTTCTTTAGCTGGATGTGACATTTAGCTCATAATCTGCTCTGGCTGTGAGCGACTGATCAAAACAGAATCCTTCACCCGAGATGGACCTGATGAAAAGTGTGGTTTTGACTGACGGATGAAAGTTGCCATAGATTTAAAAAAGAAAATAAAACACAAAGAGTGTAAAAGCACTGAACAGTGTCTCAGTAAAAAGGTAAAGAATTGTTGGTGGACACTCTGGACCCTTCTTAGGTTCACCTGCAGAGTGCAAGTCGCTCTCTGGGTGCACCTGCTCATTGACTGTCAGGTGTGATTAAAAAGTCATGAGTCCCAATACTCACACACACACATATCACTATGTCACATACTACACGGACCCAGACCCAACCACTGACATGAACATCCCCCATTCCTTACATTTGACTAATAGATGTAGAAAACTAGACTTAACATATCAGGACATTCATACAAATACAAGGAAATTAGGTGATGGGGGGGGCTGCGGTTCACATGAGTTGGCTTGAGACAGTCAGTAACATTACTCTGGTCCAACAAGCAGTGTTTGTCAAACGGAAAAGAGGAGAGTTGACACAACAATGAGAGTAATCCACTTGCATAGTAATAACACCGGCGTGTGTAGTGTTCTGGGCGAGTCACAGCCTTTGACAGACCTGTCTGCGAGTGTGTGTACTTTGCGTTACACTGTGCTCGTGAAAAACGATGTACACGCACTCCAAGTAAACACAACGAAAGGCATTGCAAACAATTAGCGGAAGTACCTGGCAATCAAATATACACAAGATTCCTGAATGGAATCTAAATATAATTCCCTTTCACTAGGGTGCTTGGTTCAGGAAGACCACTCCCACACACCCAGCCACCCCTCCTCCTTCCTTCTCCTTTGTCCGGGACCACATAAGAGAAAACCTTATCAGCATCTTAGTGTTGGTCTGCACTGATTTACAGCTCTGGGCAAGAGTTGACCTCACCCCTGGGATCACAATTCCACCACCACATCCCTAAAAACAGAGAGAGTGTAAGCATCTGAGGAATTTACTGACCTGGAGTGCGTGGTTTTCTTCCCTCTTATCCTAAACTTGGATCTTAAAATTCAAGTCAGATACATCTCTTAGCCTAAACCCTCATACAACGATTCATAAAAAGAGACTTACACAAAAATCAAAACACACTAGCATCTAACGGAACAGGTTCCCCCTCCCTCTGTCTCAGGTCTAAACCCTAAAATATTAGCTCCAGCAAAAGAGAAAGACAAAAGTAACAGGACACTCCCAGTCTTTCCCCGACTAAAAATATGGCAAAAACACAGTCCCACGAGGGACAAACGCAGACAGTGAGTCCCGAGGTGGCGCTGCTGAAGAGCTATCTGCACAGGATCTACCTGTTTTGGGGAAAAGCAAAAGCACATCCTCCCCACTTTGTTCATCCGTCCACTTCACTCCAGGATTCCTTAGACTAAGCAGGCAGAAGAACAAAACTTCCACTGAGAATTTTATGTTCATCTCGCCCATTTCGTCAAGATACGTGGAGAAAAAAATAAGTAAAATCAAGAGCTGTGTCACTTTCTGTTCTGCTTCTTTTTATCAAACAGAGCGGAGGAAGAGGGAGGGAGGCATGTAAACTCTGATCCATCTAAACCCCGCTCGCACGCACGCACGCGCGCACACACACACACACACACACACACTCCAAAGATGCTGCCTAAAGATGCCTTTACATATACACACAAAAAATAAATAAGCATTTACTTTAGTTCCAAAAAAGAAAAACAACATTATTGCACAAAAAGGAAAACTTTTTGCCCTTAAGTGTACAAACTATAAAAAAAAGAATGAAAAACTGCTTTTAGTGAATAAACTATATAAAAAAAATTAACACTGAAACTTAAGCAGCTTTGCTGCAAGATTCAAGATGAGGTCATTAAAAGTCTAACAAAAAACACAAAGACAATCAGACCTGAAACAAAGATGATGATTCAATTATGGAAAGAAATATAATACTGAAAAACTACACTGTGTAAACGGTGAACAGAAGTCATGCAGAAATGGAAAGGTAGAGACTGTAGGAGGAAGGTGCAGAAATAAAGGCCATCAGTCTATGCCGAGGCAACCCCAGAACAAAAACCGCTGGTCCTCTGGTCCTCTGCCTGCTTGTCTGTCTACCCTCCTCCGCCGTGAATGAAGAACCAGGGTTTGCAGCCAGAAAAGTGGAGAAAGAGGACAAGTTAGGGAAAGAGGAGTGGTTTCTCTCTGCTGAGGCTGACTGGAAGGCTGTCCCTCTTTCGGCGCCGCCAAGTGTTGCGGTGATACTGTGTGTGTGTGTGTGTGTGAGTGTGAGTGTGTCCACGGTTAGCCAGAACAGGGTTGTTGACCAGCGGCGGGTTGTGGAAGCCCTTCACATTGAACTTGGCTCCGTTCTGATGAACAGCAGAAAGACAAAAACAGATACAAATTAATCTTCACCTTCTTTAGACGTTTGCCAGTTTAATTCTACCCTATGAATAACCGTGTGCTCAGACTGTGTGCTGTGTAGTAAGTAGTAGTTGAATACCGTTTCATATTATATATCATAGTAAGCTGGTAACTGACCAGTTTGCAGAAAGTGAGTGAGTGAGAGACAATTTAGACACTTGATGGAAGACACCAAGACAAAAACAGTACATGAGATGAAAACACTGAGAACTTGAGTGTGTGAGACAAGTTTGCCTTGACTGAACGTGTGAGCGGGTTTGTTGCATCCAGCGCCTACCTTATGTGTGTGGCTGGAGTGGGGGCTGGGCAGAGGCTGGGGGCTGGAAGGGGCGGGGGCATGAGCATGGGCTGGGGGGGGCATGTGGAAGAAGGTAGGGAGCCCGGTGTCTATACACACCTGTCTGCCAGGTATGGAGTGCATTGCTAGACCACCGGGCAGTGAGACACGAGCCTGGAGGAGGGAGGAGACCTTTGCTTTAACAACCATTAACCATGAACCATTAACCAACATGATTTAAGAGCTGCTGTGGCTCTGCACCTACCTGTGAGCCTGGAGGTATGAGGAGATGGTGTCCTCCCATGCTGGCCTTGCCAGTGCCCATGTTGAGGCCCGGTGCCATAGCTAAGCCCAGAGGCGGGAAAGACGTGTATGGAGGAAGGGCTGGAGGAGGTATGGCACATGGCAGTGTTGAATCAGAGTCCTGGCACATGATGCAAAAAGAGAGAGTTTAGAAACAAGGTTGAGTATGTCACTAGCTGCCAGATGGGTTGGAGGGGAAAGAAGAAGGCAGCATATCGGCACATCAGGTGGGTGGCAGAGTTACACCATTCTACAGAACTGCTTAATGACCTGCAGCAATATTTCAGTTTTGTCATGGGAATCTACATTACTTAGTGCATTTGATACTGTCTGCAGACTAGATTCTGGTAATATACAGGGAGTTTGTACATACACCGACTACTAAACTAAATCAGTAAATATAGAAGCTGCTAAGTTGTTTTTTTGTCAGAATAAAAAAAAATCTAAATTCACATCAAAACTTGGCCAGTATCTTCACGCTTTTTAAACTTTAAACTGAAAGAAAGGAATAAAGGGCTAATTTATCTGCATCGAGTGATCATAAAGAAATACAGCAGTCAAATTGTTCATTTGTGTCCTACACCATGTATAGCATGAAACAAACATTCTTTTATTTAACAAAATGTTTACTTGTATTGTAAAGTTGGGTCGGAATTACTCTGCACTAATAAAGACTGAAAAAATCTTTCAGATTCTAGCTAACATCACAGAGAGATTGAGGCTTTATCGATATTATTTGTTAATGTTGCTTTCTGAAATATAGACTTCGCTGAGAGCTAAGAGAAATTCATTTTTCTATAGATCAAAATACAAAAGGTTATATACGTCAACATTTAGCTTTGATTATCAAAAATAAGACTTAATGACCCAAAACATTTTTAAATCAACTGTATGACTTTTCTTACGTTGTCTGATCCAGACAGTGAGGACACAGAGGATGCTGACGAGTGCTGCTGAGGGCTAGAGATGGACATAGGGGAGTCTGTACTGTGAGGAGATACCGAGTCTCTCTGTTGCTCCTCTGACCTGACGCCACCACCCAGCACACAAGGCTCCTGCTCCGACACTGGCTCTTTGGGAGGTAAAACTAAGAACAAACAAACAATTAATACAGACACACAACTCCCCAAACATGACCGTTAAAAGGAGAGTGTGTCCCATAGTCGCCCACACAAACAGTTCAGTAATTCAATTCTACAAGGTTTTACAGTGAAATTTCATAAAGCTAAGAGAAGTTTGCATAAGAGGATGTAAAACTTAAAACTCTTGACTGTGGTTTCTGTGTTTTTTTTAATGCTGAGTGAGGTAAGCATTTCTACTTATTCAAAGAATCCTCGCTCATCTAATCCTGTCTTATGGTAATTACTCTAGTGAAGTGTATTCAGAAAGAATCATACCTCTGTTGTCCATTCGTGCTAGGTCCCTGCCGCCCCACTTCTTGATGATCCATTCCCTGTAGTCGATCACTTCCTGGGTCAACCTGATTATCCTGCCCAACGTGCTGCAGGACGGAGAGTTGTTTATTAAACCAACTGTTTTATCCAGGGCATCTGTAGTATGGCTGAATGAAGTGAAAACTCACCTTTCACTGTCTTTGTTGGGATAGGAACGTGCGAGGGGCGACACAGCATGACTCAGGACAGTGTAGGCGTAGTCAAACACCTGCTTGACATGCATCGCACCATAGGAACCTCTGCCCACATCGTTACCTGCATGTAGGCAAGAAAAACACTTACATTAGTATAATGAGTTACTACTGTTCCACGCATTACAGGTATATCAACCAGGTTATTTTCCATGTCTTTATATATTTTAAAATGATCTATTCTTTTATAAAGGCTACTGAGACTATGGGCCAATACCCACTACAGGAACTTGTTTCTCAAAACGAGGACTTTGAGGAACTATTCCTCCATCTGTGTCTAAAAATTCCCAGATGCTATCTAAAGATCCAGGAACTATTGGGGATGAGGCCTGTAGCACTGAACACTGACTGGTCAAACAATGAACAGCATTTAATGCAGCTGGCATTTAAAAGAATCTGCACTTGGTTTCACTTTTGATACAGTATGCTTATTTAGTTTAATGTTCTAGGGGATCTGGCTCTGTTGCCGAGATACAAACACCGATTCCCCTGAAGGGAAGCCTTTTGTAATTTAGTTCTTGGAAATGAAAAGAACCATTACATTTCTGAGGGAAGCACAGGTTAAAAATTCATTGCACCATCTCTACAGACTAAAATAACTTGCACATATAGTACATTAATTCCCACTGTGAAGTACCATTCAAACTATAAATTCAGGGGAAGAAACGTCACGTGTCTTTGTCTTCTGCAGAAAATGACATGACCATTGACCACTAAATATGGCTCAGTTATTTCTCAGTAAGTGCGACTCCTTGTTTTAGCATGACGTAAATACTGTGTTGTGGGAGCCAGAAGAAATACTCTTGTGTGCTGCAGTTTGGTGTAAACCAGTAAAACCACACACCTGGAAGCAGTGGATCCTCTATGCAGAGCATCGATGGCCTGTATCCATTCGTCATGGCCTTCATAATCTCCTCTTTGGCTATATATGCGCCTCCATTCTTGATGCGAATCCCTGTTTTCAAGTAGTTGAAATGGCGGCCGTACAATTCAAAGAACTCAATCAGCAAGACCCCCAAGTTCTCATTAGGGTTCCTGGCATCAATACGAGGATGGAGCTGAGGAAGAAGGGTGGGGAGATTAGTACCGTTATGGGCTGATGGTTAAATACTTAATGAATACCCAAAGGCAGATTTCAGTATTGCGGAACAAATTACAATGCACATGTTCATAAATGCTGTTTACAACACAAACTTTACTACCAATCATATGTGCTGTTTTATGTTACCTGTAGGAAGCTGATAACCATGAGGATGAGGCTGTATGAGCTGATGCCCCCGGTGAAGACTTCGTTTAGATCTCTCTGCAGCAGGAACTGCTTCAGCACAAAGATCAGGTAAGGCAACACGGGATACTTCTGAAAGCAGACAGAAGAGACCAACATGGAATGAGTAGTCACTGAAACAGTGCACCAAGTAGGAGGAGGAGGGTTTAGAAGACAATCCTACCAAAGTAGAGCAGATAAAAAATGTATCATCTGCGTGATTGATGGAATATCGGACAGCCTTACATTTGCACATGACTAAAAATTAGTAAACAGCATGAAACAATTGCAATTCAAAAGTGGAATTGGTGTTTCCATTTTTTTACTAGCCTTGTTAAATAACACTTTAACTGGGACAGAAGCTTTGGAACTGATTAGTGGTTTTGGAGGCTCTAAATCTAATTTTCCTCTGTAGAGGGAGCTTTTGTAAGAGGGGCTGACAGGAGAGAGGAGGGTCAGATATTGTCTTACTCGCTCTCTCTGTCCTAGAAGATGTACATTTTGTAGGCAAAAAACAGCTTAGCCGAGTCCCTCTGAAATGTGCAGTCACTGGTGCACAGAGAGCCAGAAGCACCAGCACTGTGGAAATCTAATGCTGAGGAACTGAGGGTCAGAGTTGTGATCCCTACTTGAACGCACTGCTGCCTTTTGGACAAAAAGTTCTGTATCCAGAGTCAAAGAGGAAAGACATTTTCAGGTGCCTGGATATTTTTGAAGAAGACATTAAGAACAGCAATATTTAAAGCAGGGCTAATGTCACCAAACAGGATGTGGAGGTAGTGTGGGGGTTGTCCACATGCTGCGTAATGTAGAGCATTTGCCCACTGGCTGTGTAAGGAGACTGTGTGGGGCTGTAAAGGTGGTCGTTTATGGAATTTAGAGGCTCTAGAACAGGTCTCTTAAAGAAGTTGCTAATTACAGACACCAGTAGCCTTACTGGTCTGTTGTCACTCAGACAGGAGACGGACGGGAGTGATGGTGGAGCTCTTTTGTTGTTGACGTGAAGTGTGGTGACGGTAATAGGCTGGCATGTTGTTGGGGTACAGCATCTCACAGGATGGCTGCAGATGGGATGGTGGCCCTTTGTCTTTCAAATCTAGTGGAGTAGCCGTAACAATTATTGGCCAGACAACCGTCTGCCGCCGTCTTTTGTTTTCTTGTTACTGGATTGCAGCCTTCTTATAACACATGTTGTTTGATGTGAACCTGCCACGTTGACCATTTTGTAGGTACCCTCTTTGAAGGAGTGCAGTTCCACTGACTTATCCTTTAGAATCTGTATCTTTTCATGGTCTAATTAGTACAATTGCAGTAGAGCATGTCGTCACTGGTTTTACAGAAGGTTTGGCACAGAGTGGCCAGAGTTACTTAGCGCTGCTGATAAAGGTTGATGTATGCCATCTGTCCTTTTGCTCATGTAACAGCGCTCTGGAGTCTAGTCTTATTTCCATTTGAGGTGCTTCTGCTGTGACAAGCCTGCACTGGACGGCACTGTCACACCCACACATTAACAACCACAACAGATATGACTGGACTGATGCATAGTGCTGTTGTCAAAAGCAGCTCGTCAATCTGTGACATGTATTCCCAGAGAACATCTGACGGCTTCCTGGAACATCAGCACCTGGTATTCGTCTCAGTGCATTAACCACTGCAGCCACAAGTAAAACAGGCAGAGATCCACATTCAGCAGGAATTCTGTCAGAGCCATGGAGCGAATTCACCTCTGCTGAGTAGATCTGGCATGTAGGTCTTCATCAACACGCAGACTGGATGTTGGATTTAAGTGGAGATTATACTGAGCACAGTTGCTGGGGTCTGTTCCAGCTTCACTTTGGAAATGAGATGGGATAGTACAAGTCTGGAGTGAAGTGGAATGATTGAGCTTGCTGGCTTGCCTGATTCACAAAGGGAATTCTTAAAGTTCTGTATTTAGACATCAATGTGAAATAGCAATTATGTGACTCAACTATTGGTTATTTATGTAAATATGTCTACATGGTTTGATCAGATTTAATTTGGGCTTAGACTAATTCATTTTAAATGTAGCATCAATGGCTACAAATGGATTGATGACGTCTTCTGGTCTGATTGAATGCTTAGAATATACCAATATAGTGTTGCTGTAAGCTGTGGATTCTAACCGTGTTTATCTCACCTTCACGTAATCCTTAATGAAGCTTGCTGCTTTGACTCCAGTCTCCACATTAAAACTGATGTCCACCTTCACCTCAGTCTCTTGATCCGTCAGCTTGATGATTGGCACCTAAAATAAAATAAAGTGATCTATTAGCAAACACTGCTCTCAGATCATTATCTAATATGACACTCTACATGTTCTGGGATCAGAGAAAACGAGAGGATCTGTCACAACTGACAGCCTTTTGGAATAAAAGGTTGTCCAAAAATGAAAGTTCAGCCAGTAACTGCCTATTATCATGTCAGTCAAGACCTCTCTGTCGGTGGCTGTGATTTGCTTCGTCATATGCAAACCCCACATGTTGATTGTGTACGCTACAGAGTCAACTCCCACTGTGAGCAGCTACAAACACGCCCGCTGGTGTAGGTGCACACTTTTAGCAGCTGAATAATGGCTTGAACAATGAAAGGGGGTTCACCTTGTTAAACAGTGCAGTATTAGTGACTGGTCTAAACTGGCTGCCAGTTCATGTCAACATGTGTACAATGCTCCTGGATTCACATTAGAAGCAATCTGCCTAATCACCAAATACTGGAGGAAAAAAAGACCATAGTCCACAACAAATTCAATTTCTAAAGCACTGTAAATGCAACACAGTTTTCCAAAGTGCTGCACACAGTTCTAGAAATCATAAATAAATATAAAATTAAATAAATATTCCAAATGTGCCACCTATCACGCAAACAGATACATGACCCTAATTGAGTCTCATAACTTAGTGCACCCTCATTTTTACTCAGAGATTAAAGGGTAAAGGAGCCAGAGCTTTATACCTCTAACTGACCATTTGAAGCCCAGAGGAACTTTGAGGAGTGTAGTGCTGCCAGTTTTTGATTCGGATGGGTTTTTTCCAATTCCCTTCTGGGTTTCCCATTTACTGAGGGTTATAACATCTAATTACTTATGGTGGAGAACAAAGTCTTTTAGAAGACTTAAATTAACCACCGGGCGGTTATATTACACAGATCATTAACGACGGCAGAGTACATGGAATAATCAATCACTCTTGTATTTGATGGAGTCTGATGTTGCCATCCAGTTTGGCTTTACCCAACATAAACGGCAGCATGACATATGTCTGCAACATCTGGAGGAGTGGAGAAAACGTGACCCAGGTGCCAACACTCACTGTAGCCTTGTCCAGCACTTTGATGGAGAAAGGTTCTGCTACGTTACGTTTGCGAAGAGCTTGTTCTAGCTCTTGCAGCGGGGGGCGCTCCCACTTTCCAAACACCACCAGGTCAATGTCACTGGGGGTGAAATAAAAAATAGAGCATGGTAAAAATTCTGGACAGCCCAATACAGTGCTGAAAAAATTCTCATTGACAGATTTCTATGATAATGAATAAGATAGCTCGCCTTGTTGGAAGGTACAGTCCTGTGCTGAAGCTGCCAAATATTTGGACCTGTAGAAATATGAAAACAATGTTTTAAAAAATATCTGTGCTATCTAACCTCCATACAAAATAGGTTAAATTAGGGGCATTAAAAAACCTACTGTTATTTCAAAGACTTCCGCATGATATATTACTATACTTGGCTTGACAACAATTCATGTGTGTAAACTACCAGGAAAGTATTTCCTGGTTCCATTTCTATGATGGTAATTGCTGCCAAGTTGAGCTTGCTGCCAAATTAAGTATACAATGGCTATAAAAAATGCTGTGTTTGGAGGCTGCAACTCTCCAAAGGAAGTGATGAGGAGTTCTTTCCCTTTTCCGTCTGATAAATACGAGAAGGCATTAGCACGAAGACAGGTCAGGATTAACGGGTTGAAATGAAAAGGATGGCTGGTACAAATCAGAGGCTTGATCCTTTTACCTGACAATATAGTTCACAGTGTTTACATAATTAAGTAATGAGAAGGAAGTGACATTACCCCAACCCCTTTACATTAACATAGAAAGTGCAAACGCTTCCAATCTCCTTTTGCAGTTCAGTTCTCGCTCCAAACTCATGCACATAAATACTGATCCAGCACAAAAACTCATCCAGACAAAACGTGCGTGTGTGCATGCATGCATGCGTTTATCTTACATCTGCAGTGGGCCACAGCTCCTTGATGATCAACTCTATCCGGTTCACCACCTCCTTCCTCATAGCTGCTTCCTCTGGCCGAGGAGACATGAAGTTGTAGAAGTCCATCACCTCCTCGTGAAGTCTAGACCGAGAAGAAATACTTATAAGCTTTTTATACTTAACATTACTGTGTAGAACTGTGAATAATAGATAATATTTCCTATGTTTTCTAACCTAAATTAACCTGAATAAGTGACAAACACATGCCAGATTTGCCTTGCATTAAAAAAACAGAAAGCCATTCGAGATGGTCAATGTTGCCAGAGCCAGGTAACAAGCTGCATGGTATGGTGTTTTCTACCTGTGATATTACATTGTTTTGTTGTTCTTAGCTTTTATTGTACTTAAGGCATAACAAGTCACGAAAAAATTGTAACCACAATATATATTCACACATTATTAACTGTTACTTCAGAGAACATTATTTTATACAAATATGCATCTAAAGCAATGTGCTGTATTCATTGTCACAAATGTATTGTGACAAAACGTGCATAAATTCATTTTTTAATGATCCTAACCTTTATACAAACATTAGCTCTAAACTTGGCCACTAGATCATAAATAAGGCTGTATTCCTAGACTTCTGACCTGTGTTAAAACAATATAATACAGTGTATGCTTTATGAGTCCCAGGCCTAATTATTATCGCTTTTTGATTATTGCTGATATGGTTTCGTGTTTGGCAACAGAGTGGCACATATAATGTAAAGATTTCTGACCAGTCAGATGCCTCTGAACAGTGGAACTCTGTTCAGCCCTGTGGCCATTCATTTTTCTAGGAATGCATGCCATGATGTCAGTGTGAAATACAGAACAGGGAAACTGTCACAATCAATTACCAGAGGCCTGGAGGAAATGCAGTCAGCCCTAGTACCCAACTCCTTAGAGAACATTCTCTGTCAACAAGCCAGTTGGGCCAGGGCGTATCCATGACAATGATCCACCGCTAACAGAGAGCATGGTTATTGTCGGACCCCAAAGTACGAACTGCTAATACAGGTATTCCTTCCATACTAGTTAACACCTCTCAACAACTTCAGGGCCCAGTATAACATAGTGAAATATATGATGACACTAGCTTATTAAGAAATCAATATTTTTACTTACCAAAATGCTATTAACTAAAACCTAACCCGTCGTCACAATACCGATGCACCACACCTACACAATTATTTGCACTTTAACTTTTACAGGTAAAATATTTGATATTTGAAGGTTGTCCCTCAGGGCAAACCGTTGTAAGACTGGTCAATGCACAAGCTAAAATGTGCAAAACAGAATCACAAATCACAAAAAGAAAATTCAATGTGTCATTTGCTTACTAATTGTAGATCAAGACAACATAGATTTATAGTTACTAAGGTTCAGGGTTTGGGGAAACTTGGCATCAAGCCTATGAAACTGATTCCATGACAAACACTGAATTGTGGTACAGAAAATTCCCAGATGGGTGCAACCAGCCATTACAAATATCACAGGTTCCTGCAACACATATGAAAGTTCCTTGGTAATTTGTTTTGTAAGAAGGTTTCTGTCACAGCAAAAACGACTCCAGCTATAGCGTTTTACTTTTACTACACCAACAATGTCAGACATTGACACAAGTCCCACTAATCATTCATAATTTTATCCTATACTACTATAATAGAAAAAAATGAGATTAAACAAAAAACTCCAATTGGGGTGTACTCAAACTGAATTCTGGTTATTTTTGACAAATGCACATGACAAGGTTAGTCATTTTCTATATTTATGTTGTCATAAACAAAAAGCAGTAATACAATACAAAGCCATAGATTATCTTAAACTTTTGTTATCTTTTAGGTGAAAAAAATACTGTTCATTATTCACTATTCATACATTATTCTTGAGAAAGAATTATTTCACTCCTGTGTCTTGGAGAACAAATGAGCTTTATGGCACAGGTGAGTAAGCTAAAATCAGCTGGTGGATTCACGGATGTTGACAATAATAAAGCTCGCCAGTCTTATCCTTTTGCTTGTGAACACAATAAAACATGAATCAGTGGGACAGTTATAACTACAATATACTCACCGCAAGCAGACTAAATACATTTACACTAAAACAGTTAGGAGCAGATCAGACACATTGCCCTGGGGTAAACCAAGCTCAGTTACACAAGTTCTTATCCTACCCTGAGAAGTTACCTCAAATCTAATCTAAGGGTATAACGTGTTTATTTATAGGATGGTCGCTACTTTTTATTGCAGCTAAACTGTGTTTTATTAAAGGACAAAGTGTGTTCATTTTGCGGTAACCTTATTGGTTCTCTCACCTAAACATGGAGTCTAAAGAGAGAAACGTTTAGCCAAAGTCACTGGCTTTTGCTAGGCTCCTCTGTCAGGCTAACAAACGGACAACATATCCGGTCATTGCTTTCTAAATAAAACTCCCCGGTCAAAAAAAAACACAACTCAATTATGTGACTATAAAGGTACGCACAAACTCACTCACTCATTTGTGTTTCGTAATTGTACGTCTCAGTAGTGTATCAGAGTTGATTTTATTAGTCTAATTCACATTTCCAAAGCAAAATCAGTGTACTTCCGCTCTGGTTTTGGCCGTGCATGGTCAAAGCAATTAGCCATGTAACTCACTGCTATATAGCTACAAAGTTACAAACAGCCCGGTTTCAGTACACTGCAATGCTCGGTGTAATATCTTATTAACCAACTTTGTTAATAAGTTAATACATATACTTTCATATTATACATGTATAAACGTCCGCCACTCGGCAAGACCGGTGGCAACAGACGAACGTTGACGCTAGCTTTTGAATTGTAACGCGGCCACTCACCCGTGCACCCCGGGGTTGTACTGCCTCGTCTTCCAGGGTGTCCAGGTGCTCGCATAATTGCCATTAGTGCAGTTTGAAAGCAAGTAATTCATCCCATAAGTGCTCGCCTTGTTGTCACTTTTCCTGCGGCCAGGGTGGTGACTGTGTGTGTGGTTTACAGGTAGCGTTACCGAGGAGTGAGCCTGAAAACGGTTCGCACACATCTGCTGGGAATTAAAAGCGGGGTGCTCCTGTAGGTGACGGTGGTAAATGTTGACATTATTGTCCATGTTGTCGCTCACATTTATGAGCAGATGGGCACCCCCGACGTTTTTATTTATGTTACCCGTTGCAATTCCACCCATAGTCCTGACAAGTGAGCAGCCAGAAGGGGGGCTCTCCGTCCCGGATTCCGGCGAAGAGGACGACGAGCAGACCGATCCCGTTTTCTGTGGCAGGCTTTTCCTCTCGCCTGCTACAGCGGTGCTTGCTGTGGTGAACGAGTTGTGTGCGTTCCCGTTGGACAGTGCTGTCCCCAGCGAGGAAATCGCAGTGCCGTTGATGCTAGTAGTGCCGTTCATGATGCTGTGATGGCTGCTGCCGTTGCTCAGACTTGCAGTAACGTTACCGTTGCTGCTGCAAATGCTCTTGCCCGAAGCCACCGCGGTCGCCACATTTTTTAAAACATCCAGCGCAGCGTAATTCACGCACTGATTGTGTTTTTGATTGTGGAGCTGCTGCTGACTGGAGAGGGTCCGTACTCCCTGAGAGGTCTGCCAGACGTGCATCCATAAGGCGTTCGCAGGTCCTTTCTGCTCGGGCTGAATCCAAGCCACCCTCGGATCCATTCAACTTCTCTCTCCGATAACCCCTCTTCAAGTATCTAACTAACGCTAGCGAGCCCGTTGTCAATCTGCTCCGCTTCCCGGACCTTCCGAAGGTCGCTACGCCGTCGGGGGTTACGAAACGAGAGGTAATTTAAGATAAAACCGAATCAGGACCATTGATAAAGTGGCCCATTTACGCTGCTAGCTGGAAAAAAACGCTAGCCGAATCCTACGGGAATTCAATATGGCGTATTCTCTTCAAATCCACGCGCATGCGCTCTGCGAGGTGCTCTTAAACGTTGACTGCGCCCCCCCCCGCCCCCCATCCGCCCACTCTCATCTCTCCGACCAGTTTGATGTATTGCATAGAATAAATATTTGACAATGTATTTGTTACATACTAAGTTGAAGAACGAATAAAACTCCAACAGTGAATACGGGTATATATCCAGTGGCTCTTGAAGCAGGACCTGGGAACCGAGAAGTCCCTGCACGCTTTATTTCTACCGGGTGGGAGGGTTCATAGGGGATCCCCCATCGACGTGAGGCTGGACAGACGCGGAATCCTGCAGCAATGACAGACGACTGGTGTCATCCTAGCCTCCGATAACTGGACTGAATAATATGTAACATGTTTGAATCTAAAACTCGCTGCGTGGGGGTGGGTCTGACAGACAGTCAAATGCAGGAGAGTGAATATATTTAACACACACGTTTTATTTGTGGAATATATTCTGGAGATCATACACAAGCAGTGCATCCTAGCTCAGCCTGAAATGATCTAACTCACTACTGTCTAACACAGGATAATATTTGCTTTCACTCCCAATGGCCTCCACATATTTTCAGTAACTACAGAATGGTCTGCTACACACACAGTGACACAAGTGGCACAAAGACATTAAAAAAGTATCACATAAGCTTCTGTAACACTCCTGCAACACACTTCTCTCTTCACAGGAAAACACCAGCTGTAGACATATGAAAGAGGCCTGGTAGCTCAATGCGTTAAGCGTCAGACTAGGATGCAGGAGGATGCAGGTCCGAGACCCCGTCTGACTCCTAGTCCATCCTCTACCAGGTGTGTCCCTGAGCCAGACACCCAGCACTAGCTCCCTGTAAGTCACTTTGGATAAAAGCAAAGTAAAGGAAAGAGGGGCACAACTCTGTAATGTCGGAATTAAAACCCTTAAATTGTTGCTCACATGGCATACATACAAACATTAGAAAAATCACATTGCATTCCACAGGTTAACAGATTTTTCTTGCTGCCTAAACATAAACAGTACTGCTCCTTTTTCTATTTGTTATTTCAGATGCACAGTGTGGCCCCTGAATCCAAGAGCTAATTTTCAGGGGGCAATGCACAGCAGGTGGTGTTGATCATTCCAGATCCCTAATGGCACCTGGCATCTCCCAGCCCGCGAAGCTCTATGATGTAGCGAAGGCAGGCTGCATAAGGCATGGCCAGCACCTTCTGTGATGTGTACACATGTAAGAGAAAGAATGAGGGAGAGAGCTTCTTGCATAATGCCCGCCCCCATCCCCTGTTACTCACGTGCAGCATGTGACAGAGTGAAAGAAAATGGCCCAGAGCACACTATGTGTCAGCTAGGATATGCTGCTCTCTGTAGAAGACACTCAGGCATACACACAGCTGCTCACCCCCACTGTATGGCTGCTGTAATCTAAGCTCCTCTTTCCACCTCCCTCTGTCTCACACTGTAGGAAACACAGGCTTTTGAGTGACACACCAGCACCAGATCGAAGGTTATTTCTCTAGTCTCTCATGTCAGCCTCAGGTCAAGCTAAACAGCAGCTCTGGATGAATGCGTGGGGTGTGTAATTTCAAGGTTGGTTTGCTTCATTGTTAGCTTTTAGGGAATTACCACATTGGTGACGACTGGACCACAGATGACAGATACATATCACCCATACTGCATAATAAACAGAGACAATGCTAGACATTAACGTGATGCTCACAAGTACACTCGTAATGGTGATAACTGTAAGGACGCAGACAGCTGTCTAAGCTTCACGTGGCAAGAACTGTAAAGAGGCCACAGACCGTTCCAGATATTTCACCCACATTAGAGGAAAACTGCTGTTTTATCAACAGCTAGTTTTTATTATTCACAAGAAGATATTGCCTGTGGTGTGTTGGGTTATCTACAGCATAACAAGGCCACAGCTACAACTGACTCAGAGAATATCATCCAGCTGCAGAGCAACAGCTCCTACAAGATCCCAACTGCAAATCTGGATCTCCAGCCAATTTGCACAGCCTACAGGCAGTGGTTTACGTAAGTACTGCACTTAACTCTTTATGAAATAAAACCACAAAGTACTCAGCAATAGGTCAAGTAATTCAAGTTATAATAATTGGATTCAAAGCATATGATAAAATTGTGTGTACGATTGTTAAAATAAGTTCCATTGCTACCAGCTGCAAGACATTAATGCATCAATAATGCCATTTTTTCTTTGGGTACTTTTTGTAGATGATACTTTTGTACTTTGACTTAACATTTTAAAGGCTGGATGTTTACTTGCAACAGTATTTCTGCACTACAGCTCCTCTATTTTCACCCAAGCACACAGTCAACCTCCTCATATTCAAACTTATGAACAACAACAGCAGTTCGCACACGAAGATGCAGACACGACATTGTGAACCATTTTCAGACAGTGAAAAATTAAAAAAAGGTTTCCATTTTCACGCTGGAGGTGATTTGTTTTTACAGATGACATTTATGTTTGAGGTTTTACATTTGTATTTCACATTTGTTTTATTTGAAATACATATATCACATTTAACCTGTAGCACCATATAAACCAGGCATCATGTTAATATTACCAAACTTAACATAACAACCATCATAATGGATACAAGAATTTAATTTAGCTATTGGGAACGGGGAACATGTTTCTTTTTCACAGCACCGTATATTACACACCAGCTCCCACTGTGAACAATGGGAGTTGCTTTGCATGGTATGAAAAGGAGTGGTGTGATAGATAAATGGCAGCCTCAGTAAATATAGTTACACAATAACAGGAAATGAGGATAAATAGGAGACAAGAAAACAGCCTGCAAAAAAAAAGGGAGAGACAGTGGGGATCTCGAACATGAGGGATGTCACTCTGCATAGCCTTCAGCCACACGCTGCCATCATTTTACATCACAGTCAGACCCAGTGATCTTATTATTTATTGATGACACCATGTAGTAAAAATCATGACAAATAATGTGAGTGAATCAGTGTCATTTTCACACTTTTTAAGCTTTAAACAATTTTACCAACATAATTACACTTCATCCATTTATTCAGACAAACATCATCCCAAACAGTAGCCGTCGTATAAAGTAAGACAAATTCCACGTAAAGCCTTCACTTACATTTTGGAGATTATTTGGCTTGAGGTAAATGTGATTTTGAACCAGTAGCAAAGTTAAAAATTACCTATGTAGCATTTTTTATACTGAACATTCTTCTCCTCCTTAAAAACTCCGGCACAATTCTCTTTTATTTATTAGCATGCAATAAACTCGCTTTCTCAGAAATCTTGACAGGAGTGATGTGTGGAGGAAAGTCTCAAGCAAGGGCGAGTGATTGATGGTGATGTCCACTTGATTTCCCTGTGAGGTCAGAACTGCTACAGTCTCACAGTTTAACGGGACTGGGTGGGACACGGTTAGCTTTTGTTCCAAAACATCTTCTCTTCTTGGAGTTTCATATAATAAGGAACGCAGAAAAGTGTCTCTGGTGACATCCACAGATGAATTAGAGAGGAATATGTGCTGGGCTTAATGACGGATCTCTTATTTCTTTTATTTGAATGGACGTTACAACGATTTGCAGCACATGAGCGTTGAGGATGAATAAAAACTTTAAATGTCTGCTTTGCATTTTCAAGTTTCTGTTGTACCTGGGAGACTGGGAGTCTTAAAGCGGTTTACTGCTTGTGTGTTGGGTGTTATAAATCCACTGTATTACTGAGGTATGCTCCATTCACTATAGCTTATTTCCACTGGTGACCGCTAAATGTTGCCTCTTCTGCAAACACTTCTATTACATTCGGTATGTAAATCTTGAAGTTCCTTGGTGCTGTAAGGATATTATTACTGAAGTAATGGCAATAATCCAATCCATCATTTTGAGATGGTTGCCTTACACTGTTGCCTGCTTGCAGCTCAGGAGAGAGCATGTGTTCCAGTCTATTCTTAATGAAAGGATATTGTCTTTATGGTTTGTTCTGACATCAGAGAAGTAAAAAAAAGTGTTCTCTAGAATAAAAAAGGAATCAAGGCCTTTCTGCTTTTTGGGTAATTTTCAAACTTTGTGAGGTACCATCTAAAGAGAGAGAGAGAGAAAAGAAACACTCTTATAATAATATAATAAGTCTTTTCTTAAGTGTACGATTCAGTCCATGCAACCCTGCCTACTCCGTGTATGTGTTTTATTTTTCTTACTTGTGGTGGGCCACAGCCCGGCTGCCGAGGACCACTGTGGTAAAAATGGCAAAAGCTGAACTGTGAACAGAGCAAGCAGCAAGGGCAAAGCCCGCCCACTCTGTTATCTCTCCTAAGAAGTTGGCTCCAGACACATATTCAAACATTCCGCCTGTGGGTCGAAGACATGAGAGTCAGCACAGGTATCATTATACATTACAATACATGTTCACTGAAAAAGAAAACGGTACAATATTTGAAAATTATGAGCTTCTCACTTACTAAGATTCAAAACACAACTCACTGGGAAACAGTGACTATGTATTAATGTAATTTTGAATCTATGCTAACACTGAACAACTTTCCCTGCACTAACCACAGACGTCTGCGACCTCACTGTTTGATTGCTGCTATGCTGTGTGAGAAAGTGGCAGATTCTTAACGGAGGAGATTCCAGACATGCCTCGAAGTTCACTTGGAGCGGCGCAGCGCACAGCTTCCTCCTGCCTCGCCTTCCCCACTTTATTTTCCTTAAGGGTACGGGATAGATTGTTTCAACAGGATCACCACAAGTTCAGGCTCGAGGTGCTCAAGCTTGTTGTGACTATGTTCTCAGTGAGTGGAGTCTCCATCTTTGTAAACCTGTTATTACTGATTCACTTAGCACACAGTTCAACAGATGGTTTAAATTCCCCAATAAAGTGGACAAAAAATGATTTTGTTTTGCTTTTCAATATTACTATCAAGACTATTCTTTAAAAGGCATTCGACTCCAGGACCCTGATTTTGGTGTCCTTAAAATGTTTTCAGTGGAAGAATCTACAACCGGTCTGGTAACAGATTTCTTAACAATATCAAAACATTGGTGGATTGACCCTCTGATTTTCCTAGAGAAGGATGAAAGGGCAGCATGGTAGGTTGAAGATAAGTTATGTGTGAGGCCTCCACCTCTGTTGAGTAGGAGTAGCACTCTCATGTGCTGATCCATCACACAGCTAGTTACCTTAGAATAAAGACTAGAAATTGGGGAAACAATTAGCTGGATTCACTTAAAACAGTAACAAACTCATCTACCAGCTTTAAACTGCACACAAAAAAAAAACAACTTGTAACCCACTTAGTCAGGAAGCTTGCCAGTGATGACAAGTCTCTGTGAACTCAAGCACATAAAACCACAAAATGTTAATGGTTACATTTAGAACCGTCTGTGCATGGGCATGGTGACTTTCCACACCGTTTGTTAAAGCACTCACGCATGAGCACCACATGTGTTGTGAATCATTTAAATGCCAGCTGAGTTGCACCATATTAGAGCAGAGGGGGGCACAGAGGGAAAAGCAGAGAGAGAAAAGAACTAGTGACAACCTGTGATTCTGCGTACAGTGTGATACTGTATAATCATGCGACTACGAAGGGAAATTAGCATCTAGCTGAGTACAGAGACTGCAGGGTTCTGTGCCATGATGTGATTACTGCCTTCTTTAGTTTCTTGTCACCCCATGGCCTTGGTGAGAAACGTATTTTGTTAAAAATCTGAAACTACAGTGGAAGTGGAAGTAAAATCTGCTTTTAATAATAATGCATTAAAGATTCTTATTCTGAAGAATGGTTCCATTCAAAGTGGTAAATCTAAGTGTCCATGTGGCTCCAGCCAATAAGGTAAACCTTTATTAATTGTGTGGCGAAGTGCAAACACAAAGAAGTAGTGTATGACGTATCACCAGGCTCCCATGTATATATGAAGCAACCTCTGCACCATCTGTCTACTTTTTTGTATACTGCCTATTGTTATTGAATGTCACTCTGCACTAGAGAAGCTGCTTTGAATCTCATTGTGCTTGTGTATAGTGACATTAAAAGGCATTCTATTCTAAGTAGTAGCAAAACAGATAATCCCACAATCTTTGTCTCTCTGTCAGCCGCCATGGATACGACTAAGAACTAATAGAGCGAAATGAGATATGAGGTGTAGTGGTACATTTTTTACAATTACAACTTTCCCAGCAGCCACCCCGAAAGCATAATACCGTATTTTACGCCATATAAGACGCACTTCTTCTTCCCCAAAACTGGGGGGTAAAAGTGGGTGCGTCTTACACGGCGAATGTCCATCTGGGGGTCCAGGCTCAGGTCTGCAACCGTCTACTCACTGTTCTCTCCATCCACACTGTTCTCACACGGAGTGTCTGAGAGGCGGATGCTGCTGCTCGCTTTCTGCCTGCGTCGTGCTGCTGGTCACGAATCGAGGCTACGTTTACGTCATACAACTCGCGTTAAACAGCAATTTTCGTTTGTGTTTCACACGGACTGTTATAAGTGACGCGCATTCAACAAGGATATTTAAGGAGGAAAACGTGTGTCAGTGTTCACATTGTAAAACTGAGCTGGCAGAACCGGAAAAACATACAGACCTGGCAACATTATGTTTAAGCGTCCGCACGTTAACCACGCGGAGCCTCGCGAGGTAACGTGACGTTAAAGAAAAAGAGACACACGCGCATTAAACAACATATTTCTACCGTCAGGTGTATGTAGAATTGTAGAAGTGTTTGTGCGTTTGGAAACATCGTGTAAAAGGATCTATGTGAAAATCTACACAGCAAGGTTTCGTGACATTACGGCGCTAACTTTATTTATTATTTATTCATGTTATTAACTGTTAATTAACTGTTAATGAGAGTAAAGATTAAGTTAAGAGTACTAAGTTCTTAATATGTTACATGGTTGACATAAAATCGTTCTTAAACTGTTGTTAACCTTATACAGTTGTTATAAAATATTTTGTTTTTTTTCTTCTAGATTTTCCTCCTTAAAAATTGGGTGCGTCTTATATGCTGGTGCGTCTTATATGCTGGTGCGTCTTATTTGGTGAAAAATACGGTAATAAGTAAGTGCAGAATCAGAAGGAACTTAAAAATGTATGTTTTACTTTCTCCTTCTTGTCTGATGTAATATGTTGGTGTAATAGAAAGTGTTTTTATGACTATAAACCCTACCTGTGGGAATCTTGTAACCAGTCTCTCCAGGTTTTCTTAAGTTCCTCAGGATGTGGTCAGAGTGAACATTCATCAGACAGCCAACCAACCACAGTGCAGACCCTGGAGACAGAACAACCAAATGCTTCTTTAGCACAATATTTAAATGAATCACGCTATGTTATGAAAAATGACAGCACCTGACCCTGAAATAAGAGATTGAAAGAATAATGGAACCTCAGGAGGAGCAACAGAGTAAGGATTCCTCTACCAGAAGGGAAAGACAAGCGATAAGTGCTGTGTGTGAAGGACAGATTAATTTACACTGTGGAGAGTAGGCCAACAAGCCAATTGTTGCTTCTCTGTGAGGAGTTAGCAGGTTTCCACGCCTTTCCTCCAAACACACGCAAATTAGGTTGCGTAGCCAGTAGGTGTGAATGTAAATGTGGAATCTGTGTCGGAGTTAGTCTAGTTGCTAAACTCTAGCAGCTGGTGATCTAACCAGCATGTACCCTGTGTGACATCACACACTTGCCAGGAGTTATGGGTACGTGATCAAACTTGTGTCTGCGTTGGGCTGGGCCAGTGACCCATTTTCACAAAGAACTTTATAATTCTGACCCATTATGTCTCTCATTTGCAGATGAAAATAAATGGAGACACCAACAGAGAAATGCTTCAGTTTGATTGGCCTTCATTAATTAAGTTATTTGTGCCAAAGCAGGTCTACTACAAACTGAAAAAAACATTCACACATTTTAGCAACTGGAGTTTGAGACACAGAACACCTACCAATGATAAAGCATGGGTGTGTAATCCAATATGCAGGGTACTCAGCATAATGGCTCAGATACCTGATCTGCATGTAGCCATTGTAAACACAGAAAACAAAGGCCAAGAAGAAGGACGCAAATGGGGTTGGTTTACCTCCTCTGATTAAAAATGGATAAATTAGGGATCTGCAGGGGAACAGAAAGAGTACAACTTATTATTTAAAATAAACACTGACATGGATTACTTACCAAGGACCAGTGACAGCCTATGAAATGCTATTCCCCTTAACATGTCATTTTAAGTATCATATACAGAATACTTAATTGTTACTCTTATTTAAGAGGAGGGACTGAAGTACACATCAGAAACTTTAAATTCGTGTAAGAATGTATGAAATACCTCTGGACATAGTGGCAGAAATACATGGCAATGAGCAGCTGGTTGGGCAGGAGGGAGGTTTTCCCACAGGAGCTCCACGCTACTAGACAAAGAGGCACTAACAGAGCAGGCATCTCCTGGACGAACCAGGCAAACCTGGCATTAACTGGAAATCCATATTTGCTGGTGGCATATCTCCCGTATGGGACATTTTCAAAGAGCAAAGTAACGAAAGTGCAGGCTGCCATGAGCAGCATTGAATAAGCCATGCAGTCTAGCGCGTACACCTCTTCTTCTTCCGAGGAGAAGAGCACGGAGAGGAGAGCATCCATCGCGGCGACGGGGCTAAAATAAAAAAACACAAAAAGTTAATTTGACTTATATTCAGAAAAAACTCTATCACGAAGAGATAGTTATGTGTGCTGTAGCTGGAGTACTGCACGGCGCACGATTCATAGGTTCCCACCCATGACTTATCGGACCAATCGCAATCCCTGAACATATAGGGTTTTAGGTTGTATCAACCAATAGAAATGCTTGGTTTTATCAACGTTATTCAACGTCTCCTGTCACACACATTTATTTGCATGTAATATCAGCTGTTGTACAGAAATACCATGGCAGATTAGTATTCTGACTGAACAAATCTATGAACAAATGTACGTTCATAAATTACGTTGTCACAGAAACGTCATTATAATATTTTAATTTTGAAGGAAGAAATGCAAGAAAAGACTACTAATCTGATATTACACTATAATAATAATAATAATATCTTATCTCGCACTGTCCCTAACAGCCCCTAAGTTATTTAATTCTGTTTCAGGCGGTTTTCGTGGCCACCTCGAGAGGTCCTAATTCACGTGCGTCACAGGCAACACGTTTCGATGGTATACAGCGGTTCAGTCCAAGCGGCAGGTCATTCTCTTCTGCATCAATTGTCTCATCACGTCGTTCCGTAGACCTTTCTCCAGAGTTGTCTCCTATTCCATCATGGGGAAACGAAGCAGACAGAGGCAGAAAAACCAGACTGCTGGAAGGGACAACAGAGACAACGCTGTAAGATTCACACTCCGACAACTCTTGCTAATGTTAGGAAAAACTCTTGCTAATGTTAGGTTTTCAACCAGGTTACGAATTTGCTTTAATTAAAATGATGCATTTTAAGGGAGCCGAGATGAACACAGTGGGATGTGTCGTTGGGTATATTGATTAAATTTCTGAATCCATGCTTTGCCATGCTAAACATTTCCAACATCATATTGGTTTGCTGACAACTAATGGTATTTCAATTGTTGTCCAAACTTTGTGAGTAATCACCCCATATAACTTTACTCCAGATGAGGGCTATCTTTTTTTACTACTGGTTGAGCTTTCGAGGCTTTCCCAGACGTCGCTCAGAAATGTGACAATTGTGGGTGGTTAAGCACAAGTTCATCACCTCTAAGGCAAAAACAATATACGGAGAGTTTATGGATGTATAAATGCCGAAACTATCATTAGGTGATACTGAAATGTATTAGTTTTTTTGACCTGATCATAAGTAATAAATTCCTTACCCTGGGTGAGGATCGATTAAATTGACATAGTAGTTTCTTTCATACATGCTCCCCATTTTGTAAAGACTATACATTTTCTAAAATCAATGCAAGTATGCACGGTTGATTATTAGTGCATCTATTTTTTCAGGGATGGGGAGCTGGCTATGCTGATATTATCAAGGAGAATAAACTGTTTGAGCACTACTACAAGGAGCAGGGCCTGGTGCCCGAGGGAGAGTTTGAACAGTTTATGGATGCAATGAGGGAGCCACTGCCAGCAACCATCCGCATCACTGGATACAAAAGGTGAATTTAAAATTTTCTGGTTCGTCCAACACAATGCAGGATGCAACATGTTTTTTTGGGTCAAGTGTATACAGCTCACAGACTTCTCAGTCTTTCGAATTACTTTATTATGCAAGTTACCATCTACGCAAGCAAAAGATGAAGGATGGAAAAGGAAATTATGCCCAAGTTTAGCTTACATATTGTATTATATAGTTATATACATACAGTTTCATTATATTAAGACTGACAGTGTTTGGCTGCAGTAGATCCTCAGACCATTTTCCAGCAGTTGATTAAATTATTCAGCCTTATGTATTTGAGCCAATATGTGCAAGACAAGACATTGCATTTCTAATTTCTCTGCTCAACTGCCTCGTTTTAGCCATGCAAAGGAGATTCTCCACTGTCTAAAGGAAAAATACTTCAAGGATATTCAGGAGCTAGAGATTGATGGCCAGAAGATCGAGGCTCCACAGGCTCTGAGCTGGTGAGAACGTGTTTCTTTCCAAGGCTAAAGAAAAATAACAGACATTAAAACATGAAACTGTGACTCTTCACTCCAGGTATCCTGATGACCAGGCTTGGCACACCAACATGAGCCGGAAGATCATTAGGAAGTCTCCCCTGCTTGAGAAGTTCCACCAGTTCCTGGTCAGCGAGACTGAGTCTGTAAGTCAAACCAAACAGAAACATCTGACTCTCTTTTATTCAACAGACTTTTCCTGACCTGAAGAAATTCATGTTTAATATATATTAAATATTAGCAAAACTCAACTCATTTTATTTATATACACAAAATCACAGCAAGTGTCAAGCCACTTTCCAGTGTTAGGTTTTAAGACCTTAAATGAGTTAAATATACATAGAAAAAGCACCAACGTCAGTTGAGCAAGTTCTAGGTGACCGTGGAGTGGTAACACTCCATTTAATGGAAGAAGCCTCAAGCAGAACCAGGTTCAGGGTGGGCAGCCATCTGTTTCTGTTAAAAACATGCAGCGGCTGGTAGTGAACCCTGGTCACCCTTGCTTGACTGTTGTGTTTGTGTTTGCAGGGTAACATCAGCAGACAGGAAGCTGTCAGCATGATCCCTCCACTCCTCCTAAAGATTGAGCCCCACCACAAGGTAAAAGCAGATTAAATGTTGGAGCTGTTCTTTCTTGGTGGCTTGAGTTGTTGACGTGCACACGTTTGCCTGTAGATCCTGGACATGTGTGCAGCTCCGGGGTCCAAAACAGCCCAGCTGATCGAGATGCTCCACGCCGACATGGACGTGCCATTTCCAGGTGACGGAAACGCATTAATAGCTGGAAAACAGATTTTAAAGATGCCTGTTTCTCTCTCTGGAACGTGTGAACTTAAAAGCATCCTCTCACCCACCAGAGGGCTTTGTAATTGCCAACGACGTGGACAACAAGCGCTGCTACCTGCTCGTGCACCAGGCAAAGCGTCTAAACAGCCCCTGCATAATGGTGGTCAACCACGACGCCTCCTGCATCCCCACGCTGCACATCAGTTCTGACGGCAAGAAGGACCTCCTCTTCTATGACCGAATCCTGTGCGACGTGCCCTGCAGGTCAGCTTTTAGGCTTTTATATGTGTCTCCTGCAGAGTGGCGCTAACTACAACACTGCAGGAGAGTCTGGGGTTGGACATGTGAGAAGGAAGTGGATTAAGACAGAAATATGGTTGATAAGCTGTGCTGTGTGTGTGGGGGGAGTTTGGCTGAAGATGAGATTTCGTGTGACAGACGGAGATGTCTGTCACACACACGGTATCTGCAGGTCCTTATAAATGGCTGCTTATCAAAATCATGCATCTGCGGTTATAGAAAGGCACATGAGAAGGAAACTCCCTGCTTATTGGCCCTTTTCTCTTGAAGTCTAGCCTCTTTTTGTGGCCATGACAGAAGTGCATTAGTAAGCTATTTCTGAGTTTGACCAGCTGTAGTGTTGAAGCCAGAATTTGCTGCCAAACTCAACAGAGGTTGAAAGAGGGGAGGAAAAGCAGTAATGAAGACAGAGGGAGGCAAACGGGCTACAGGGATGTGAGTAGTCAGCTAAAGCCGGGCATTTAGACAGTTTGTGCTTCGCAGACAGTTTTACCCCGAGAGAAGTGTCAGAGATCTCGGGTGGTTTTTTAGCGCCACGGCCAAACTGAAATTTGTCTGACTGGTGCTGCTTTCTGCTCGGCGTCTCTGCAGCGGGGACGGCACCATGAGGAAGAACATAGACGTGTGGAAGAAGTGGACGACCAGCAACAGTCTACACCTCCATGGGTGAGTGGGGACAGTATGTGCTCACGCGCACACACGCACGCACACACACACACACACACACACACACACACACACACACACACACACACACACACGTGACAGCATAAGAAACAAAGCGGCGAGGCAGCAAAGCAACTGAGTGTGTTCTTTTGTTGCTAATTAGAAGAAGTTGGCTGTGATGCAGAGAGGGTGTGTGTGTGTGTGTGTGTGTGTGTGTGTGTGTGTGTTCAGGCTCCAGCTGCGCATCGCAGTGCGGGGGGTTGAACAGCTGGCTGTGGGAGGGAGGATGGTCTACTCCACCTGTTCACTCAACCCTGTAGAGGACGAAGCTGTCATAGCAGCACTGCTGGAAAAGAGCGAAGGTAACAAATAAACACAAACACTCACAGAAGGGTCACACGCCTTTACAGAAGGTTTATTTCATTGATCAGAGCTCGGTTCTTGTTTTGGTTCATGCCCTGTACAGTGCACATGTTCTGTAACGAAACTCTCTGTTTCTGTTAAACTTATTAAGGCTGCCTGTTTTTTCATTTGTTCTTCTGGCCTCTAAAACTCAAGTCAGAAACGCACGTTCCACATTTACCACAGACTTCTAATTGAGAAAGACTAGCTGGGAGCACCCTGAAAGCAGAGTGGTTACACCATGGAACCACTGGTCAACCAGGCACCTTTGCTACATGTCATATCCCGTCTGTCCCTCTCCGCCCTCTTCGTGTGGATTTATCTGGTTAAAGCAAATATCTGTGTGATGTTCTAAATCTCTAAAGACTACGTCTCTTCCGTTCTCTGCATCAGGTGCGCTGGAGCTGGCTGACAGTTCAGCTGACCTGCCGGGGCTGAAGTGGATGGCTGGGGTCACTACATGGAAGGTACTGAAAAGAAAGCTTTGGTAGTCAACAACAAACCACTCACGAAGACAGTTTAGTTGATGAAAACCTTTAAAGTCAGACTGCATCTTGTGGCTTTTTGTCCTGAATGTGGATCATTTGCTTTGCTCTGTAGCTGATGACCAAAGAGGGCCAGTGGTACTCGGACTGGTCCGAGGTTCCGACCGGTCGGCATACACAGATACGGCCCACCATGTTCCCACCCAAAGACCCAGAGAAACTAGCTAGCATGCACTTGGAGAGATGGTACGTACCCAAACGCGTAATGGTTTGAAATTCTTTTCTTACCATTACACCTATTTGTGGTCAACTTTATCAGAAAGTTACTATAGCTATAGCAACGTTTAGAGCTACAAGTGTTGTTTAACACTTGTTTGAGTGCCAAAAGAGTTGGAGCCTCTTCTACTGTTGAGCAAGATGTTGAAAAAGTCCATTGGCAATATTTTTGCATAGTGACCAGATACTTTCTCCTCAAACCCTAACCTTCACTTAGCTGATTTTTTGTGTGTGTATGTGTTTTTTCCTCTAAGAGTGTTCTGTTCTCAAGAGCAGAGAAAAACCAGCACCCACACTTGCAACCTTCTGTTTTCACTGTAGCCAAAAGAAATCAGCTGAGTAATGTCTTGCTTTTTCCTTAGTGCAGCTTTTTGCATAGACATACAGCCTCCCTGCATGTATGCAGATGCACCTGCACACCTGCTGTCTCATAATGACAGCTGCAGGGGAATGATGTCATTCACTTCTGCTCCATGCGGACAGGGACAGGGTGTTGGCCAGCAGAGGGAGCTGTTGTCACACACTGTCAAAGCAGCTCATGTAAAATGCTGAAGGACGGCCCTCATTTGTGTCCACAGTATGTGGCACCATGGAGACAAAGCTATCACTTATGTTTTTGTGTGTTTTAATGTCAGTATGAGGATTCTGCCACATCACCAGAACACTGGAGGCTTCTTTGTGGCTGTGCTGGTGAAGAAAGCCCCGATGCCCTGGAACAAAAGATTTCCCAAGGTACTTCCTCTCACATACTTAAGTCAAAGAGGGGAAATGGAGCAGAATTCACCCATGTGGGCACAGGCTACGTCTGCTGAACTAGAAGGAGGCGAGCCCCCTCCCCCACACGCCACACTCACTACACCTGTTTTCACTTTTACTAACCACACCTGGGACGCCTTTTTCTTCCCTCTTTGTCTGCTCACGCCTCTGCCAGCTGAGGAAGGATGCCTCACCCAGCTCGGCGTCTCAGACTGCAGGTTCTCCCGCAGCTTCAACCCCTGCAGACGCTCCCTGCATCCCACAGCTGGAAGACCCAAAGGGAAAAGGGGCCGGGGAAGCTGCAGCGGAAGAAGCACCCAAAGGAGATTCTTCAGCTCAGAAGGCTACTGCTAAACAACAGGGAGTGTGTGGGTGAGTCATGTTTGTCTAGTGAGCAAATTAACAACTGCACTTTAGGCTCTTTACACAGGGAGAAGTAACATTGCTTTTGCAGGACATGAGAAATAATGAGCTATCTATCATCCATTTACTTTATCATATTAATGATCTGTTTTTCTTTTTTGCAAATGATTAAAATCTCATACAGAATACCTTTTCCACCATAATGTGCACATGTGGAATATTCTAATAAACTGGGCATTTGGAATTTAAATAGGAGTTAACATCTGTCTCCTCCAGGCCTCCACCCTCTAAGAAGATGAGGCTGTTTGGTTATAAGGAAGACCCCTTTGTGTTCCTGACTGAAGACGACCCCGTCTTTACCACCATACAGTAAGCGTCTCCACGTGCTACGCTCCTGCGTGTGTATCGGCCCTTTCGTCCTAACCAAACCCATCTTTTGTCTGTTACCTCCAGATCTTTTTATGATCTGTCCCCTGACTTCCCCAAGCTCAACGTCCTGACCCGGACCCACGAGGGCAAAAAGAGACACTTGTACATGGTGTCCAAAGAGCTTCGCAACGTGCTGCTTAACAACAGCGAGCGACTGAAGGTTTGCACTTTGTTTTTGTGACAGAATCTAGGACATTGCCCCACTGTGAGCCCGATCGTGACAATGATGGTGACACATTTCCTTGGATGGAATAAAAATAGATGAAAGAAATCAATAATCATTTATCTTCCCGGAGACTGTGCATCCTGAATTGATTATCTAGTGAGTGCTATCCAACACATGTGTTTTTATCATGGAACAAGGGCTCAGGCTGCTCTGGTTGGATATGCTGTGTTTACATTGATATATTAGTTTGTTTCTCTACTGTGTGTGTTTGTGTGTACTGACTCATCAAAGGGAAGCAGCATAACAGATGGGACCCTCTCCCATCCCGAATCCCTGTAGTCCTCCACCCTGTAGCACCTGCCCAGGTGGCACTGTGTGTTTGCATGTCTCAGTCTCTTTGTTCTCCACATGGTTTTTGAAGTTTCTCACTTTTGATTTGGCTAAACCACAGTGAAACAACATGCTTCCACAGTATTCTAGCCCGTGGACGAACAGGGCTACAGTATAGCTTTTTCAAATGCTAATAGATTATTCCTAAGACAACGTTGCTTTCATATTCTGATATTAGATAATTACATAAAACATACATTTGCTTCGCTCCCCTGAGGTTGCAGTGATGCAACATATTTCTGTCAGAGCTGGATTTTTACAAATCACACAGTTGCCTCTGACTCCTGCCTGGGACACCAGAGACCGTCAGCATTTAACCACAGTCCTAGAGCAGAGTTTCACAAAAACAAAGAAAGAGTAAGATATTTAGTGCTGACGTTTCATTTACACGACAACTATTGGGTAAGCTTTCAGGAGGCACAGTAGCTAATGCAGTTTGTTTTTGTACCGAGCCGTAAATCATCCTGGCTTTTTTCTTTCCTCTTGTTTTTCAGGTTATTAACACAGGCGTGAAGGTGTGGTCGCGCAACAGTGATGGAGAGGAGTTTGGCTGTGCCTTTAGACTGGCTCAGGAGGTAACACACACACACACACACACACTTAGTATTTTCCACCAGTGCACCCTCAGAGGACCGTTTGTCAGCCGCTCATAATTCATCCTGGAATATTAAATCATTCCCAGTGAAAGAAGTTTGAAATATGTATTACTGTTAAACTGAAGCATCCTTCTCACCTTAGCCTCGCTGTTCACACTATTCCCATAATCTTCTTAATGTATACAAATTATTCAGAGTGAAAAATGCAGTGTAAAATCCAATGCTTATATTTGAAGACATCAAAACCCCAGATATTCTCTCTTTTTTACTATCAGTCTCATTGTCTATGCAACTCCTTGTCTGTGTGTGTTCAAACATGCAGCAAGTTCTTTCTGCTATCGCTACTGTACTCATCATGAAAAGAAGTTAAGAGAGCTGAATAACTAGGAAGCCAGATGGCAGAATTCACGCCGAAACTGCTAATGAATTCATTTTCTATGCACTGTAAAGAATTCCAGTTTGTGATGTGGGTCAGCAGATTGCCAACCCCATCTCCTCTCCGTCCTATCAGGGTATCTACAGTCTGCAGCCGTACATTCGCTCCAGGATAATCAGAGTGAGTGTGGAGGACATCAAAGTGCTGCTGACCCAGGAGAACCCCTTCCTCAGTAAACTGGAGGATGACACACATGCGCAGGCCAAGAAGCTGGGTAGATACTGCGCTTATGTCTGTTTTTTAACCACATGACCTCAGTGAGGTAGGTAAAGCTCTATGCAAACTGACAAAAGAACAAAGCTTTAGGAAACTGTGTGTCGGAGCGTTGTGACTGGAGGATTTCCTGCCTGGCAGAAAACGATAGAGAGGAGAGTGAATGAGTAATTCTCTACATCCCACAACAACTGCTGATGAGCTGCCCTTGAGCAAGGCACTGACCCAAAAACCTCACCAAGCCAAGAGCCGAGTGTTTGCAGCGGATGAACATTGTATTTACACTGGGTAATTCTCAGTGCACGGCAACAATTGTGGAAGAATGGGCAAAGAGAACCGGGAAATTTGTGTTTTGTGTTCAAAAATGATTTGATACACGTTTATGTTCACAGGAATGGGCAGCATTGTGCTGAAGTACATTCCCAACCCAAAGTAAGTTGTTTGACTCTTTGTAGTCACTACCTTTTCAAATTTTCTATATTGATGTTTGTTTCTGATGTCCACCATCCACTCTGTGCTTTTCAGCAACCAAGAGCCTCAGTGCTCCATCCAGCTGTGTGGTTGGAGGGGAAAGACTTCCATCCGAGCCTTTGTTCCCCGCAACGAGAGGTTTCACTACCTGAGAATGTTAGGCGTGGAGGTCTTCAGAGACAAACAGGGTCAAGGGCAGAAGGAGCGAGATGGAGAAGGTGAGGCAAAGGAAGCAGCTGAGAACCAGGGGGAAGAGCACGCAGAGAAGGAAGGAGAGGTGGGAAATGAGGGAGACATGGACTTGGAGAATGGATCAGAACCAAAGATGGACAGCGGTAACCAGGGGGCAAGCAGCTGAGAAGAGAAGAGAGGAAGGATGATTGGCTGAAGATGAAGAGCTCTAGGAGCTGCTGACCATGGTGAAGACCACTTGATGTGGAAGGGGAGAACAATATGTTTTTGCAGGTTTCTCTGTTTGCCACACTGCCACTGCAAAATGAGCCCCTCCCAGAAATAGGCTCCCTTTGGGATTTCCCATCTTTAGATCCCCAGGAGTCAGCTTTTAGTTACCGGCTTCTCTTATTTTATAAAGCCGTTTTGTTATGTTTTAGCAAATGTACTCCACTGACCAGGTGGCGTCAGTTTTATTTGAGTTGCTCTTGTTTAGAGATGTTCATATTAACTGCCATCTCTTTTTCTATGCCTGTAATTGAACAGAAATATGGCATTGATTAAAAATCGTCAAAGATGAAATGTTTCCCCAATGAAGTTATTTGACTGTCGGATCAAGTGCATGCATGAAAAGGTTTCGCAAATGACAGTTATAATAAAAATAATGATTATAAATCACAGATGGGGGAATGACGTATTTTCTACCCCCTGAGGCAGTGGTTCCCATGGCGCTGCGATAAAGATGAACAAGTGACATTTACATTAACTATCGATTTCATGTTGCACCTGCAAATGTAGAAGAATGGAAGCAACTAATTGAAGTTATTACCCTGGTCAGGAGTAACTGTTACGCGTGTTCGTTGTTGGGTTTACCTGTCTGACATGTCATCCTGAAACTAACTTCATCAGCACTTCTACCAGCGCGACGTTAGGAGAGCTGTTGGAAGTTGTAAGGCGGTGAGCGTGGCTGCGGTTCAGGCAGTTTCCCTCTGACTGTTTGACTCCTGGGCTGGCAACCCATTCATTTCAATCTTTGAAGTCGGTGTTAAACTATTTTAGAGGTCAAATGAAATCTCCGACCTGCTGGTAGTGTACTACGAGAAGTCACCGCTTCTCTAAATCATCACACAAATGTTTTGTCCTCTTGTAGAGTAAACCAATCTCTAAAGATTTGTAAGGATTAATTGGAGAATCACACACGATCTAGGATCAAAACATGTAAATCAACAACGAAGCCTGTCAGCAGTTGTCACGGCAGCTTCGCTGCACTGGATGGACAGTCATCCCTTCGTCCTGTTTATTACCCAGTGCCATGACAACAGCTGTCATGACAACCAGCCTCCTCGCCTCTGTGGTGACAGGAGGGAACAGAGGACAGACCACAGACGGCAGTCTTCTGCTCTCCTCTCGTTTGCTTGTACCAACCTCCTCTGTACCTTTGATCTGTGACCTCTAGTGCACACGACAGTGAGTATTATGGGATGTCAACGTCATGCCATTTGTCTCCACAGTAGATATACCACTGACGGTGCTGTTTGCAGAGACCGAGGGCACGCAGCATGGGTTAAGAAGAACTTGAAAATGGAAGGTGTTTTGGGGCAGGGGTGACACCAGAGCAGGGGAATGAACCACTTGTGGAATCGTTGAAGGATGAATAAGGAGAGAAAAACGCTTGATTCACATTTTTTTCTCTCAAGCTGACTTGAGGATACTAGCACACGAAAATGGAAGGAGTTGAACCTGATAAAAGCCTCGGGAGGATGCAGAGATGAGTGGAGGGAGGGTTAGAGAGAGCATGGGGATGAATAAATGTATAAATTGAATTGGACAGATAGGGAAAGGTTTGCAGATAAGGCAAAAGTTGTTACTGAGTCAGTCCTGTCTGTGTGTGTGTGTGTGTGTGTGTGCACTAGATCGTCAGTCTCTCTGCTAGTGGCAACATTTGCTGCCAACCTACTAATGCTAGTTATGACATCAACTCGGCACAGGGACACATACATTAACTTTATGTCTCCTCTCTCACACTCTCTCATTCAGTCTTTTACTTTCCATTTGAATTTCCACTTTTTATGCCACTCACCTATTCTTTCCATTATCTTTTGCCCTGAAAGAGCTTCCTGAACACACTCGCAGATTTTACAATGTTTTCAAACCGTCATCTCAATTTAAGTCTCTGCTTTTAGTTTCCCCTCAATCCAGCATTTTTATTGGAGCACTGTGTGCCTGAGGTATTTTTCTAGGTTTTAAAGTCATTGTATTAGAAATGCAACTTTACACTCTACCCAGTACTTTACTTAGTGTGTAAAAGTTTGTGAACCCTTTAGAATTTAGTGTGGTAGGCTACAAGGAACCTCAGGGCAGCATCTAGGAAACTAAAATCACAGAAGAACATAGAGATGAATGAGCTAAAAAAGACTTTAGAGTGGACAAAACGGTGGTCAGTTACTTAGGGCATACGTTAAAATACACACACACACACACATAAATAAGATTTTAAAGAAAGAGGCGTGTTTTTGTCCCATTAGTTTATTTAGGGTTTCTTTGTCTATTATTAGTTATTGAGTAAAAATACAGATCATGTTTTTCTAATGCAAATGTACGGAAATATATTCTGACATCTTTCAGCAGCTAATGCTGTCTTGCAGCTATTTTACAAAAGAAAAGGGAAGTTTTTCACAACCTGTCAACTCAAAGGTTGTTAACGCTCTGCTAATGAAAGAATTCTGACGTTGCTCCCTGTCGTCTGAATATATAACAAGGCACATGCTTAGTTGTTAATGGCCGCTCACATGGATGATGCATAGCCATCTGTTCTCACCCCAGTTTAAAGTGAATACATTATTATTTCACATTTATTATGTCACCCTACGATGCCACCTTGGACTATTTTAAAATGAATACATATAAAAATGGATAACACACACCACCTCCACTGCTCACCTGTGGCTGATCTCAGCCTGAGGGGATTTACATGAGTAAATGTGTGACGGCACTGGAGCTCTAATCCAGACTAGGCTTGCACTCAGAGTACCCCTGTACTCTGGATGTTGTCCCCACTTCGCTTTCCTTCTTTTCTTTGGCTTCCTCCTCTCCCCCACAGCACCCCCCTCTCCATTCTGAAGCTCTCGCATGCCTCATGCCCTCTGGAGCTCAGGCTTGTGGACTGGCATATATGTTTGGGATTACACAATCAGGCGGTTACACAACACCAAAAGAGACTGAGGGAGGTAAATTCACACACACTTAAAGGGGAGAGAGAGTGACAGAGAGGGGGGTGGTTTATTGTGTGTGTGTGTGTGTGTGTGATGGGGGGAATCTTGTGTTTCATGTTTAGATTAAACCAAATCCTAGTCAGCTCCACACGTACACACACATACTGCTTGCCCTTAGAAAATCTGCTATTAAATCTCTGGTTGTGGATCTTGGCTCTGTCTGATCGTGTTATTGTGCAAAGCTTGTGTGCGCTAAATATAACAATTTTAAAGCAGCTCCCATCCCGTAGTTCAATTCCCTCTACATGTTCAGAGTTAAACATGGTCCTGTACATTTTATTTTTATCACTGATACACACTCTGTTCTCTAGCGTATCACGCCACCGCTTCCACAGGCTTTAATCCCTTTTTCCCCCGTTCATCCTCTGTCCCTGAGTCGTGGTATAAATGCATGTGTGTGTGTGTGCACTGTCCTCATAGGACGCCATCAGGACTTACAACATTGCTTCCCAGGACTGGAGTCTGAATAGACAACTGATTCATTATAAAATCATCTCTCACTCCTACATTAGTCCTCTTCATACTTACATGGTAATCAACAGCTGCACAGCACCCACATCACAATTAATCTTCAGAGTTTTGGAGTTTGAAAGCAGAAAATCCCTTCGTATCGGTCAAACCCAAGATCACCGAACACCACAGGGTCATTGCTTGCAAAATATTTGCTGCCTGTCAGGTTGCCCGAGCTCATATGCAGTCTGAGGATTTATACTCCATAGCAGCAGGGAGAGAAAGATGGGATAGTATCCCAGAATGACAGTTTGGGGTTAGTTTTGCCCGCCTGTGCCCCTTTAACTACTGTCTCTCCATTTCTATCCATGTCAGTCTCTGTGTCTCTGTCATCTCACCCCTACTCCCGCCTCAGCTGACAAATCACCAAAGGAGAAATAATATTATTGTCAAGGTAAAGAAATAGAGAGTTCAGGGGAAAACCCAGGTGAGGGTCAGGTCGCCTGCTCCCCCTTTCTGGATGCTGTAACTTGGAGATTCACCAGCAGCCTTTGTTGTGGAGGGCTTTACTAATGCAGAATACACAACCAAAAGACCAGCAGCAAGGAAAAAGAGAAAGAAGAGGCAGATGAATCTTTTTGTTGGTATCTGTGGGGGTGGTTTGTTGATGCTGGGATATTGGTGCTGCTATAAAAAAGGGTCTATAGAACTCTGCATTCAAAATAATAAAGGGACAAACCTCTAATACTCATAATTACAAAGGAGCAACTTTAGTTGTAAAATGGTTTGGTTCTCAACAGTGATGACCACTTTCTCTGTCCTTTTTCATCAGCCAATTTAAGCCACTGAATAAAGCATTTTACTTTTAAAGTGCCCTAAAGCGTTTCCCAGAGGCAATCTAAATGTGTTTATGTGAGTCAGAGACTATAGGATTTTCATTAAGTCCTTGTAGAAGTGGCTTGTCTCCAATGCCTAGGTTATTATCAGAACTGATAGCCTCCATAGACCATTAGCTAAATGCATCAGCTCTTCAAACAAAGCCTAGTTATTACTTACGTGCCAATGAAATGAAGGATTTCACTACACAAGTCTGGACACTATAATAAAAAGTACAGCTTTAAATTGTGAAGGATTGTGGAAAAGCAATATAATTTGAAATAGGAAGAAACTTGTTCCAGTGTTCTGCTGACTGACCCTGGACTTCTTGAACCACTCATCTTCTTCTTCTTCTTCTAGTATCTTCTGGTTTCTGATTACCTGTTCCAGGTGATTATCAGTGGGTAAGGGCAAAGGCAGTTGAAAAGCGAGCTGGATGGTCCAGGGTAGTTCACAGCTGACCTGTAACATTGGCTTCTATTAGTATTATCAAATATTTCTCACTAACTTTATCTAATATCTACTATCTCTCGCTCATGCATTCACAGATGAACCTAATAATAACTATATTTAGCTAATTTAATTGTACAGATGTTCATAAATTAGCACTTTTTGGGTTTTTTTTTTCATTTTCATTTGTTATATTATTTCAAATAGTCTACTTAATCAGAAATCTAAAGCCAAATCTTCCTAATTGTTATTACTGGCTGGAAAAAGAGAAGCCACATTTCAGCAAATAAATAAATAACTTCCGAAACACAGCACTGGAAGCTGTCATGTGAAATACTTGGCCAACTGTGTTCCTTAACTTTTTTCTGCTTTTTCAAACTAAGGAGTGCTGTCATTTCTGTTCAGTCTCAAATCAAAACCCCCACCAACCACCTCTGCTCTGTTCCGGTGTGGAAGGGATTACGGAGGAGGAAGAGGATGACACAGGAAAGAACAGGATGTGCGAGGCAGAGCGTAATGGGTGCAGGGCTGATGGGGGTGAAGGGTAAAGGGGTCCTGGAGAGTTGGTAGACAAATGAGAGAGGGACAGATGAATGAGGCTGATGAGGAGAGAGACAGAGAGTTGCAGTTAGAGGTGGGGTGTTGAATAGTGGGTACAAGGCTTTATTTAGTGCATGCCTGCAGGTGTTGCCTAGTAACAGAGAGGAAACAGATCGAGAGAAGAGAGCTGGAGAGCACATCTCCCTTTATCTTTCTCGCTCTCTTTCTGTTTCTGCTCCTGGCCTTAGCCTTCTCCAAAGTCCCAACACAGGCACGTGCACGCAAACAAAGACACACTCTCTCTCTGTGTGTGTGTCTTCCCCCCTCACACACATACATAAACACACACAGTCAGTGAAAGCCGTGTCCCTTATTAGCAGTCAGGATGGCTGGCGTCCTCCTGTCAGGAAGACGGTGAGGAAAAGAGGGCAAGGAGAAGCAGAAGGAGAGAGATGAATTTGACAGGAAGAGAGAGGAGAGAAACTGCAGCGAAGTTGTTGCCATAGCATTTGTTGCTCTGTTACAATTTCCCATCTCTTCCTTCGCTCTGTGGAGTCATAGACAGGGCTTCTGCGTTTCCGACCTGCTTTTAATTAGTCTGGACAGATTATATAATGAGACGTGTCGCAGCTCAATACACCACATGTCGCACCCCCCTTCCAATCATGACCCTTTGTAGCATTGATTAAGGTCACACTGAGGTCACCGTAGATGGGAGTGTGTGTGTGTGTGTGTGTCACACACCACCCAGCTACTTGTAGCCTTGTTATAAATACATTGTCTAACGGATCAGGTGTAAAATGGAGAGAAAGGAAATGATGTGGCTAATGATCCAAGGATGTGTCTAACGCCTGCGCTACCAATGAGAATCAAGGAGCTGTTTTAAATTGTATTCTGATTTCAGTGCTGCGCCTGTGAGCTATGACCGCTGCCTGCTGCTCATGTTCATGCATGCATGTCTTGGTGGCCGGGGGAAGGGTGTGCTTTGCATTTTAACTACCACTTCCAACGTCTGCACAGGCTTTTCTCTCTTCCTATTCTTTGACTTTCCCCCCTCAGTCCCCATCTTGCACCATTAGCATCTCTATCTTTCTAGGTGTCCTCTGGGAGAGAAAGGCATCACCTTGTGTAAAATCCCACATGCACTTAGTCTCAGGTGCTTAAAAAGGCAACATCATTGACCTTAAAGCTCACATTGTGTATCCTACCTTAAAAGAAGTCACAGAGAATCAATGTTTAATTGTTGCCAATAATGCCAGTCAGATCTAATTAGATTAATCACGGCCGACCCTGATTCACACTCGCACAAGAGTGGAATTAATCCACACCAAAAAGCTGTCTGGCTTCACAGAGAACTGGCTTCTACTGGAAGCATTGGAAGATGCTAAAAATACATTTTCCCACATGCACTGTGCCATATAAAATATTTATAGTGAGCCCCAGTCTGCTAAGAATGGCAAAGATGCTACAGAGAAAGAGTGAGGGGAGGTAGCTGCCAAAGCTCGCTGTAGCCTCCATCCCAGTGCCAGAGCTTACGTAAGCGCAGGCTCTGCAGTTAAAAAAGCGACGTGCAAAGCTTTACTCTCTGTATCTGCACACGCACGGACGCACACACAGAGGAATTATTCTACTGTATGTTCATTTTCCAGGAATCTAAATTTATCAGTCTCCTTTTTTTTAAATCTACAACTTGCTACTACACACATGCTGATTTTACCAAACAGTTACAGTTTGGGGGTGTTTTCTATCAGACAAGACCAAAAGAGACACAAGGGAGGAGAAGGGGAAAGCTTTTCTTTTTAATTGTAATTTTTAACACCACATAGCACACAGGTCACTCTTTATTTGCCGGGGGTCTGAAATTCGGTTACTGACACCAAATATCATGCACCAACTCAACTGACATTCATCTATACAGAGATGTCTGACAAAAACATCCTGTAGTATAAATCATATCGCTGCAACCTTTGTAAGCAGTTCTCTTCCTACTTCTGTGTTAAAAAGTGGTTTGATGGGCCTTCTATCCACGTCCTGGACAAATGCTGTGGGGATTCCTGTGTTTGCCACGGATGAGAAACATAAACTTTAGTGTTTGTCCAGTGGGAATCCCTGTAAGGCAAAAATGTGGCTCAGCAAATACGAGAGGGTACGTTTCAGACCAGCGTCATGAACATATTCGAGAAATACGCACCTCTAACGTGAATATGAACGAGAACACCGACAGCTGCTCCAACTACATATTTCAAATGTTTTTCTGATGTGTCTTCAAAACCAGCATCAGAGCTTATCTAATGTGATTTTGACACTGTGCCACTCTGTAATTGCATAAAGCGATTTGTGTTGAGCTTGACCTTGTCTCTCTCCTGTGCTTGTATCTGGCTGTGTAGACGGGGGAGACGCGCTCTCATGATGAAACAATATGCTCTGATTGCTTTGTATTTCACTCTAACAATACTAATGAAACACAGGCTCTTTCTATGTTTGCAGCTGACTGATAACACATATAAATTGACTGCAGATGTTTGATCATTAAACAAAATACATTGTTGATGCCCCTATTTATTAACACATGTGTAACTCCATACACAATACATTCATAACCTGCATGCAAATTCTCCTACACACACACGTAACCTCATCCATACATCTAAACGTCATCTGGGGAAATTAATTGCATTGATGCATAATGCATGAAGCATCTATAGAATGAAATCACACCTTTGGTGTTCTCACTCTGCACAGCAAAGCTTCGCCTCATCCTTTGCCAGAGCTATGGACCATGCACACAGTATTTCACTTCTTATTTCTCATTCTGCTGTGTAGGAGACGCGTGCTTAAATAAAGTATAAAGAACGAAGGGGGATCTATAATTCAACGTGGGCTTTCTGATGGCTTCTCCCTAGAGGTTACACTCCTTCTGGTTTTCCTCACCCCTCTCTTGTCTTCACCCTCTTGCAGCCCTTCCCTGCCTCTGCTGATGCTCTTGACATTAAGGCTATGTTTCCGTGACTGCCTTCTATGTGTGTGTGTCTAATGGTGTGTGTTTTAGTGTGCTCTGCAAGAGACAAGCGTCCTCTCACTGGCTCCTGAAGTGATTGATCTCATAAAGAGACATTCTGGGAAGTCTCCTCAGCATCGTGTGTGGCGTGAGGATGGGCCAGAGGAAATGAGAGACTCGCAAATCATATCTTATCTAATGAAGCTAATTCAATTCAGACGGTGAGAAGGAGCTAGCCTCCTGCTCTCAGGGCTGTGTGTCCTTAGTTTACTGTTTTCCTTTATGTTTATCAGCTGCTATATTCCTCTACCAGGTGTCCTGGTAGCAGAGTGGTTAAGGCAGAGGGCTGGGAAGCAAAGAGCCCCAGGTTCGATTCCTTTTGATCAATTTCACCAACAAATCTTTAAAGCTAAGATAGGCACTTTGTTTTTTAGGATCATTGAAAAAACAAGACATAGAATTGTATTTCTGCCAGTGTCATGGTGGTAACCGTAGGTGCACTGCAGCTTTGTGGCAGAGAACTTGCAACATTAGGAATGTAAAAAGGAAACTGCAATCCAACATAAAAACATCATCCTAAAAGTGAAATATAGTGGAGGGAGCAGGATGATCTGGGGCTGCTTTGCTGATGCTGCGGCCTTGTGTGTGTGTGTGTGTGTGTGTGGGGGGGTGAATTTGCTAATTTATGAAGGTATTCTACGTGATATTGTCACTGTGGCTGTCTCAGGAAAAGCTGCAGCAGAACAATGACCCTTAGCATTGAGGTAAATCTACCACAGAATGGTTTCAAAGACACAAAGTCCATCTTTTTGTTGTGGAAAAATCAAAAATCAACCTGAGAGATCCTGTGGAATGACCTCAACAGAGACAAAGCTATACACACCTGCCGTCCTAAAAATATGGCTGAGCTGAAAGCAGTTCTGTGAGGTGATACAAAATTTTTCCAGGACATTGTGGAGGTCTAATTCACAGCTGCAGGAAGAGTGTGCTAGAGGTTGTAGCTGCCGAAGGGGATTCAAAACTGTTGAGGAGCACATTGGTAGCTGAATGACGGCAGCACGTCCCTGGTTTGATTCTGGCTGTGGACCTTTGCCCCTTTCTCTTCTCACTTTTTTTCCCATGTTCACTGGGGACGACACCTGTGTTTTAACTGTTTCCCTACCTGGCATTTTATCGACTGCATGATTAAAGCAGGACTATTTACGTTTTAAGACAAGAAATAACACTGCTGCTTTTTACCTCTCCTCTCCTCTCCTCTCTTACCTAGGTAAGAGGTATCTGCGACCTCTGAATTGTATGTGCAATAACTGAATCTGCCCAGCATTTTGTCTTACTTGCTGTTGTTCTTTCTCCACTTTCCACTCACTCCAACCCGTTGAGGCAGGTGGGCGCCCAGCCTGTGCTTGACTCTTTGCCTAGTGCTTACTCAGGGCATTTGTCTTTTCTACATAATTCTATACAGTTGTATTGTTAGAGGACTTTAAACCTGAAAAAGTCAAAACCTTGCTATGAAATGTTATAATGACAAAAAAACAAACTATTCATAACTTACACAGTCTGCTGTGGTGATGGCTCCTCTGACGGTATCTTAGATTCATGTTCACTGTGAAAAGGCAGACCATCCACAGATATAGCTGTGTCTTAATGGGTTTGACCCTCCACTACATCCATGATCCCAAGTAAGACAACTCCCAAGTAAGACAACTCTTTCCATCCCAGACTACCCCATAAAAACAGGCGCTTGCATCTTTCAGACTGTCTGATGTTCCATCACGCTGCATGTTGCTTTTACAAATCATATAAACTGCTTCCTCTAGGGGGATTGTCATTTTCTGGGAATAAAAGCAATAACCTGAATACATAAACACAGTCACAGTCACCTTCCGCTCAGCTTGCTCTCTCATCTCACTCTGTCTTCCATTTTATTTTATTTTTTTTACCGAGGTTGTTTTATATGTCAAGGTAACCTTCAGGGGATTGAATCTGAATAATGAATGGTTTTTTTCTGCCTCCACTCAGGCAACAGCGCTTACAAACACATACATGCAGAACGGACTTTTTTTGTATGATTACTGTGGTAATTAATCAGAAAATAAAGCTTGTTTGTTTGCCCTGATGGCCTCACAGCATTCAGTGCGGCGTCATCGATATCTCACCGGCTCCTTCTAATCCATACAGTGTTCGTCCTAATGAGCAGCGGGGAAATATCAGCTAGACAAAAACAAGAGTGCTCAGGGATCAGCTAATTGGGATATGTCAGTAATAATGATAGCACAGTGTGTGTGTGTGTGTGTAGATTATACACACTGAACAGGTGATGACTATAGTTAACGGCACTCACTGTGTATTTGTTTTTAGGATTATACTTCACATCCTGTTAGTGATAGTTAGAGACTTTCCCCCCTGTTTGCTGTCTCACTGTCATTTTGAATGTAGAGCTGTTTTGTTAAGGTCTGCGTGATTGTTTCTCTGGGATGTGGATGTAATCAGCCCCTTTCACACCAGACATTGCTGGAAAAACACAGATGTTATTAATAACATTACACGTGGAACTAAATGGTCTAAATGCTCTGCACTTATCTAATGCTTTTCTACATAGACTGGTACTCAAGGCGCTTTACACTGCTTCTCATTCACCCATTCACACACACACACACACACACACACACTCACACACCGATGGCAGAGCTGCTATGCGGCTGACCTGACACACCGGGGGCAACTTGGGGTTCAGTGTCTTAAGGAAAAAGAAACGGAAAAGCTTAGCTCAGTGTAAGCAAACCTCCATTTCGTTTATATTTCCTACACAGTGAATGTAAAAGTGAACAAATCTGAATTGTCTGCTTCTTTAATCTGGGGGCTTGTTTGCAAGACGTCTGCTTGCCATCATTGCCCGATGGACTCGATGGATAGTTTGTATAAATGCAAACTACATCCAGATTTGTGTATCGTAGAAAATCATGGATTTTTGCTTTCAACATTTCATTTTACCGCGCACATAATTAATTTAAGTCTCACCATGAGCTGTGGACACGCAGCGTAAGATGACCGCTCCACACCCCCATTTTTTTCCATCAAGCTGGAGGCCCTCTGATAAAGAGCTGCTGACGGATAACTACAGTCTGTCCTCGCTGAGGATGAAATGATGTCTTTTTGCCTGCAGTAAATGAAAGTAGGACAATGCAGAGGCACAGCAGAGGACACAGAGGACTGAAGTGGGTCATTAAAATCTAAGCAAGTATCCCAGATGTGACATTAGCTCATAATGCAGATATAAAACAAAACCACCAAATCAGCAGAGTTTGAATAAACTGTAACTTTTATTGCACATTCCTGTTTGGTCTTGCAATGACCTTTCACCTTTTGAGCTTTTAAGATCTTGGTCTCGACCAAAAACTTAGGTCAGGAGTGGGACAAAGTTGCCCAGAGTAACTGATCAGAGGACAGATTCCCTTCAAAAGTGAGATCTGAAGCATAGGGAGGTCAAACTGCTCCTAGATCTGTGGCTCAGGGCTAACTTCAGATCTTTGTGTTGACTGCATTACCCACAAGCCAAATCACGTCTAGAACAGGACCACGAGGGAAGGGACAGTAGTGACATCATGGAGTGGACTAGGGAGTATTTTCGGGAGCGTTGGAATTTTCTTGATTCCAGCGTGATGCATTCCCAATGAAGCACACGCTTCATTTCTAATCTTGAGGCTTTACTCCCCGAAATCCCTCCAAATAAACCAACCTTCCCCATTACACAAATACATAGGCTATCGTTCATAGGATTATTTTTTTAACCTGCAACATGCTTCAAATCTTCATTTTGGCAAACCACAATTAAATTAAAACACATTCATATAACACAATGTGACATTTGTAGGACGGCGTTGAAAGAAAAAATACGTACAGTACAGAAAACTAAAAAGAAAAAAAAAAAAAAGAAAAGAGAAGCATTTGCATTTTTGTTTTTTCTCCATATTTTCTCTTTCGTTTCTTTAAAAAAGATATACAGTAGCTAGCTACCAATCACATATCACATGCAGATATAATACAACATAATCAGTTCACCCAGTTAGTGTCTGCAAACTACCAATCTAAACTATATCACAAAGTATTCTCTTGAAACCAGCAAACACTCAGCTTTTGAGATATTTTGTCCAAATAATAATTCAGTTTACAGTTTTCCTGCTGACCAGCTAAGAGATCACTCTACGACCAACCCTGCAAATGACCAGCCAAATTCAAAGAGGACTAACACGCTTTCGTACATGATCACATACCAGATGGTGGGTTGTTTTCTCTTTTTTTTTTTTCAGCATGGGAGTCTAACGCCTATATGTGCTCACACGTGCGCTCAACACACAGACGGACATTTGTTACTGACCAAAAACGCAACACAAGAGGGGCCTTTGAGACGCCGCAGCCTGATCCAAGCGCCGCCATGCTGGCAGCGTGGTTCCGCTTCAGCTCAGTGGTTTAAACATCCTGCTCCAGGATTACGCTCGGGCCTGCTGAGAGCCGACTGGCATCGAGCTGCTCCTGCACCCCTGTATCTCCTCACCCAACCCGCTTTCTGCCTCCCTCTCCTCCAAAATACGGGCAGGGGTGGAAAGGGACAAAATGTCAGTGCGGAGCGGGTGGTTTGACATCCTCGATCCGTCTGCTCTCGCTTATCGTCTCTAATGAAGCTCTGCTGAAATGTCAGACCAATTAGCAGCTTTCCCTCTGACATTTAACTGGCACATAGCAAAACAAACACTCGAGGAGCCGACTGGACTGGACGGACAGATAGTCTTTGGCTAGTAGGTGCCCGATTGATTAAGACTGACGTTGCAGCAGTAGAGTTATCATTAGGTATTTATCAATCCTTTTAAAAGTTGGAGCTCAGCAACTGTGTGTCTCATAACTAGGTGGAAGGACATATTATCTGTTTGGAGCCATTTTCGAGAAACAGCCGGCAGTGATCAAAGTTCCCACAATTCCCTCCTCTCCCTCTGTACCTCTTCTCCTTCTCCCTGTTGCCTCTCTCTCTTTCAGCAGACATCAATCAGGCGGGCTCTGAAGCATACGCTCATTTAAAGCACCACTCAATCCACAGCAGCGCTCCAGCTCCTGCCTGTCTTCATTTCTAGGTGTTACCGCCGTCAAGGCTGCAGGCATATATGCGACGGGTGTGGGTGTGTGTGTGTGTGTGTGTGTGTGCGCGCGTGTTTCGAGCACAGCTAAACAACCAAAGTGAATTTCAGACTGACCTTTAGTTGTTCAGGTAGATCCGAGAGAGACAGATAAGTCAATGTGCACGTTGATATTCGCTCACAACCAAACATGTTTACAGTAATAATAATAAGGAGTTGATATAAATAGTGGAACAACACAGCAATGACTTCTTTAGCAAAAAACAGCACTCCCTTTAGGCTTTAGGGTCATTCACAGTAAATCACATTTTCTATAATTAAAGGGTTGTCTCCCTTGCTCTCTCTCACACACACGGACACACACGTACGCACACTGAAGCCCGGCCTTCAGCTGTACCATCTGGTATCTAAATCATGGGAATTACAGTCTTCTTCCTCTCTTAACACCCCCCCCCCCCCCCACACACACACACACACACACACACACACACACACTCTCTATAACTTGAGAGTAGAGAGAGAAAGAAAGAGAGGTGTTCGACTGTCAGTCTATTTATCATACACAGTCTCTGCATAAAGCAACATGTGACATTTTTTTCTTTCTTAGAAATCAACGTCCATTTACCCAACAGTGAGCTCTAAATTTAGTCACAAGAGACGGAGCGAAGGGAAGGAAAACAAAGTGAACGAGCCAGCCAAAGAAAAAGCGTAAATTACAATCTTCATGTTGCATTGAACTGTGAGCAACAGCACAGTAGAAAGAAAGAGGGGAAATGAAGGAGTGAATGAGTGCGTAGAAGCGCTACTGTGCTGCCCGTCTATTAAACATTAACAGCTTCATTTATATGTAAATGACCCGACAGCTACAGAGAGTCGGTGAGAAGTAACGCTAGTTCAGTGCTGGCGTAATGTAGGGAGCGAGGGATGAAGAAAGAGAAGAGGATGGGGCGGGGGGGTGAGCCTCCTTCATTCAGTAGTCTTTCACATGAGTCCGCATGGTCCGATTCTTCCGGCGGCACGTGTACAGGTGTGTGTTAAGAGAAAAAAACAACAACAAAAGAAGAAATCCACACTTGCAGTTGATGTCCGAAGGAGAGACAAACATACACACACCTTCGCACGTGCGTCTCCCTCTCCGGCCTTTAGGGGAGAACGAATCTCCCCTTGGCAAGATGCAGGGGGGCAAATGTCGCTTCGCGGTGGGGTGGAGGAGTGTTGACGATGGCTGCAGGTCTGCTCTCCGACAATTGGAGGTGAGGACAAAAAGTGTAAAAGCAACAATAACACAGACACACAAAACTGAAAGACAAGAACCCTCCAGTGAGACAGCGAGAGGTGAACATGAGTGATCGTTGAGTTAGCGTGGTGTGTCGTTTTGCGTGTCAGGGCTAGCTGGGCTGGTTTGTCCGGCTAGCGCAGGGTTCAGGGGGCCGACAGCCAAGCGCTCAGCCGTCAGACACAGGCGGGGACACCCAGCCGTACTTCTCGTGGGTCTTGACCAGGGACTTGAAGGTGGCCTCGGCTTCTTTGCGGCTGAACGCTTTCTTGGACTTCCCTGCTTTCCTGCATATACGCCCCTGCAGAGAAAGACACAGAGATACAGGAGGGAGGTTAGAAGGAGAGACCTGTCCACGGCTCTGCGTAACAGTGTCATGTCTGTCAAATAGGCTGTTCTAAAGAAAAGCTTTTACTTGTCTGGCTGTTTGTCAGAAAGAACATTTTTCCCAAACTGAACAGGTGCTGAGCCAAAAATAAAATAAATAACAACACATTTTTACCTTTGAAAAGCTAAAACAATAGTGTGAGCTTTTATCTGAAAAGTGATTTAGACATTTATTGTGTTAATACTAAGAGTATCATCATTCCAGCCGTACTCTTCAGCTCTTTTTATCCATTCTTATGGCACACAAACTGTTGTCTCTGGTTTATACCCATGACATTCTGTGGATGGCACCAGAAAAAAGAAAGACATTTTCAAACCTGACACACTGTGTCTTTGAAAGGTGTAGAATACTTTTTTTTACATACAGTATATTATAGGAAAGTGCAGTTGGAGCATCCTGTGACCCAGACATTTTGAGTGAAGCCAATCAACCAACCAATTCCAATCAAATATTATTATTATAATCAAGAATTTTGATGATTTATTTTGATGTTTTGGAGCATGCACATTTATTGTAATTCAATTTACTTTACAACAACTCTGTGAAGTGCTGTGCGGAGCAGAGTGGACTGATATAAGGTGATATATATATATATATATATATATATTAAGTTAATGTTGACACTGATTTTTCTTTCTTGGTCTACTTGAAAGACAAATATCCTTCAGTAAAAATGAAAAGACAGCATGTCAAAATATTATTTCTTTGATCTGCATCTTCACTGTCAGATCAAAAGAACAGTTTGTCTTTTGTCATTTAAGATATAAAAAAGACAGACAAAGGCACGGCCCTTATTTGCACACTGATGAACTGTGTATTGAATGCACAGCTATGGAGGAGATGTTAACAGTACACACAGTCTGAATGCAGGGTGCACAACATTAGGTTAATGTTTCAAGGCTGGAACAGTGCTTTTAAGATGTCAGGTTCGACCAGGAGCGAAAATATGCCCTCCATCTAATTGTACGTATGTATGAAGACACAAACCAGTGCAGTAAATAATGGAAAGGTTGTAAATATGACAAAAACCTAATATATAAGTGCATCTCTCTTCGAGCATCTGAGTTTGACATTTACACCCTGGCACCACTTTGCTGAAGCTACCGCTCCTTCACACAACACGGCTAACAATAAACATGGGATAATATTGGGGGAAAGTAGAGAAAATAGATGTTGCTTGACGAAAAAGCTGCTTTTCTGTTGTTGGCAGTGGTGTTAAGTCTTCCCTCAAGAAAAGTGTGTGGGAGGATGAATAGAAAAAGAAACTGTCATCACATGCATTGAAAAAAGCGAACACTGGGATGGATACACAGCCTCGACAAAGGCGTGATTCATACGAGTGTCAGTAGAGTGTGAGGTGCATCATTTCCTCTATAGAAATCACCATAGAAACAGAGGAGATCACAAAAAGGTCTGGTCATACTGCAGCTAAACAGACATTTTGGTTGTATTTGAAACAAGGCATTGCCCCAGTGCTGTGAAATATTCCAGGTACTTCACTGTACTTTTTTCTATGTGCTTAAATACAAGTAACACTGCACCTTCCCTTTACCAAGAACATTTCTTGGCAGGGAGAAATCCACACCGAGGAAACTCCACTCCACTGAAACCAATACTAATGAAATTCTTTGAGATAGCGAGCTCCTCTGCATGCTGCAGTGCAGCACAGATAAATTCCACTATAGCACCCCCACAGTTTGCGCCTTAATCCTTCTTCTATATTCTCCTGCCTTGATTTCCAGGTGAAAAGCACAGGATAAATGGAGCCATTGTTCCACAGTTGACGACCCAGGGATTATCCGCTGTTATGTAATGACACAATATCTGTGACACACAGCAGCCTACAACTTTTCAGTTGGTTTCATTTTCCATCTGGCGCTTTAGGAAGTATTCTTACCCCTTTTTCTTGCCACGCATTGTTTAAAAAAAACATCAACAGTCAGGGCCCTAGTTTTGATTTTTACTTCACACTTTACTGCTGCTATTTTCAAAATGCTTTTTTCCTGTGAGTTCCACAAAAAGAAATCTATCAAAAACTACACACTAGAGCTGTTGGACACATATTTTTCACGATACAGTGGTTAAGATTCAATAAATTATGATATATTGTGATAATGTAGCAAAAACAACACACACACCATATGCAGAAATTTGGGGTAAAAAAAATGTCACCTCACTGCCGTCTAGTGTTCTGGAATTTTAACACAATATTGCTAAAGCATTTAATGAACATGACAGTGAGAATAATGAGTTTTGTAGTTTGCAATCCAACTCTTTAATACAGATTTGATTTTAAGCCGGGGAAAGGAAATGCTTCCAGGGATGAACTATTAGTTTGCAACTCTGCTTCTATGGTATTTCAGTTCGGCTAACTTCATCTTCTAGTCCAGAAACTTGTCTGTTCAATAACTAACCACTAAAAACTCATCCTTAGATCAAAATTATCAAGGAATTACACTGCTAAACAATAATACTGATACTGCAATTCTAATTTTGACCTGAATGATTTTAGGACAATATTTCTCCCCTGACATCTGATGGATGATCAGTATGTCCACTTGCATCCATACTCAGGCAGTCTTACGTGATGCAATAGATACGTTGAATGATCTGGAGATTGGGATTACAGTTTCCATTCCTGCATCATCACTGGCCTAATGTCACTACAGGGTTTCTCTTGAATGTGTCTCTCGGTTTCTCATAGACCCACTTTAAAGAGATTGTCCTATTATTTCCTCTTTCATTTGAATCAATATTTAAATCAACCTCTGCGCCGAGCGTTCTTTTTAAGTCCTAATTTCACATTGAGCCTGACACATGAAACACTTGAAATCAGACTCTGAAAAGAAGAAGTCAAAACATGGCTCATTTCTCTGCCGAAAACATGATTTTTGAGCTTGATTATCACCGGAAATGAGAAAGATTTCACTTCATGTGGGATTATTATTTTTTTTTTTGTTATGAAAACTTGAAAGCGTGACACAGCGAGTGACTCATTCACAAATAATATAGAGTTTCTCGCTTTCTGTTTCTCTTTTTGACAAAGCCACAGGACCTCCCTTCTCTTACCATGGAAAACACACATCTAAGGAGCGCTTCCTGAAACCTGCTCAGCAACTCCGTATAGCCACAGGTCGGTAATACTGACATACCAGGCTGATAAACACAGATAGTGCAGCAATTAGCTACTGTTAGCAACAACTGTGGTATAAATTATGGTTTTCCCCAAATCACATACAGTCTGATTAGCCATACGTATCTTCACATCACACCTCACCCTATGGAAGCGGCCACTGCCATAGATGGATAACGTTATTGCAGTTGGCCATTGAATGGGTTTGATTGATGACACGGAGGAATGTACCCTCAGCTGAGTGTAGTGTTGTCATTAAACCAATCGCTGTGAGCGTCGTGTCCTCGTTTTTACACGCACTGGCTCGCAATTTCTCATTTGTTGGTTTCCAATGGGGAGTGTGTGTGTGTGTGTGTGTGTGTGTGTGGTGTGACAAATTAAATGGACTCTGTATCTGCCTGTGCTGAAAAGATTAGTTGCATATGTGTGTGTGAATGAAACGTGGACAAACAGCTTAAGACAGGCCAAGCAGGATCCGGAGAAGGAGAAGGGAGACTGCCTGTGAATGTGTGTCTGTAGAAAAGCTCTCGCTGCATCGTGAAATGGGGAAAATGAGCATTTATTAGTGCTGTTATGCTCGCGGTCATCTACAAGAATAGCTCAGTATGACGCATTCATGGATGGACGGAACGGGAAAGTAAAAATATTCGCTCGTGAGAGAAAGAATGGACAAACAAAAGTGTGTGTGTGTGTGTGTGTTGTGAATGCTCCAGGCCTATACAGTGCCATGTCAGTGTTTATCTAATTCAGCTAAGCGCTTGCTTGTTGAGAGGGACACACTCGTGTAAAGTGGCTGCTGGGTAATCATGTGAATGAAGCTCAGTCAATGGGCAAATCAGGGAAGGTCCCAGTGCATTTTGGGAAACCGCTCTAGGGGGGGTGGGGGGTGAGCCTGGTAGGGATTGCATAATGGAGACATGTGCTTAAAGGGGTCAAGATAAACAAACAGGAATGATCAATGTCATCATCATCATCCCCAGCAGACCGGTAGGGACAGCCCCACGGGATCGATGGCATGGTTTTTAAAGGGTAATACCACATTTTCTTCCCTAAGGTTCCTCCCTCACCACACATTACAGCACATAGAGAAGAATAATTCAAGACTGCACCGCAGAAAACAGGAACGAGTAAAGAGGCACTCCACCAATGCTGCTCTTTACTTCTTTGGGAATATTACTCCACCTTTGACAACAATTGGATAGTGTCTTCTGTGGTTCTTTGGGAACTTTTCTAAGTCTGAAAAAATAACACTGGATGATGTCATGATAGAGTCCCTAAACATTACTAAACCAGCACATTATATCACAGTAAAAACCCCTTTATCTTCTGCTTGCATCCTTATTTTAAAGGTCTCCGTGTCTGGGACTGAAACCGAATATCATTTTCTTCATCCATTCATCGTTATACAAATTCATTTTCTAAATAATCAACTGTATTGTTAATGAATTGTCAGTAAAAAGTTAATATGACTTTACCTTGTATGTTTAGTCTGTTCACAACAACAAGTAAGGACATTTCATCAGGAACTAGCAAATATCGGACAGATTTGATCAATATATGATTTATAAGGATTAAACAAAGATCAAAACTGCTGAGGATTTGTCTTTTGTAGCACTTGATAGCAGTTTATTTCTAACTACATTTAACAACAAGATGCATATTGACATGAATAATAACACATTTTTCTACACGTTTAATTTGATGTAGTGACTGTGGTAAATCTAATAACATAATATGCCCTCAGTTATAGTCAGAAGTAAATGTACCATAGTTTTAAATGAGACTGGTACTTCAGTATAGATCAATTCCCAAGTTCATTAATTACAATGTAGAAACTACAGCTTTATATTGCACAACACATAAGGGATAAATTCTATTTTTGTAACACAGATAACACTATGACAGAGGCTGTCTTTAAAGTATCTAAAGGGCAGACAGATGTGTTAAAATAGCACCTCATCTGAGCCCGTGTTGGTGTGTTCTCTCACATCTGCAGGTTTACACATGTTGACTTTGTCTGACTTGTCACTGCATGTACTGTCACACACTAAAAATAAGGAGGGAGACCCTAAACAAAGCCGCATCATTGTCGCAGTAAGCCTGTGCCAGAGGACGAGTAAATATGTTCAGTTATTAAGTTTTATTTATAGTGAGGTTTATATATAGTTATGTATGCTCTGTTAGTCATGATGCACGAGAGATGAATGTATCTCAGAGAAAATTAGGACATGAAATACACGCAAGCGCCCGTGCAGAGAGAGAGAGAGAGAGAGAGAGAGAGAGAGACGCACGCACAGACGCACAAACACACACCACACACACACACAGGAATAATTAATCAATATTGTTTCCATTAGCAAACTGGAGAAGGAAGATACTGCACCATAATTAGGGAGCACTGCAGAGCTGGTAGCTCATCTCCTCAAGCAGCAAATCCGAATGAATACACACACGCACCCACGCACCCACAAATACATTTCCCTCTCACTTTCTGCTTTGAGTGCAGTTTTTGCATAACCTCTCTTGATAACAGATGCTCAATGACCACAGATGACTGGGAAGTAATGTGCAGTTATATCATCAAAGACAAAAAAAACAGGGGCCGTGCAGGAGAATCCTGTGACAGTTTACACAAGGTCTCCTTCCACAGTGTTGTCAGGAAACAACTGATGAAATGACTGGAATATGACGCACGAGTTGGCATTAGAAAAGTGATTCTTATGTGAGCAGAGGACAAAAACATATTTGAAACAGTTACAGTAGAGTGGATTGCAGAGCTGCTGCTGCTGCTGCTGCTGCTGCTGCTGCTGCTGCTGCTGCAGTGCACCGAGGATGTAAAAAACTGATTTGACAGGATTACATAATCCAGTCAGTCTAAGTCACCTAGGACTGCTGGTAGGAAGACGAGCTGCTGTCTCTGTTTATACAGCTTTATTTCTATCCATCACCACACTCTACATGTGCTGAATGACCATCCTGTTCCTCCTTCAGAGTAATCAGGCTGGAGTACAGGTAGTGTGATACGGCATAACAGCCCCTATGGTGAGTTTTTCCATTGCATGCGAGCTGGTCTTTGTTGTCAAAGGTTGCTGATTTATGGAGGCAATAAAAGGAGAGCAAAGTAAGACTGCAGGAAGAGAAGGCATCAAGGAGATAGTGAGCGATGCACTGCATGAAATGGCCGCCGTAAAGATTCATAATTTTCATAAGCATGAATTTTGCTTATAGCAGAAGGTAGGAATTTCCAGTGCAGCAACTACAGCTCACTTAGGGGATTTTATGGATTAACTGTGTGTTATAATGATGTAATTGTTATAATAATTCTTTAGATATAAACTATATTCCCAATTTCAGCGTTTTTCCAAACCAATCGGCACTAGATTTAATACCCTCATTATGATTGCAAGTTGCATTAGAAACTAAATAAATCGCCAACAGCTGTTCCGTATTTAAAGTTTACGTCTTTTAACGCCATAAAGGAATAGAAGCCGTGTCGTTATGTACATGTATTATATGCGCGTAAAAGCAGTTCACGCGTGAATTACGCATGACGCATGAATTGCTCATATCGCATGCGTGTCATGTCTGAAAATAGATGGAATACAGATGATCAACATGATATTCCAAGCTGGGTCCCTCACCCACCAGACCGTCCCTCCCCTCACCTGTCCTTTCACGAGGCTGGCCGCAAACTGCCTCATGACCGCCTCCACCGTGTAGGCACTGGACCATCCGCGCGGGGTCAACAGCTCCATGCATATGGCCCCGCCGTCCAGCACGTAGCCATTCTCCAGCCGTGGTGTCAGGACCCGCATGAACGGCGGCGAGAAGGGGAAATTATCTGGAAAGGTGACGTTGAGCAGTATGAACTCGGTGCTGGTCTCCTTCATGTCCTGCCACAGCGCCGAGTCCTTGTCCACCTGGTGCAGCTTGACGTTCCAGTCAAACAAGTTGTCCTCTACCAGCTCCACCGTGATGAAGTTGTCTCCTAACCTCCTGATCTCCTGTAGCTCCTTCATGAGTCTCCGCGTCCGGACCTGGGTGCAGTGTTGCCGGTGAGGAGGCAGCGGTGGTATCGAGGAGTCACTGGTCGCTTTACTCCCGCATCCTCCCGTCTGCTGCTTCTCCTTCGCATCCTTGAGCTGCTTATCGTTAACGGTTGGCTTGTCCTTCCCCAGCTGGTCCAGCTTTCTCGCTTTTATCTCCGGGGTGCTAAGGATGTTGGTTTCGTTGGCGGTCTGACAGTGTTTATTGGCGTGGTTTTTCTGGTTCCCTTTAGTCCCCTTTAACGAGCCCTGGTGGTGCTTTGGGTCCTCGGTATCTCGGTCGTGCAGACGGATCAGACCGATCTTTCGCAGTAGAGTGGCCATAATTTTTTTACAGATCTATATTTATCCACCGATCCCCCCGCGCAGGGGCGAAATTCACCCTTTCAGACCGCTGCCCGCTCACAGATACAACCCTTATTGGTGATGATGATTGAGCTTCTTGTACCGCAATCCCTCCTCCGTACACTGCAGCCTCGAGATGATCACAGCCTGCGCCGTTCTCTCCTCAGTGCATCATCTCGACACGTATCCGCTAAAAGCACACAAAACAAGAGGGAAAAACAGTTGAGTGTTCAGGTATCGGGTAACATCAGTGTATGTTGTCAAAACAGACATGAGACAAATGGGATTCAGTCCTGAGGAGCGACATCATGACTGTGGCTGCGAAGATAGGACGATGCGTTACGCAGAAGCACCGTGGTGATAATCCATTTTTACTGAAGCGAGCATCTTATCATAGCGGGGAAACACGCGCTATTCAGTGTGCTGTATGCAAACCACCATGACAACCACACATGGTTCACGAGAGATCATAACAGAAGGAAATAGATCAGGATGTTTCCCAAGGTTATAACGAACACGCGATTCCAATGGACTGATCGGCAGCTATAGGAATGATATAGAAACATGCAGGCCTGGACTATGGGAAATAAAATTACAGCAATTTAAACATTACTGGCGCCGCAATACAGATATACAATTATATACAATAGAATACAATAGAATACAATAGAATACGATGTCAAGTTGTGAGATAGCCGTAAGACCTCTGCGCGCTGGGAACACATCCCTGCACTGTACATCATTTTCCTTCATGTGTGTTCTCCTGCAGCCCGTTCTTACCACACACGGGTGAAATCCGGAGTGTGTCTGTTTTATGCCCGGTTATGCAGACACCGACCCCGCAGGACGGAGAAAGAAAACACATCCAGAAGACCTGCCGTCGGCGGCAGCTGCAGCGAGCGAGAGAAGGAGAGCCTTTGATGCGTGTGCAGCTGCAGAAGCTCCAGCTTTAATGCAGCTCAGTAGCAACCAGCCTCCTGTAATCCCCCCTCTGCCCGTCTGTTCTCACCGACTGATGCGCTGCAACGGCACGTCGTTTCAAAATAAAAGCGCCGGAGCAGGGTTACGTTCAGGTCACAAAAAGACGGTTTATGGAGAAATTGGTTGTTATAGGCAACTTCAGATTTGTCTAATAAAACTACGCGGCTTACCTCCACAACGTACACAAAACACAGGACCCATGATTACTAACAGGCGGAGCAATAACTTTTGATCTACACTGGCATTCTCAAAAAAGGCTTCATCCAATAGCAACTGGACTTGTTTGCTTCCTTGACATTCCCGAATGGGAGAAGGTTAATATTGGATTCACCCTTTTTTAGATAATCGTGACCTGGATGACCGAGAACCTTCACATATTTTTACACTGGCATTACTGCAAAAACACATATCCTATGCTAGGTCCGGATATATTTATTACTTTGTTTAAGACACCCCCCCACACATACGTCTAGTAGTTTCTATATAGATGATATTAATGTAGGCCACAGTAATACACTATCACTGTGCTGAGCTAACACGCAAATATATGTGTTTTATTGCGAAGGCTTGTGGCTTATTTCCTGGTTAGTTCTGGTTAATTCTGTGTAACTTGCAGTTTTCCTGCGTTTACCTGAAAGAACAGAGGATCGGCAGGTTGTTGATGTCACAGGAATGTAACATCGAAGTCACTGACATTCACCTCCAGTTTCTTATTTTCTTATTTAGCCCAATACAGTCATCCGCTCTTATGTATTTACCCCTATTGAGAGCTTCTTACAGCAGCAGTAATTTAGAGGTTACAGCATTCCTTGTTTCCTTGTCCTATAGATAGTGTCTGTAACTAAAAAGAAACGTATTACTGGGATTTGTTTAATTATTTCGTACGTGCTATTGTGTTTTTCACAAATAAAAAACCTAATGTAGTGCATCCAACCCTGTAGCCAGATATATTTCCAACCTAGTAGCCAGATATATTACTCCTTTTATATTTTTAATATTCATATTAATAATATAAGAGGAGTAATATATAAGTTGCTGGCTGAGAACAGCACAGCGTTTGTTTACTGGTTTCAATTATGCATTATAATAACTGATAGGAACATATCTCGAACTTACACAGACAGGATAGCCAATAATAGATGCAGACGAGTCACGGTTAATCCGCAGTACGGAAATCATACTCTTTCTAACTGGCAGCGCGACACTTTGATGCATTATGCGTCAGAAAACGACAGTTTGACGTTGGTCGTTACCTAGGTAGCAGAACAGGATCCACAGCCATTGGCTGTTCTGTTGCCGTAAAGTACGTCAGCGCGTTGCCTGCGGTATTGTTGTTGGCTAACAGTAAATAGTCATAATTTATCCAAAGGATTCCTCTCAACGGTGTAATTTGTGTTGTTTACTTAGAGCTTTAGTAGCAGTCATTTAATATGGCTGAAAAATTTGATAGCTTGGAGGAACATCTGGAGAAATTTATCGAGAATATTCGACAGTTGGGAATTATCGTCAGCGATTTCCAACCTAGTAGCCAGACAGGACTCAACCAAAAACTGTGAGTCGTGCTTTACTGTGCTCGTCAAAACGGTGTGAATCTATCTTAAAGTAAACACTGTGGTAATGTACTGGTTGTTTTTATTAACAGAAATTTCATGATATCTGGCCTGCAAGACATCGAAAAATGCCGTCAACAGCTTCACGAGATCAACGTACCGCTGGAAGTCTTCGAGTGAGTCACGCCAAACCTCTCTTAGAAAATCTATAATTCTATATTTTCGTTACCTTTCGGCGATTCCGGCAATGTTATCTGCCTGTTTATAGTTTACTTCTGGTTAGCTGAGAGTCTTTTAATATTCGGCACACGCGTAATATAAAATGAACGCCTTCCACTTTAGGAAATAGTTGATTCTGTAGTTACTCTTCCTGCTGAGTTATGTGTATATATCTTATATCAAACATTTTATTAAAAAAACTATGCAATATCATATTTTACGGAATCTGATGTTTATGGATATTAGTCGGACTTTAAAGCCTCATATTATTATCCTTGTGTTTGTAGATACATTGACCAAGGTCGAAACCCTCAACTGTACACTAAGGAATGCCTGGAGAGAGCCTTGGCGAGGAATGAGCAGGTCAAAGGGAAGATTGACACTATGATGGTGAGGAGTTATGTCTCAGCCACTGACACTGCGGAAATAAAAATAAATAGATACGATTCTTCTGATGATACAATTGAAACATTATTAAAAAGATGAAAAACAACATTTATATTATTCATTATTCATAAATTTTCTTGAAACAACTTTCTCTGTCGAAATAGCCATGCCTTTAGATGATAAAGTTAATGTGCCTGTCCTAGTTTTTCTTAAAACATCATTGAGGGCGGTTCCCTTTCTATGCATGTAGTTTTAACAAGCTTTAATATAACCTTTAATGAAAATCAGTAATAAATCTACCGCCCTTCCTTATTTTATTACAGAAATTCAAAAGCCTTCTCATCTCTGAGCTCACTAAGGTTTTTCCAGAGGAGATGTCTAAGTACAAGGCTATACATGGCGAAGATGTCCCCTCCTAGTTGCTCCAGCACCATGGCCCCTGACCCTCATCCTTTGACCCTGGATGGAGTTTTCAAGCAGGATCCTCTGTAGCAGCCACCAGAATGTGACAATAAACTCTGCTATTATTTTTCATAAATGTGTCAATTATGTTGCTTACCAGTGTCACGAGACTCCCAGACCAAACAGAGCTCTCTGTTCTTTCAGTGAAACAAACTTAATTCAAAGGGATGCAAATCAATAGCAACAATAATGTCCTTGATGCACGAACATGATCTTGCAGCAGAATATTTTTACAAATTACATCTATAGCCCAGAGACCTGTCTGATTCTGCATCACAGAAATTACTCCATCAGTTGTACATACTGTCTATTTATACTCCTAACACTCTACCTTTTTTAATGCTCTCAAATCATTGTGCAACATAGATTTGTACCACATTTTGTATAAAACTCAGGTTTCTAATAGCCATGATAACTGAAAGAAAATGTTATTTGATGATGATTCTGTGCCTGATCACTTGTTATGGTCAGAATTGAGTCCATTCTTTGTTTGTAACTTGTTTGTATTATAGGTTTTGTTAATAAATAACCCTCGATGGACCAGCATGTTTTATTTTTTTTAATTAAATACTTTTTGGGTAGAGTTAAACAAAATAAGGTCTACTCAGGATGTGTGTGTGCTTCAAAGTAACAGAATGTAAATTTGAATTATTACAAATAATACAGTACTTATTGCCAAACAACTAAAATGAGTTAAGGTTCACTAAAAGTATATATATTTTTCATGAATGGTATTTTTTAACTCATATGAAATGTAACTATGGTATTGAACTATTTTATTACCTGAAAAGTGCAAGTACACGTGTACTGTAGCAAATATGATCAGAAAATATATTCAGTGGTAAATGGGGCAAAATACTGTCGAGTAACACCATAACACTGGTTAAAATGAGAGTAAATGCATTAGCAGGCCACCTGCAGTGCAGACATAACACGGTCTGAGAGACATATTAGTGATGTGTTCATGGACACTCAGCCCAAGTGTTGTTGATTTGAAACAATATATAATTATGTCTGTATCTATAGGACACGAGCAGATGCTCCAGAAACAGACAGGGCTGCATCAGAGAGCGGGTTGCGCCCCAACACGCCTTCTCCTGCTGGGTCTTAGCCCCTCTGACCCTGGAGGCCTATCCTCTGGGACTGAAGAAGGGAAATTAGTCCTCTTATTGATTTGTGATCTGTGCTACAGAATTATACAGATTTTTCTTCCCTTGAGGATTTCTGAATTTGTGTCTCATTGTCTCAGCTGGGGTTTAGGAAGGACCCGGCCTCCAGCTTTCATTGGGGGAGGTGGATAGTGACACAGACCATATTTTCATACAGAGCGAGCTCTCTGTTTTGTGTTTTAGATGTGTTGCATACTGTACTAGTTTATATCATAGTTTATTGCTGTGTGAGTTGGTTAATTTCCACTTCATAGCCTCTAACGAACATTCAAGTACAGTACATCTAATCTTGAATACAACCCATAAAAAAAACCAGCTGCAGGTGCATTGGCCATTTGGCATCATGCAATCAAATAGAAACAAGAGTAGCCAGACCCAGGTCTCGCAGGGTTCTTTGCAACCTGTGGTAGGTCTGAGGGCTAGCAATCATTAACTATGGCAATGGTATATGACACGATCTGCAGAATATAATGCTTGTACTTAGTGATCACCTCACAGCCCGCAGTAAAGACGCGAGCATAGCTTTAATGATCCTCGAGTGAAACTCAGAACACCTTGAGCATCTTTAAAGCTATGCCGTCACTCACTTCTGTTTCTCTGCTATTCCTTCCTAGCCCTTTAAATCAGATGACGAACATTCTCCCTGCATCGAGGCACAGCAGCAGAGGTCAGGGGCACCCTTTCAATCCAATAACAAGCCTATTTGTAGGGACGAGAAATTAAATTAAAGTCTGTTTTTATCTCGTTTGCTTTTGTGTCTGCACATCGTGACACTTCTTTCACAGAGTGACACTGACTGTGTGTGTGTTTGTGTGTGTGGATGTGTGTCGTGATGCTTGACTAAACAGAGAAGGAGGAGATGGAGAGGGAGAGCCTTTTGTACTGTAAATATGTCTCTGTATAAAATGCTGAGGTGTGGATGACTCATTCAAGGTGACTGGGTTTTTCTCGTCTTCTACCTCTCTTCATTCACATCCTCTTCTTGTGCGCTCAGGCCCTACACCCCCGAACAAACATCCCTTTCCGTTGCCAAGGTTACCCTCCCTCTTTTTCAATAGGCAGCACTTTTTCTTCTTTGGTGGCATCGTTCTTTGCGCTCCCTCCCACACCCCCCAGGAGCAGGAGTGTGTTGGTAGTATGTCAACAGTGCTGATTGAAATGATTCATGTGGAGGTGGATCCTCTTCTCCTTTGTTATTTGCCATTCTTATAGCCTTGAAAGGTGTTTTTTAACACAGGAGGACAGAGTTCATACAGCATACTGCAGAGAGGAAATACTGCATTTGGTAGATCCCGTGATATTTCCCGTGTGTGTGTCTGCTGGTAAAAGCTCGCCGTTTTTCAAATTTCACGGTGGAAATGGAACGCGTGGCGAATAGCGTATGAAAAACAAAAGGCATAAGTTTGCTTTGCTGCTGTCTCTCTCCAAGGTGTCACCTTGTGAAGGAGTGTTTGGTGTGCTATCAGGTGATCTGCTGCCTTTTCAGACTCTAAATAGTTAATTCAGTTTCCTTCAGGACAAATACGTATTAAACAATGATGTGTAGGCCAAAAGCTCAATCAGATAATCAGATTCCAGTGTTTAATATCTAAATTATGTTAATTTCACACTGTATATGTGTGGTAGCGATGTATTTATGCAGCTGTATTTCTGGACAGCCTTTAACTTTTTTAGAAATGCTCAATCACTACAGTTTACTGTGTTTTACTCTCTCCTACGCTGCCTTGAACCTTTTCCCCTCACTTTCTGTGGACTTACTTGGCCACGCTCCATCATGAATCATCACATTTCCTATTTTTATTTTCTCTACATAAAAATGCTTTAGGATTTTAGACCAGTGCAACGTAATTGCTCCTGTACCCTTGGGCTGGCGCAGGACACACAAGAATGGGGGCTTCTGCCTTTGATGCTATATAACATAATGCCTTTCTGATGCTAATGCTAAGTGCCTCATACTGACCAGTGAAGCTCACACGGCCCACAGCCATGATGGGCTTACATGACTGCTTTCCCTCAGCTTAGGGACAATCATTCACCTCCTCAATGAGGGTCAGTGGGCGGACCTCTTTTCCGTCTGTCGCCCTGGTCACCATGGAAACATCCCTCCCATTCGCAATCACCCACCCTTTCTCCCACCTCTCTGGACAATGGGCTTTTTTGTGTATGTGTGTCCAAGTGCAGTATGGTAAATGTTAAAGTGTGTGTGTGCTGGAGTAACATTAACATGCCCTATCTCATCACAGCTGATTGGCGATCCTACAGCACTCAGGGGCTCGCGTCTGAATTGAAACACACATCACAGTGAGAGTCTGCTCCCACATACTGCTCTCTGAACGTCTATTATCTCCCACAAAAATTGTTCTTGAAGATGTTTTAGCCTCCATCCAGAAGGCTTCATCAGTACACAACTGTGGAAATAAAGTCCTGTTGCCACAAAACGGCAATACTTTAGACAGACACACACACACACACATACTCTAATTAGAGATGTGTGGAAAATGTTTTTCTGGATTCATTATGTGGTGCCCCCTGTCTGTGTAAAAGTGTGTGTGTGTGTGTGTGTGTTTGCACAGACCAATAATAGGATGATAAAGACACTAAATGAAAACTATAAATTAGCAGAATGATGTCTGCTGCATGAGGCTGTCTGCACCTGTCCCAGCAAAGCACCCATCAACAGCAGCAATTGAATTATTGCACCCCCACCCCACCCCCCTGCTCCGCAGATGGAAGTTAATAGATGTGAAATATTATTTTCATCTCTCATCGCTTTGTGGCCTAACTGCCGGCATGCATGCTTTCATCCTCTTCTTTCTGCTTTTTTTGCCGGGGGTGGGTTTTCATCTACGGCCAGGCTGATTTGATGACAAGCAATACAAGACAGAAAGAGAGACACAGAGAAGGAAGACAAAGAGGAGCGGAGAGAGAAAGACGGATAATTTCCCCCTGGTTTAATTATCCGAGTCTGGAGACAGCCCCACTCCCTCTCGTGTTCTTAAATGTTAGAGGTGAGGATGTGGGCAGTCTGTCTCTCTTTTGCCCGTGCGAGTTAATGGCATGCACAACACAAGGCACAGCAGCGAACAGAGGATGGCCACATGTTTAAGCCTTGCTCACGCTGGAGAGAGGTAATCAATCACGTTCAGCGTTCATAGCTACAATTTACTGTACACTTGTGCAGCACTCCCCCAGATTTTCCACGTATGATTGCAGCTTCCTGCTCCGTGCACGCATGGGAAAACAATTAGCGGAGATTCTCACATTTCTACAGTCATATATTGGCGTTTGCCAGAGGCTGTTTTGGCCTGAGGCTGTGTGTTTTCAGGATATCAAGACGAGTACTGGAGGAATTCTATCTCGTTATATACAGTTTGGACTATTGTCTCTTTACCTTACACAAATATACAGAGAATTTTAGGACAGCTATACGTGACATTCATAGGTGGTGTCCCCAAGTGGTCGAGTGCTATGTTAATTTGTTTCCTGAATAATTCCTCTAAAAGTCAGCTGCTGCACATAACCTCTATTGTCCCCAGGGTTCCTTTGATCCCGATGGACAGACACACACACACACAGACACACATGCCAGGCTTCATAAAACTCACAGCCACGCCCTGTCTTTGTTTCACCATTTGGCAGTAAGTGTCTTCTGATGTGACCCCTACAGAGGTCATCACACGAATGCCAATCTGCTACACGCACACTTCCACAGACGCAAAGATGAAGACACAAACACACAGCAAACACCAAAGTGACATGGCCCACATGCACGTCATGCATGCTCATCAGACAACAGGCCAACGCTTAACATTAAGCAAAGAAAAGAATAGGGCTAGATTACTTTACTTCAGCGATGATTAACCATTTTTTATTTTATTGAGCTAACTCTGGAAACATGCCAAAAAACTAAAAACTAAATTAACATTCACATTAAGTCACGATTAAAAACTGTTTCAAATTAGGCTCAACCTTCGTTAAACTTGCGTCGATATTTTAACGCTTTGTGTGCTTTTGATACTTCCTCTGTGACTTGAGTGAATCTCATTTGAATTCTTTGAATTCTTATGGATACATGTAAACCTGCTGCCAGGGTGGATGACGGATACAAAATAAATACTGGGAAAATTTGGTTTGCAGGGGTTCATGTCTTTGTGTGTGTGTGAGATAGATAGATGAAGAGAGAGAGAGAGCGAGAGAGGGCTGGTTGGGGACAAAATGAGGTTGCCACCAGCATAATCAGGGCATAATGTGTGCACATGTGTGTGTGCGCATTTGTACGTTTGTTCGGATGCAAATCGCCGCTTTATAATGGGCCAAATAGGCCATGTTGTTTCCGACTCGTGCTGCGTCCCCGTAGAAGCAGATGTGGCGTTACACAGCAACAACAGAACCTCATTAATCACTGTCTAGGATGTGTGTGTGTTCTCTGCTGGCCTTTATTTTGCATGTATGCATTTTCTGCTTGTCTGAAAGTGTGTGTTCTGCAAGCACAGCCTGCTCTCCATACAGTTAGACTCCACAGCAGTGTAAGAAACATACGCGTGAACCCCCCTGGTGCTTGTGTATGTCGAGCTGCAGTGGCTTATATGTCGAACCACCATCAGAAAGGTAGCAGCAGTCATTCTGATGGTGCTTACACATAAAAAACACATGTACTCTTTTTAGAGTGTAATTCACCCCTAGAGATGAGGAAACAAAAATCATTTGCAGCATAAAAGTGACACCACCACGTAAGCATGCATGAGCTGATAAACTGAAACACGTGACTCTTTTTGTGGTCCTTCTCTAGGTCCTTCACACACATTGCGTGAGATGTTCGAACAGGTCAGAGGCAGTTTGTGTTTAGGTGCCCACACAAACCTCCTCATGCATGACTCAAAGCCATACTGCCTGAACTCACCTGCTGCCTACACTCAACTTATCCTGATAGTGAATGGACAAAACCAGCAGAATCATCCCTCCTCAGTCCCTCTGCCTCCACACTAAGTTGTGTCTTCATCAGTACTGTCAGTTTTATCCTTTCTGCTCTCACTGGAGGTGGGAGGATCACGACAGTGTTTGCCCACGGCTCGCTTAATGACTTTTGATCAAGATGTTCCAGCAGAATTCATTAAAGTCTTAATGATTCTGGACAAGCTCCAGATGTTAGCTCATGGGCTCAGAAGCTCAATTTCACAGCAAAATTGATGAGTTTCATTTGCACTTTGGATGTCTAATGGTGTGTTTGCATTTCATGGCAAAGAATATGAGGTTTGTTATAACTTTCTTCATCAATATTGTTCATTTTGGCTGGTAAATCTTGCTCCAGGCTGTGATTTGTCAGACCTCCAGAACAATAAATTTCATCTGTGGGAAATGCAATTATGAGGGATGATGAGATTTTCTTCACTGCAAAAATTATAAAATGTGTTCAAAGATCTTAAAATGACTCATGTTTACAATTTTCAAACAACTTAAGCTTTGTGGCACCAGTTGACTATTTTTGGTTTCTTCAAGTATCTGTAAGTTTCCAGAAGTGTAGACTTAACCATGGCTTATCCATAAGTTCACATCTGAAATGTTATTTTGAGATAGTGTCAAAGACTAAATTATTAGCAGTTGTCATACACCATCATGTGATCATGCAGCTAGAAACTAGGATTTTAACAGTAAATTAGTTACACTTTTGTTATTTTGTGTCCGTTAGTGGAATCTGATGACCTACAAGACTGCAGACCAACCTTCAGGAGAATCTGATTGTCAGACCTACGTGACCTTTTAATAGCAGCTGTGTTGACGGCAGCCTGATGTACAAATAGCCTCTTGGAAAGCAGTGGAGCGTTTTTGGTCGGACAGGAGAGCTCAGTCTGGAATCATACCAAGGCAGTCAGAAATGTAGCAGCTTAGGGGGGAAGTGCTGCTGGTATCAGCATGTCACATAATACTGCAGTTTCACCGCTGACATTGAATAGACCTCCGTGCTGAGCGCCTGAATCCTGCTGTGCGTTACCTTCCACGCCTGCTGTTCACCAAATACACAGTATACTTCCACACGAGCTTGTGTCCAGAGCAAAGCACAGGGCCAGTGGTCATCACTCAGACAGGGCTAAGCCTAAACTGGCATATTTAGACCTGGTTAACTTGTGTTCACAGGGCGAGCGGCTTAATGGCTTGCCATGTCATGACTGGGCAAGCTTCAGCTTCATAAAGGAGAGTTACGTAACACTAGGTCACGAGGCTGGATGTGGCTTTTCTATCTGACTCATAGTGGAGAGGCCACTGTTCTTGGAGCTGCAACATCTAGCACATAATTCTAATGTTGTGCCAGTGTTAATCTGGAATTAAGATTTGTACTTGTACCTCCCTGAGCATTGTAGTGAATCACTGCTGAACTAATAAGAGCTGAGAAAAACCTGCCAGGCATCATTAAATATTCAAGAATTCTTCATGTAAGTTGGACTATTTTCACCTCTTACGTTTCAAGGCGAAAACACTTTTTAGAGAGAATGCACTCAGTCAGCTTCATGAATAAGTTAGGTTTTGCGAAGGTTTCCTGAATGTATGGCTGCAGCTGTATCTTCACAAAGTGTCTCCTTTAGGCCTATAGAAAGTAGTGAACTCTCTACCTTACAGGACTCTCTACCTTATAAGACTCTCTACCTTACAGGTCTCTCTACCTTATAAGACTCTCTAC
>JAUMTR010000003.1:13395684-13429589 GCA_032270685.1 Microctenopoma stevenorrisi
CTTTGAGACAGGATGCTCCTAATCTTAGAAATATTTCTAAGGTGGAAGAAGGAAGTCCTAGATATTTCTTTTATGTAAGGGGTAAATGATAAATCTTGATCAAAGATTACCCCAAGATTCCTCACAGTAGTACTAGAGGCTAGTGTAAAATCATCTAGTGTAGTCATTTGACCAGATACCCTGTCTCTAAGATTTTTTTCTCTAAGGTTTTTCCAGTAAAGGAAAACAATGATGCTCGAGGGGCTGCAAAACCAAAACAAGAAAATAACAGATGCTAAAAAGCTTCGCAGAGAAGGCAACAGCAGAGTCAGTAGCAGAGTTACTCCTTTGTATCTCTGATGTATTTAGTATGGTGACTTGTTCATTTCTATTACAGCAGTGAGCCTCGCCCACTGTTGCAGAACCACCCTCCTTTCCTTTTTTCACAAGTGTTTCAAGTTCACCTGTGTGCAAAAAAAGGGGCTTTGAACGGGAGACCCAGTTCAAAATAATTCATTAAACTTACAATCCCACAGTAACCAAAGACAATAAAAACATTTTATTCTTCTGAACCTCTTACAACCATAACGGTGTCACCGCTCCTCACCACGTCTGTTGAGATGCTTTGTGTCAAATGAAACCACGCTTGGCTTCCCTCGCGTGAGTCTCCCACCAGTGCTCTCTCTAAATCAACGGCACCTGTACGGATCCCACTGTGAGGAAGGATGAATGAGCGAAGCAACGAAGGCAGACGCAATCGCAGCGCGCTGTGGTGACTGACAGATGTGAAAGAAGTCGCCTTAGAGAAAACGAGAGCAGAAGGAGCCGTGAGAGGAGTCAGTACGTTTCTTAGGTTTTCCATCACGGGTCTCAGCCCCCACAGAAGAAACGAAACCACACAAAAACAAACATCGAGAGAAACCTTTTCTGAAACCAGTGAGCTTTCATTTAAAACAGCGAGAATCAAGAATATGAGTTTCAGTGTCAGAGTATGTCACCACGAGTTATGGTAGACAACCGATAAAATAACCTCAGACAGCATCATTGGTTATATAAGTCATATGTCAGCTGTGTGTAATACTAGATGCATCTTACTTCTTGTCCTGTTGTGACAATAGACTGAGAGCGGAACAGACTTTCCGTTAAAGTGAGTAATACTGGATTTAGTATTCATTTGATATAAGGTGAATATTTCACGACCTTCGAGTGGAAACTGCCCAAGGATTATTTCAGAGTCTGGGTCAAAACTCAGTGGAAATCAGCCAAGTCTGATCCAGCAAATCACATCTGCCAGTGTGCTTTCTGTGTTACAATAAATCTTATCCAGACCGTCATTGTAAGCAGCGGCTGCACAGTTGAAACAGAATATAATCTACCCACCCCTGGTGATTTGGTGGATTCACAGTGCTAGTGAATAAAATATACAGCTTTTTGGCTGGGTGTGTGTTTGGGGTATTTTGTTGTTGGAGCATCCACAGCTCTTTCTTTGCTTTCCTCACTCTGACCTTGGTAATAAACACTCACGCTACAGTACATCAGTAGTAGAGACCTGCTAGAGAAAGATGCAGTGCTGCAATTTGTTGTACTCACTGCAACAGAATGATTCACAGTCTGCTTGCCTACTCCAAGAACCATCAAGTCCAGGAACGAGCTTTGCTGCCGTCTCTGTCCTTTTTAAAATTACTCAAACACTGGGTGATAAATATTTGCCCCATTTTCTCTTCTTATGACGATGAACAAATTGAAAGCTAGTTCTGCATTTGGTTGACTATACTTAGAGGTCACAGTGAAATGAAAGGTTAATGAAGAATTTCCATCAACTGAGGTTACTGATATCGCTGATGACCTTAGGGATAAGCTTGTAGTGATTTGGTGGAGCTTGAGTGAAAGGGAAAATGTTGAGGTTCAGCAGTGAAGTGCATTGGCTGTGGATACTGGTGCACAACTAGTGTTCAGAATATTAGGTTGCAAACAAGACAGCAAAATGTTGGTTCTAAAGGTATATATATATATATAAGATAATGCCCCAGTCAAGGAAGCCAGAGCCACAGATTTTAGTTTTGTTGCATCTTAACTTTCGATACAGCCAATTATAGAAGTCCATTGAGCGGTTTATGTGATGCATGTATTGTGGATTATTTGGGATTTTAGTCACTTCTTGTTGTACGTTCAACATGAAGTGATGTTGTCACCATCAGAGTTACATCTCAGCATGCTGTACCTGTAGCTCCATGTATCTGCACACGCTTACATGGCAACTCGGGTCAGCTTCAGGAGAAGCTAATGTAAAGCATTACGCAGCTGGGAAGGATGAAGAACGGAAATGATAAACTTATGTTTCCTGGTGAGAGGGGAAGGACAGAGGAAAATGATGTGTGGAGGGCTGGGACTAAATGAGAGAGAGCAGAAAACATGATAGGAAGGTAAAAACTGGATTGTTGCCTGTTCTCATTTCAAAGATGCTTAGAAAATGAATTTAATCTCTGTGTCGCAGAGAGTTGGATTTCTTAGTTTCTTTGTAAAAAGAAAAACAGCTACTGGCTGAAGCCTTATATTTAATGTATGAGACTTTCGTACTTGGTAATGGTAATATTTTGTCAAATTCATCACCCATGAATATCTGTATGAAGCCACTTCGTGAAAATAATGAAAAACGAAAGAATACAAACAGGACGACAGGGAGAAGGGAGGGACAGAAGACGGAGAGATATTGCAGGAGAGTGACTCAGCCCGTCTCTTCATGCCAGCTGGGTTTCAGTCTGTCTGACCCATTGCTTTTTATTTGATAGGGGCCTGACTGGTACACTAAAGCTTGATAGGCAGGGCACTGGTGCTATGAGCTGATTTCAGAGTCCTAGCTATCCTGTGTGGGCTTGTCCTATCGTAACAGCTGGGGAATAGAGCTCGGTCGATAGCCCTTACAGGAATAGCTAACTTTTCTGTTGACTTACATCTAGATATACATCAGACTGCCTGTGGTGTGTGTGTGTGCGATGCGTGTTTATAGACTTGTAAATGAACATTGATTTTTTTGAACTGTCTACTCCAACAATCAGTTACCATCGCTACCAGTAAGAAGACTGTCAAACTGCAAGACAGAGGGAGAGACAGAGCAACAAAGACAGAGATGCAGAGTGTTAAGGATCCAAATTAAATGTCCTCCCGTCTCGGTTTCCTCCACCTTATCTGCGACTGACCATCTAAAAGTGTTTGTTTCTGAGTATAAAGTGCACAACTGCTCACCACCATATAAAGGGAGAACGTCAGCCTCATGGAGGTCTGCTACACGTACATTTAACTTGGAACAAATGAATTTGCATTGAAGTGGACTTCATATTTGTGAGGTTTAGACCTTAACATCTTTGCCTGAGAGGATACCTTTAATTTGCTCTATTATTTCAGCTAAAAACATTCTACATGCAAAAGTAATGCTTATAGTGTGATAATGTGGCCATTCTGCAGGATCGTTCCCCTGCAGTCACCCAGTAACCAGATGGTTACGTGATGCCCTTTGTCTTCTCATGTTTTCTGTCTGGCTCTTTATTGATATAGTATTTCTGTTTATGTACTGTATACTGCAATGCACACTGTACTGTAATATAGTAAGTAAAACATTATAATTATACATTTCTTAATTACTTAATTAATAATAGAAAATATTTAATGTGTAACTATGATCAATATCTTCATTTTACACAATAAAATTCATATACATATGAATTAAGTAGCCTCTCAAAGAAGCCTTAACTAAACTAACACTCATCTAATCATATTAACGGTTAAAGGGATTTAATAGTTCTCTGAAGCCATTCGACCTGTATAGAAGCACAGTCATGGACCTAGTTTGTATTTCCCAGATATTCCTGTTCTTTGTTCAGTATATGAGGCATGCATGGGAAAAACGCAGTTAGGTTATGTGAGTGTCTCTGTGCATCACACCTTTGATAGACTGGTGATCTTTACAGGGTGTGTCCTGCCTCTTCCCTAATGACAGCTGCAATAGGCTCCTGCACTCCTGCAACCCTTCAGAGGACAAATGGTTGGGACAATGGATGGAGGGATGACAAGTTAATGCCATTCAAATTAGTGCAGATGATAATTTACAGATTGATCGTGTGGGAGATAAAAGTCTTCTTTCATACTGCAATGTTTAAATAAAAAATTAAATACTGTTTCTGGAATTATAATGAAACTCGATTATGGATCACGGTAAGATGTCTATTCACCTTTCCAACCCTCTCTGCCCTCTGGTCAGGATTTTAGCCATGAATATACATTTTTTCTTTGCCTTCTGCCACTCTGCCTCGACCCCATTATTTGGGAAACCTCCACCACTGTGGGGGTGTATGGACATGAAACAGCATGAGTGGAACTCTCCTCTCCTCTCTGCCCACAAGCTCCCCATGCAGCGGACACCATATGCCACGTACACACACACACACACACACACACACACACACACACAAGGCTGCAAAGGCTACACCCTGGGGTTCGGTGCTTAGGTGCAATTTTCACAGCATCGAGATAAGCTTTCTGTCTTGCTGTTGCCATGACGATGCAACATCGGAGAGGGAGCGGCAAAAGAGTAATAAGGTGTCATGATACCACTGTGGGTTACCGGTGGCCCCTGACCCTCCAGGGCCAGTGAGAACACGAGGACGGGGGAAACAAGGACATCCACTAATCACCCCTTAGAACAAAATCTCACGCCTGGCTGTTTAAAGCCCTCTAACTGTGTTTGGGAACAACACAGGAGACAATGGAAATTCTTCTTGCTGTGGAAAATGGAGCAGACAGAGAAACAAGAAGGGGACGGGAAAGGCAAGACTCACTTTTAAATATGTGATCGAGACACACCAGCTGCATTTACTGGTGATATCAGTTCTTTAAATGGTTGAAATAAATCTGCACTCTTATCCTTCTGTTCTCTACTAATCGCATTTTTCAGGTGTGACTGGACACATTGTTCATTGATCATTGTCGCCTTGGATTCATCTACACTTGTGACATCTGCATGTCCTCCAGTTAAAAGGAAGCCCCAGCTGGTCAGCGTTGTGTCAGCACATCAAGCAGGTTTATTATATCAATGTCACATACTGTATATGAACGTATGTTCACTCTGCAGTGAGAGATACACCACAGAGAGATAGTAAAAGCAGAAAAGTGGCAACGCAGCTTTTGATGAAATAAAAGAGTGATTCTTGTTCCTTCCGTGTGGATTCAGGTTCCTCCACCTCCTATTGCACCCTCAGCTACTGCATCTGGGTCAGAGTAAAAGGCAGACGTATAAGTGCAGGGTGACTAAGTGTTTTAAGTTTTGGAGCGCTCGTGTGTGTCAGCGGTACACGTCTCAGCGGCGAGACACCAGAGCTCAGTGCTTGTGTGACATGCTTGCAGTGAGTTTTTTCTCTGTCCGTAGAGTCAGGGTGTGTCGCCTGGCTGCAGAAACCCCGTAGGTGTTACGTGCCAACTTGTGTCAGGATCCTTTGCGTGTATAGTGATCTGAAACAAATATCTGACCCCTCTCGTTTCAGGTTAAGTGAATTGTTAAAAATCCTAGTGTGTGGTAGCACAAGAACCGTGAAAGAACCGTTGTGTTATATTTGTATCCTGGAGTTCTACTGGAAACGTTATGGACAATTTACAATTTCAAACTGCTTATTTTTTTTTTATAATGGGCCTTTATTCAATAGCTGTGGTCACCCGCTGACTGAAAAAATCAACACTGTGAGTCTGAGAGTGAATGTCAGCTTGTGCCCTCCAGACTCAACAGCAGGGGAGCACGTTTACATTTTCCAGATTATACCTTCAGGACATGGAGCAATGCTCTGCTAGTAATTCAAGTTTGTGTCACACTCTTATATTGTGTCGCTTCTATGTGGCTCAGCCAGACAGCGCCATACTTTATCCTTTAGAACAGATGAAAGTAGTTCTAGAAGTGATTTTTGTCTGAGAGTCGAGAGTGAATGATTCAATATTGATTATGCTGACACAGTTTTTCTGTCTTGTGTGCGTTTCAGTGATTCTTCGTCACCCTCTCCTTGTCTCCTCAGTATCTTCACCTTTAACCCCCCCCCCGCTCTCTTTATCCCTGTGGGATGAGATGATGCTCACTTTCTCTCCCTCCCCTCTCTTTGCATTATTGATCAGCGTAATCTGAGCAGAGTGAACTTTGTGCCGCACACACGGACACACACAGACACGCACGCTGGTCTGAATCACCTCCTCGTCTTCTCCGACTTGATTTCTGTTAGATAAGACCATTAACTGAGCCAGGAGAGGGGGTAAAGTGTAAAAGGTGTACACTGTAACGCCATCCCACAATTTCATGTGTGAGTGGAGGAGTGCGTGTGTGTGTGTGTGTGTGTGTACTCGTGCAGCCTTTGGTGGAAGCTACACCTGGCTGATGTCTATAATTCAACCCTAGAGTACATCCAGGTCGGCTTGAAACATTTTCTGAAGGGGAAAAACACAATTTGATCGTCCTCAGCTGTAATGAAATGGTTCGAAGCGCTGTACTGTGACACAGTTAGCTATGTTTTGTATTGTTTCTATGCTTTGGCTGCCTTTCTAATGATGGGGAACAATATTGCTTCGTTGACTCCAATGCAGTCGCAGCACAGACAGAGTTCTGCCCTTGCTGACTTTTATATTTAAGAACATTAAAGCAACTTGTTTGCTTTAACTAATAAAATAACTAAGCAGCCTACAGTAGCTTAACTGGCTGCAAACTGTAAACCTCTTCTGGAACTCTACACTCACGTCTAACTGGTCGCCAAAGCATTGAATACAAAGCCTAACAGATGTTATCACCATCTAGTCGTAACACACTGGGACCATTCTTAAAAGTAACGATTTTCATCACACTTTGCACCATGACTAATTCTCCAGCGTTCTCCTCCTGCGAAAATAATAATTTTTCATGCAGTTATTTCGCGATGCATGCAGAACGAGGCATAAATGCAACTTTTCATGAGCTGTCAGTGATTTTAGCTTGTCAGCGATGTTTGGACAGCTGAAATAAGACCTCAATTACTGGCCAGCTTCTGGCACGAGTTAAAAACCTGAGGAGCACTGAAATAATAATTCGGTCTGGATATTACCTCCATTCTCACCTTGTTCACTCAAACCACCACACCGTTAATGTTGTTAAACTTTATATTTATATGTTAGAAATGTTCCTCCTACATTTCTACAGGAGCAAAGTCCTTTAATAGCTGACTTGTCTAAAATGTTATCAGCGGACAAGCAGGTAGATGGTTGCAGTGTTTATCAATGATCAACAATCAATACAAGATATGTCAACAATATGTAGTGTTTCTTGTATTTGATTGTAATAATAGCTACGTTAGCACAATGATGATTATAGGGGAGAGCACTGGTGGGAATTTTGCAGCTGCAAATCAGAAAATAAAGTAGTCACAGCCTTCTACGGTGTCTATAATGGTTAGAGCAGGGCATTAGCCGGATCGAACCACTCGCATCAGTGTGTGTGTGTTTCTAATTGCTGTAATGCTTCCTCATTACAAGCTACATTGGTGGAACTCCTGCCAGTGTGGTAGGAGGCGGCGAACTTCGGGAACCATATGATGGTTCCCGATGGTTCCCTCGGCATATTCGAGCGCGTTGCGCTCGAATATGCCGAGCGCGTTGCGCTTCCTAATTGTCACACGTAAACTTAAATGATCCCACGAACACAGAGTCACAACTGGACGTATAACAGAGAAATCTTCTGGATCACGTTTCAGTGAATGTGGCTTACACGTGGCAAAGCTTCACCTCTAACTTCGCTGGGGCTCAAATATGTGTTTGTGTCATGAAGACATCATGACCCTTAGTATTTCTCACAGTCAACACTAACGTGGATAATAAGACAAACGCGGGCACAGGTCAGGACAGCGAAACAAACGCAAAGCTATCTTGGCTTTCGTAGGTCAGAGAGGTGGAGAGTCTGTGTGTTCACGTGTGTGTCTGTGCAGGAGTTTAGCTCCACTTTGATACATCACAGAGCTAAAAACCCTCTTTAGAAGGAACGAATGAACTGGTATACAGACCACTGTTCCTGCGTGTGCCACATAGAAGTGTGATTTGTATAATTAAAATCATAAGTGATTCGCATTCGCGGCACTGAAATGTGGGTACGCTCCCTCTGTGCATGCTCCTGTGCAGGAGCTGTGCCTGGCTGGTGTCTGGATTCATAATTCAACGAGGAGTTTTTTTTTAGCGGTGATGTTCCAGGCCAGACAAAAGCACAGATGAGGGGGCGTCGTCTTCTTCTTCACAGCCTTCTCTGACTAAACCCCCTCATCTTCCTGTCCACACTATTACACCTCCCTCTCACTTACCCCTCCCCCATTTTTCTTTTTTATCTTTTCCCTACAGTACAGCGTTTCTTTCATCTTTTTTTCATGTTTTCTTCACCCTCTGCCTCTTAATTCTGTTTTCCTCTGCTTCTTTTCCACCTCAGCCCCAGCTTCACGACTGGGTTTATTCCTCCTCCATCATCCTTTGCAATCTTCCTCCTCGTCATCTCTCTCTCTCTGTTAGGTATATCTCTCTCTACTGTCCTGTTCCAGCCCCTCACCCCCCTGTTACTTTTCTCCATCTCTGTCTTCCTTCTCTCTTTGTCTGCAGGGGGCTGAAAGCTGCCAGTACATGTTGCTCCTGAGTGAACACACCCGCGCATACATGAACACACACAAACACCTCCCCAGGGGGTGTTGGACATCAGTCCGTCCCGCTGTGGTACCGATCTGCTCACCAAGGTGAGGGGGCGTCTGTTTGTGTTTCATCACTGTGCCCACTCATCTGAAAGGGTGAAGTTACGGCTGTATGGAAACCCGCTGGGGGCCTGGGTTGCCTCTTCAGGCGTGGTCATTGCATTTTGTGTGGTTGCTGTTTTTTTAGGAAAATATCCCAACACTAATAGCAAGACTTTAAAAATACATTTTAGGTATGTCTGATTGGCTGTGTGGAAAGTGATTTATTTTACATCCAGGCCAACAGGAATATTTGTATATGTTACGTCAATGAATAAAACAGCAAATAAAACAGTTGCTCTGATGAAATAGCACGAGGTTGGATTTAGGGACACACCTGTTGCAACAGCTCCTATTTGACCAAAGCTGTGTTGACCCTCATCAATGCTGACCACACAATGTTTGTGTTTCTAAATTGCCAGAACTATACTTTATCAAAAAAGCCTCATATCGAGCACATACAGGCTGAATCTCTCCTGATACTTTAGGGCAGCCAGACTCTCCCTGAAATAGTTGATGGTTCTCCTCCTCTCTCTCTCTGTCACCTGAACAACACCAGTTTTGGGCCCTTTCTCTGCCGCGGGCCTGGGACAAGTGACCCATTTGTCCCCGTGTTGGCAGGCCTGTTTACTGTGTACTGTACCTGTCCGTTCAGATCTACACGGGTAATGGATGTGTGGGATGTGATAGGAAAAGGATCCAGATCCAACTTGTTGTAGGAAGGAAGGTTAGGAGACTAGAAAAAATAATTTGGATAGTAATCCACCCAGAGTTCTGTCTGAACCAAAAGGACCAAATCACACTTTCCACCCTCCTTTAAACATGTTCACACCCTTAATAATTTCATATTGGGGACAGTCGTGACAGCAAAAAGAAGAGCTCCTTTTTTTATTTCAACAATCACTGACCATAACTGCAGGAATAGATTAGGCTTTAATATAAATCCTGTCATAAAAATAACACAAATTATTACTCACACCACTTATCTACTATCAGGCTAATTTAAATGACTTGCAGCAGCTACAGATGGGTGCGTACGTTTGGCCAACCTTGTCAATCTTCATGATTTTCCTTCAATTAGATATATCTAATAGGAGACACACACCTACCTAGATAATAACTAATGCACGTTTTTTCCCACTGAAAAATGTCTCTGTTAACTGCAAAGTATCAATTAAACTCATTAAATCAGCTTTTGAATGATGTCTAACCAAAAGTGCTTTCCATACTACTAACTACTTACTGTTTACTATTACTAAGATTAGTGTAAAGGGTTAAATCCTCTTCATGGCCAATTTCATGTATCAGCCAGTGTATTTGTGACCCAGTCCTGGTTTTAAAGCAGAATCAGCCAAAAGAGAAACAGCTACTTTATTAAACAGAACCAAGGTTGTGATGTGCTGATGTAGACTGATTCTATTTGTTCTATATATGTACTGCCATCACTTAAATGCTAGCAATGCAAATTCTTTTTGGGACAGCAAAGAAAAAGAAAAAAACCAAATTAGCCTAAGTTTAAATGTTGCAGTATTATTTATAGTGCACATAGAGAAACACGTCTAATTGCTCTGAACTGTAGACGTCTGTTGTTCCACATGTGGAGCAGGCTGAGGATTTAGTGAGAGGGATCTGGACCTGACCAGTGGATCTAAGAGCCCTGCAGATCAGACAGATGAGACCTTTCCAGAAATGTGGGTGCTTGTATTAGTTCACAACACTTTAACACCTAAGAACTACTTAGAGCCAAAAGCATGTGTTTACACAACTTGAGTTTATGCCTAATTATCATACAAATACCCTTCTCCTCATCCTGAATGATGTGCAGCCAGCCTCCACCCATCTGAGAGGTGTGAGCGTGGTGGTGAAGGCAATGTTTGAGTGTGTGTGTGTGTTATTACTGACAGCTTTTGTCTTCACAATACACCTCGGACTGGAAAAGCTGTACACAAAGCAACACATGGCCGCAGCGAATGAAAAGACGTCTAAGTCTTTGCAAAGCTGCTTTAGCCTTTATTTCCTAAAGTGCTCCCAATCACACCCTCATTAGGGATGACTGATTGCCTCTTATTTATTGTCTCCCAGATAATAACTCTCAAATTATCAAAGACCCTAAATTGCACTTAAAGTCAATACTTAATTTCTCCAGTCTTTCACGAAGAACAATACAAAATCATCACTTGAATTTTTTTATTCTTTCCCCACCTCACACCAAAGTCAACAGTGTTTTTCGAGTCTTTACTTTCATAATTATCTTTTTGTTCAGGCAACACTTAGGCTGCCGCTCGCTGATTATGGCCTCTCAGTTTCCATAGTAATGCTGAAATGAATTATGGTCATAAATGGAACAAAAGGGAAAAAAAGCAAGCATGGCACTCTGCCCTCTTCTTCTAAATGCTCACTTCAGCCCCATCAGTGCCGCGCTCCGCTGTGCTTCACTGGATTCACCCGCTCAACAGTTTTTCTATGTATAGTGGAGGAGCGGGAGCAGCGGGCGGAGGCAGGGGTTACAAGGAGAATATGAAACAGATTTATGATCATCAGGCTTGTACTTTTTTAAGTTGTCTAGGGAGGGGGGATTAATTAAAGTGAAATTATGAGGGATAAATTAGGGGAATGGGGAAGTTCGTTTGAGCGTCATGATGGAGGTTAACTTCATCCAGTTTGTCTTTTAAAACAAATTAAAATGAGCATTTTTTTTAATCAGTGGAAATATTCAGCCTTGCGTTTTTTGCAACAGTGATGCAATAAAATAAAATAAGATGCAATAAAGTCCTCTTAGTAAATCTGCTGGGAGCGCTGCAAAGATTGCAGTTACTGTAATATTTGGGAAGTTATTCAATTTACTTTCTTAAACCAACAAGATATTCTGGAAGAAATACTTGACTGACCGTTTTTAGGGCAAAAACCAGAGGACTACTTTCTATCTCTTTTTTTTCTCTTTGCTAACTTTAAGTAAAATAGTAAAATCCCCTATCTGGTTACTTTTGCACAAGAACAGAAAAAAAGTTATTCTTGAATTGGATATGGGATTTGTGGAATGAGTATTGTTATTATTGTGTTTTATTTGTGCCTCTCATGCTGTAATTCTTCCACAGTAACATATTGTGGTCTGTCCTACTGTCATTATTGCACATGTTGGTTTAGAAAGCTAAGCCTTACATCTTTAAAGTTGCTATTACAATAAACGCGTAAATGTGTTCCTGTGTATGGTCGTTTCTTCTAGGGCACCTGAGTAGGTCCATTTCTGCCATGTAATATTCTCAGAACACTATAACAGTAACATTTTTTTTGATAAAGTATTATGGGTTGGGCAGTCTATTTCCACTGCAACAAGGGCCCCCAACAAAGTGTAATCTAGGGGCCATGACTAGCTTAATCCACCTCTGCACATAGGAGTCACACAGGGAGCAGGGTCAGGCTGTGCAAAGACTATGTCACCATATAAGAAAATAGTTCTGTGGAGCCCAGCGCAAAACGTAGCAGTGATCCGAGGAATGAGGAGGCGAGGGGTAGTTTGAGTTTAAAGGAATATGGTTTAAGATATTGAACCTTAGCTAAATGTTGCTGTCTCAGCACGCTGTGCACATTAGCACCATCCTGTGCGGTGTCTGTTTACGTCGGTGAAATCGGGGATGTACACCAGCGGTTTTGTCACGATTTAAGACAGCGCTCATATCACAAAGGGAAACAAACAGCAGTGCCAGTGTGCTCTGCGGCGGCGTGTGTCGTGGCTCATGGCGCGCTGTTCATAAACGCCAACTCATGTGCATGTTGACGTTTATGAACACTGTCTGGCAAAACCACGCTAACTAAAATGAGTATTAAACACCAAACAGCAGGACAATAGAGGCAAAGTATGACCTCGCTGGCTCTGGATATTTGGGAGGGTGGATGTGCCATATGGTGGTGGGGTGACTTTCTCAGCTGGATGTATCTGACCACCAGCTCTCCTACTGAGAGCAAACCCTGTGTGTGTGTGCTTGGTTTGTGTGCTCGCGCTCCATAAAAAATGCCCCCATCTGCAATGTACACTTCTGTGGACGGGCAAATAAAGGTCACACTGCCTTTATCTGTGCGAATGGGTTTTCTTCTTTGTCCTCATTTCCACAGAGCAGGTAGCGAAACTGAAGCTCTCACTTGCTCATCATTACTGGGTTTGAAAAAAGAAAGAAGCTAAAAAACACCTCATACTGTGAGACCTTCAAAGGCGAGAGTTAAAGCTAAACGATGACAGCGCAAAGTGATTCTGATGTCTATTTCTTTCTATTTTTCAGCACAGTGGAGCGAGAGAGACCGGTGAAAGAGCTCTGGAAATGTCTGTTCTCTTCCCTTTCAGCATGACCAAAGCAACAGACAGCATGGCAACGAGGGAGGTCAGCAGTGGAGAGAAACGACAGAACACTAAACAAAAGGAGGGGAAACGGGGAGTGTGTTTGTGCACCTGCTGTACGAGCTGAGAGGAAGATGCCTTTGGGTCGATTGAGAAGATTGCTCATGCCAAAACACACCTCTGCTCCCTCGCCCTGGTCTCCGTTTGTCTCTTTCCATGTTGTCTCTGAGTCCACGCCACCCTCCTGTGATTATTATAACCTACAGCAGTCTGCGGTCCAGATGGACGGCTCGTCTCTCGTCAATCGTCTCATGTGCAGGTTTTTGTTTGTCTGTTGGGACGGCGGTGCAGACTGGTGTGAGAGCTTTGTGTGTACGTGTTTGTGATGGGATTAATTATAAAATAATACTACTACTTATTTATGTATAACTTCCTAATTAGATGTTAGCACAGCAGCCAACATCAGTTGTTATCATTATCATTTATCTGGATATTTATTTTATTACGTGTATTTTAATACAATCATCATAAGCCTAATGGTTGTGGACTGAAATAAATGTTTTTCAGATATTAGGAAGTGTTTATAATAAATCAAAATAAAAAATAAATTAGATATTCACAAGCCTTTTTATAAGGCTAATAATTCTACTGAATTTGTGTTCTGGCTTGACACTAGAACTACCCCTGTGAAGCAGTGAAAACCTGAAACTGTGCACCTAGAGATGGAAGCAGTTTAGCTGGGAACATGTTGGGTTCACTGGATGATCGATCCTCTTCATGGCCAACTTCATGTATCAGCCAGTGTATTTGTGACCCAGTTCCGGGTTTAAAGCAGAATCAGCCAAAATAGAAACAGCTACTTAATGAAACAGAACCAAGGTCCTGATGTGCTGATGTGATTCTATCTGTGCTGAAGGCCTATACTTACTAGCATCATTTTAATGCTACTAATGCTACATTTATTTGGAACAGCAAATAAAACAATAAAAAGCAAATTAGCCTTAGTTTAAAGGTTGCAGTATTATTTATGGTGCACATAGAGAAACACATCTAATTGCTCTGAACTTCAGAAGTCTGCCATTCGTCATGTGGAGGAGTCCGAGTAAGTGGTGAGAGGCTGAGAAAATGAAACATGGAAATTGAAGGCCAGCTCTTTGCTTCACCTCTCTGTCTCTCCCACTCCCTTTCTTTCTGTCTCTCTCATCCTCTCCCTCATTTTCCTGCTCACTCTTCCTCACTGTCTCTAACTTTGCCAGTTCAAAGCGAATGCTAAGAACCCAGCCTCACCCGATTCTGTCTCGGTTTGTTTGATCTCTCTGACGCGCACGCACAGAAAAACTTTCCCAAATATCCGTCAACTCAAAGGGACACCACTCTCAAAACGTTCAAACACACACACATGCACCGTGCATTATTCATGGAAAACAGTAAACAGAAATATTACATTATTCACAGTTTGATGTGTTATTATGTAAGGCTCTGTCTGTCTTCCTCTCCCTGTTGTTTAGTGTGCATGTCTGCTGTCTTGCTTTCGTCTTGTCTTACATCTGCACGCGCCCCAACAAATCCTCCACCTCATGCCCTCCCACTGCATATAAAAGCTTCACCACTGCGTGAACAAATGGGCTTCGAATCCGGGTGCCGCGCTGGCGTTGTACTGATCGTTAATGTGCAGTGGGCTGCAGTCATAAGGCACGTGTGTGTGTCTGCAGATTCATTAAACAGGAAGTTGGCTTCATAATTAATTTCCTGTCCTAACGTCTAGAAGATGGATGAGGATGATTAGGTGTAAGAGACAACTGCAACAAAGGAGATAGCAGAGGATTTGGCTCTGCTTGGTGGAATTGCCTCTTGTAGAGGGATCACTTGGGGAATACACTTTCCAACTGATTACAAAAGTCGTTTTCTGTATAAAATACATGGATAACTAAGAAACTGTGCAAGTGAAACAAACGCAATTATTTGATTAAATGTGAAAATAATACAAAATTCTCGTGGGTGATGCACAGCACATGACACATGTGACTGATGAGACAACGCACGTACCAGCTCATGCATTACATACAACTGTCTGTGCGCATCATTTTGCTCGAAGTTGAACATCTCCATGTGTGCACACAAAGCGTAAACCACAACACACTCGGAGTTCTTCCGACTTGTTGACTCAAGTCGTGTTAACAAAGAAAGCTGAAGTGCACTGAGCCGCTCTGTTCAAACAGCAGATGCAAACATGCACATTAAATGATGATGGTCCTATGTATATTCATCTGTGTGCTGCAGATGTAATACATTGTGTGTTTGCGTTTGACACCAGGTAATGAGTACAAACACATTTCCATCAACACTACCACACAGCAAATTTACTGAACTGTGCTGCTGAGGACATGACTGTAGCACTGGCACTCAAATTTTTTCCCTCTTGCAGTCACAGTGATCCTGCATATCTGATTAAGAGTGACACTTATATTAACAAGAAAACAACACAAGCAAATTGACAAAATACTGTTTGAATGTCAGCCACACACTTTGTAACAGATAATGACAGGAAAACACAGACTCACACAAAGAAGCTGCACTAAAGTCCTGTCATCCAGGGGAAGCTGGCTGCAGAAACACACAGCCTCAATGACTCTCTTTTCTCCTGTTAGTCTTGTTATACATGTCGTTTGGGCTGAAGTGCAGAGACTCACATCACTTGTCCTTTTTTTGGTTCTCTCCATCTATCTCCCTGTGTCACCTGGAGCTGAGCGGGCCTCCTTGGTGCTCTATACCCCCCGCAGGACACACCATTTACCTTGTGCCCTGACTTTGCTGTGTACCTGTTTGTGTGTGTATACATACACACTTTTTTCTTTATCTTTTCTCTCACTCTGACTTTGCAGATGTGTTGAAGGTCACAGAGACTGTAGACACCCTATTTTCACAGGAATTTTATCACACTAGAAAGCACATGTGAACATGAATGGGTGTTGCATATAAATTATTTGCAAATCCTCTCCCTAGTGAAAGCTTAGCTACTTAACCAGGCCTGAGATCTTTGCATCTCTCTTTGTGCCAAAGTGGTGCATGCGGGTTGGGGCTCATTTTGCATTTGTAATTTGACTTTGTCTCTGCATCCACCTCATCTTTTCTGTTACTACAGAAAGGTCTATATGTTTGTTTTAGAGTGTCACGGCAGCAGCCAATCAACATTGTCTGAGTTAAAGGGATTCCTACTCCAGCAGCCAGTTAATAACTGGGGCAGCCGACAGTTGCCTAAGGTAACCACAGGGGTTCCACAGGGCTCTGTCCTTGGCCCCCTTCTTTTCTCACTGACTTATCCTATCACTCCTATGCTGATGACACTCAGGTTTCATTCTCTTTTCCACCAGAGGATGCCACTATTTCAAGAATATTTTCAGTCTGTCTCTTGAACATATTTGCATGGATGTCTGAATGACACTTCCAGTTGAACTTATGCAAAAGTGATCTTTTGAGGCTACAACTCCCCTCACCAAAAAAAAATCTCAATTCAAATTGGCACCTACAAAGTTTGCGAAAAGCCTTGGGGCTTAGATGGATGACAAACTGAGTCTGAAGGTTCATGTAGCTGCGATCTCCAGGTCCTGCAGGTTTAGTCTCTATAACATTGGTAAGATTAAGCCTTTTCTCTTACAACACGTCCAGCCAATGGTCATCTCTAAACTTGACTATTGTAACTCTCTTGTGGGCCCACCACCTGCAAGAGGGGCTAGAGGGGTCGGGTGCGCAGAGCTACGGGTGGTGGCCGAGGCGTTTCGACCCTCGGTTGCTGAAACTGGCTCTTGGGACATCGAATGTCACCTCTCTGATGGGGAAGGAGCCTGAACTGGTGCGGGAGGTTGGGAGGTACCGACTAGATATAGTCGGGCTCACCTCTACGCACAGTCTGGGCTCTGGAACTGTTCCTCGAGAGAGAGGTTGGACTTTGTTCCACTCTGGAGTTGATGTGGGTGAGAGGCGCCAGGCAGGGGTGACCTTGCTCTTGGCCACCAGGCTCAGTGACTGTACGTTGGGGTTCTCCCCATTGGACGAGAGGGTTGCTTCCCTGCGCCTTCGGGTTGCGGGGAGGACTCTGACCATTGTCTGCGCCTCACAGCGGTTCGGAGTATCCAGCCTACTTGGGGTCCCTGGAGGACGCGCTGTGAGGCACTGCCCCTGGGGACTCCATTGTCCTGCTGGGAGACTTCAACGCTCACGTCGGCAATGACAGTGAAACCTGCAGAGGCGCGATTGGGAGGAACGGCCTCCCCGATCTGAACCAGAGTGGTGTTCAGTTATTAGACTTCTGTGCCAGTAACGGATTGTCCATAACAAACACCATGTTTGAGCATAAGGGCGTCCATAAGTGCTTGTTGAGTCTGAATGGACCATGTTCCGGGCCTCCATTGCCGAAGCGGCAGTGCGGAGCTGTGGTCGTAAGGTTGTCGGTGCCTCTCGTAGCGGCAATCCCTGAACCCGGTGGTGGACACCTAGGGAGGCCGTCAAGATGAAGAAGTAGTCCTATTGGGTCTACCGGCGGGCCAAGCGTGCAGCAGCGTCGGCTGTTGCAGAGGCAAAAATTCGGGTATGGGAGGAGTTCGGGGAGGCCATGGAACGGTAGCGGTAGAAGGAATTCTTCTCAATCCCACCAGCATGTCTTCCCTAGTGGAAGTAGAGGGATTCTGGGGTGGGCCCGTCCATATCGGGGGCTAAGGTTACCGAGGTAGTTGGGAACTCCGAGGTGCCGGGACCCCTGGGGTTCTGTTCATAACTTTTATGGACAGAATTTCTAGGCGCAGCCACAGGGCGGAGGGGATGCTGTTTGGTGACCTCAGAATCTCATCTCTGCTTTTCGCGGATGATGTGGTTCTGTTGGCGTCATCCAGCATCGGGATTACATCTCCCGGCTGGCTTGGGAACGCCTTGGGGTCCCCCCAGATAAGCTGGAGGAGGTGGCTGGGGAAAGGGAGGTCTGGGTTTCCCTGCTTAGGCTGCTGCCCCCGCGACCCAACCCCGGATCAAGCGGAAGATAATGGATGGATGGATGGATATTGTAACTCTCTCCGGGCCAGAGCTTCTGCAGTCACCATCAAACTCCTCCAGATGGTCCAAAATGTGGCAGCCGCCTCATTTTCAACCAGTCAAAATACACCCATGTCACACCTCTTCTCACCTCTGTCCACTGGCTCCCAGTAGCTGCTCACATTGGGTTTAAATCCTCGATACTTGCCTACAAGGCTGTAAACAGAAACACACTTATATCTTCTTATATCAACACACTATTATTTAGCTACACTCCTGGATGCCCTCTCAGATCTGCATGTGAGAGGAGACTAAAAACACCTTCTTCACGGGGTCTTCAATCACCTATTTTCCTTTATTGTCCCTGGCTGGTGGAGTGACTTGTCCTGCTCCATTCGACTACCTGAGATTATTACCACCTTTCAAAAACATTTGAAACTTGTTCAAAAAGCATTTCAAATTAGTCTAACACACACACACACACACACACACACACACACACACACACATTCACAATTTAACAATTCCTAGTATGTTTTTTATCTTAATAAGTTGGGTCTAATCAGGGCTCTTAGTTTAAAGCAACTCAGAATTTACAGATACCAAATCCTAATTGCTTGTGTCTTCTCCTTGTAGTTTGCTTTGGATAAAAGCTTCTGCCAAGAAAAGTAAAGTAAAGTTAAATAAAGTAAAGAAAAGGCCTACGCTGCTCCTGTATCTGACAAAATGAGACGGAACACAGAGAGACGAGGAGAAGACGGGACATAACTAAGTCATTTGTCTTTTACTGTAAGTGTCAGAGCATGATGAACAGCAGCCTTAGACACAAAGAGGTAGATGTGTATTTATCCATGATGAGACCATGCTGAGAACAAGAAACGGAAACAAATGTACTGTCTGACTCGGTTACCAGGCAACCTCAAAGCAACGTATTGCTTCTTCATCTCTGTTTTTTAGTTTCTTTCTCCTTTGAAAAATCATATACACCCTCATGGTGAAGGAGCTTCATGTCAAACAGACAGTGTGTGTGGACAGGGTTTAGCATTTATCATGAAAACTGATACATTAAGTAGAGATGGGTGCAGGATGGAAAAATGTGTGGTCTAAATGGACAAAGATCTTTGGCCCTGAGGAAAAGGGTGAGGTGAGAAAAATAAAAGTAAGGAATGAAAGTGTTTACCTGCTGAAGCTCTGCTGACAACCAGGCCTGGATTAAGTGTATTAAAATGGAGGAGATATGAGGAAGTTAAAGGACCATGCTGGGGGAAGGTGGAGAAGACAGCTGAAGGGTTCATGATCCATCTTCCAGCACCTGACACCAGATCAATACTATCTAAACTAAAGCAAAGCACCCACGTTTCTCCGTTTCACCTTGTCTCTGTCTTGCGTCCTGTTGTATCTTTGTCTTTTCACATGTACGTGCATGTGGCCACCAGTACACCATTCATTCGGACAGAGAGACAAGCCGACATCCTTTGTCATATAGGGCTTTTTAAAGGCTGTTACGGCTGTACAACTGACCCTTTATGTGCAAGACCTCAGAGGAGGTTCATGGATGTACTGAAAGAGGACATGAAGATGGCTGGTCTCACTGAGCTGGATGCTAGGGACACTACAAAGTGAGCTACAAGCTCCTTCAACGCAGCTGCAATGTGTCACCCCCAACAATGTCAACCTGTAACTAGGAGAGTGACGGTAACTGACCAGATACGGCTCATTAACCCAAAGTCTCTGTGTCAAGTCTTTGAGGCTTTGCACACAGCTCTGAATGTATGTTGACCACTGTGTGTTGTGGTAATGTCTATCATGATGATTATTAATGCGGGCCCTATTGTGTTACAATTGCAGAATGCATTGTCCAGTTTTTGTACTATAAGATAAAACTAATGGTCAACTTTTGATCTACAATCCCAAGTGGTGTAAACAGGTAAATCTGTCCTCTACATAATTCCTTAAGTAATAAATAGTTAAGGAATGAACACTTTCAGAAACAGTTCACACTGACGTTCGCTAGCCAACAGCTAATCCTAATGTTTTACATCACATCTATTCCAACCAGCTGTAAATGACCCACAGTTGATACCTGTGTCGAATGCTGTGTGTGGTTATCTGTGCTGTAATCCATGTCCTGCCAGAGTGACAGATACACAGAGAGGAGAAAGCACGGCAAACGAGACAGAGCACAGAGTATGAAGGCATGAGGGTGATGGGCTTCTTATGTCATTTCATAAGGCACCAGATGCTCCATCAAATTAAATTAACAGCTTAGCCCACAGCAAATGACACAGGCTTACTCTAACCAGAATGACATCAGGGAATTTTTACACTGCCCAGAAAACCCTGTAATGTTTTCACTTTTCCCAGACTGAAGCCCGCGTCCTCTCCCTGCCACTCATGTCTTACAGATCACTGGTGTAATGGACTGGCAAGAATTGATTATCAAACCCAATAGTAACAAATCATTTGATTACTAGTGGCAAACCCCCCCAGGAAACACAATTATTTCACACACATGGGAGGCAGCCTGTACACCTGCTAACTTAATGAAAGTTAATCAGTTAACAATCAGTACCTTCCAAATGATATTGAAGCTGATGAATCTAATTTTAATCCCATTATCTGAACTGCAATGGATGTGGTTTCTTCCTGCTCAGCAGAGACTTTAAACTTCTTTTTCCAATAAACAACTGAAAGTCGGTGATGCACAGAACAGTAGATTCAGTGGTATGGGATTATTTGTCACTAACTATACATTAAAGGTGAAAAAAACCCATCAGTGCAAGACACACAAACCAATAAAAAGAGACAGATAATCCACAAAATTACCACCGTGTAGCATTAACTGAGCATAAAAAAATCTGAATTTCCCAGACTCTGGATGATTATTTCCATCAGCAGGCATTTATCTACAGCCGCAGAAAATCTACCAGACTGGTCGACTTGTAAATATCATGTGACACATACTACAGCTAACAGATCTCAAGCAGAAAAGCAATGATGCCTTTTGTCTGTAAGCAACAAAAAGGAAGAACTAATAGCGTTAGCAGCTGACTGTGGGTTTCTGTCTATTAGACATTAGATGTCAGCAGTCTGATCTTTCCCTCTGAGAAATCCAGCATCTCTGTGTCTTACCCTGAGGGAGTGGGAAAGAGAGAGACTGAGAGAACCAGAAAACACCATTCTTAAACGCAGCAAACTCTATGAAAAGATTGTTTATTAGAATAAGTTCTAAAATACTTCAGTGTCAAACTAATGTTTACAATGAACCTGTCACACATTCCCAAATTTCTCCAGACTCTATTCTGGAAGCTGATGATTTAAAGGAAAAAAACTGCTAACATACAAACACAAAACAGAACACACGCATGCAAGAAACAAAAAATCGGAATAAAACAAACAAATTCGAGCTGATATGTTACTTGAAATGCAAACCTACTGATATTTTTTTCTTTGTTTGGTGTCCTTCTTTGCACTTCTACAATAACACCATGCAGGAAGGAACACTTTTAACACACATACATCATTTATTTTCAGAATTTTCTGTTCATCCGGGCCTCAGGTAGCTGTTGTTGTTTTTATGTGACGTATGTTTCTCCATTGGTTTATTCATTGGTGCCTAGCTCACATTTCACTTGAACATGAGTCATGAAAAAAGGGGTTAGCATAAACACAAACATAAGACAGTGGACACACACACACACACGAAATGTGTATGCTCACTCCTCCTGCCTGTATTATGCCTCCATTTACTGAATAATGTATGAGTTGTTTGCGAGTGTGTTTCTCTGACAGATGCTCTCTTCTGTCACTCACTCGAATGCTTACCCCCACCCCCACCCTCACACACCTCTCCCCAACACACATACACTCATCCTGGATATGCACAGAGGTCACACAAGGGCATCATTGACACAGTGCGATTGCCTCTGCAGGAAAACAAATGCAGTCCCAGTTATACCGCACATCGTCACAGCTGCTTCACAGAACAATGACTCGCATTCATGATTCATAATAGTCAGCTGAGGACAGGAGTAAAGGCTTGATTAAGTGGATGTTGTTCACACAAAGCAGAGGAGTAAATGAGAGAAAGAGCCGGCAAGGCTTTCTTTTTTATGTCGGCATCAGTGGAACTGATCACAGCTATGGAAATCAAGATGAGAGGCTCGAACGAGGGGCTTTTGGAAATGAGAAATCTGCTGGCGGTGAGCACAGCCGTCCAATTTCCTCTCCTCGCTCTTGCAGACTCTGCCTATCACCACCATTGATCTAGTGTGTCTGGGGGACCTTTCTCTGACTCTGGTCTGTCTGCGAAGAGAAACAAAAGGAGGCGAGTGGGGGTGGGTATTTAAAGGAAAGACGAAGATGAAGAAGAAGAGCGAGGGGAGGAGGTGACGGGGATGAGACAAGATGAAAGGCAGCGGTGGAGACGTAAGGACAAACAGGAGAAGCGGTGGAGGAGAAAGGGGGAAGAGAGAGGGGCAATCAAGGTGCAAAGTGAAAAGGGGTGAGCTCTTTCCCTGCTACGGTGCTGTGGTAAAAGTCTTACTTCAAACCTGAGCCCTGGGTCTTTCTCCGATCTTGATGACTTACCCTGCGGCGAGTACATAATGAATGTTCCCCTGCTCTCCGCGGACCACAATGAATCGCAGGGCAATTTATTTCCGGTGAGCACAAGGGCATAAAAGTCACACAGCCAATAGCTGGTAAACCTGCCGGATGAACCGGAGTCTGACTTTCTCATGGAGCGAGAACACTGGCTCCATCAGGTGTAGCAAAAATCAAGGGCTAATTCAGGCCTCTCATTCTCCCTCTGTCACTTCACTATCATACCAGATTAGCTTTATTAGCTATGCCATCACAGTACATTTGCATGGCTAGGATTGATGTTCATGGAGATAACTAAGCTAGTTTAAAATACTTGCTCCTTTACTCCTGTATCACCGTTGTCACCCCGGCATCAGGTTGGTTGTTATTGCAAATTGTTGTCCTTTCCCTCTTCTTCTTCGTCTTCTCCTTCCGGCTGATCCCGTTAGGTGTCGCCACAGTGGATCATCTGTGTCCATCTCACCCCACCTCTAGCATCCTGCTGGGTCACACCCACCATCTGCACGTCCTCCTTCAGTACGTCCATGAACCTCCTCTGAGGTCTTCTCCTCCTGCCTGGCAGCTCCATACTCAGCATATACTCACTGTCCCTCCTCTGTGCATGTCCAAACCATCTCAACCTCGCCTCTCTGACCCGTCCCTCTGATATACTCTTTCCCTTTGAAGCACGTCCAATCAAGCACAGGTTTTTCTGCCCATTAAAACAGAGCAAACACATGTTGACATTAGTGACCCCACATCCTTGCTGTGGATTTCACCAATACGTGTTGGTCAATAGCCTGCTAGTTTCCCCATTATTGTCACCAACTAGAAGGTAGGTTTTTAATTTAAGGGCAATGATATGAACCAAAACAACAACGTTGTGGTTCATAAAGCCAAAGCAAAGAGAGTATTTACTCAGCTCAGTGTTAATTCTCTGGGTTTTTCACGTTACAGATTGTGATTTGATAAAAATATAGATGACTTCAGCTTTAAAGGGTCAGTCGAACACATGCAGAACACAAATTGATGCTGCGGTTATTTTTTTCGTGTGTGTTACACGTCTGGTCTCCAATCAGTGATGTCACAGCAGGTGCTTTGCCTTTGACAGCTGATGGAAAGCCCCCGCTGTGACATCACTGATTGGGGTGTGGTGAAAAATGCAACATGTTAAAAAGTTCTGACCCAGCAGGAGCGCCGGGGCGGCAGTCTTCTGCTCTGTGTGAGGCTGTGTTGAATATGTTTTTAATGAAGCAGCTTGTTAACGCAGAGATCAAGCACTTCCAGGACTGAAGTCAACAACTTTATTTCAGATTGTTTACATAAAGGTTGACTTTTACACGTTCTGCGTTTGCAGTTGTAAGTGATGTTGTGTAAGTCAGCCGGCTGAAGGAACGCGGTTTGTAAGTCAGGCCAATGTTGACATGGCATTCAATCACATAGCTGTGAAAAATCATTGCGATATGTTATCATTAGAACAAAATAGCCAATTTGTCACTCCATTATGCAGACACACAACTGTGACTGTGCACACACACACACACACAGAGGTAGTCTTTTTCAAAGCTTTTTCAGCGCCTCAGTGTACATCATGTTGTTTGGATAGCAGAAGTGAGATCGTTTATAAAGCCCCAGGGGTCAAATTTCCTGCAGAGGAGGGTGAAAGGAAAATATGGACGAGAAGAGCTGCAGTGTTCTCTGACCAGGAGGGAGACAGACAGAGTTGTAGTTTTGTTTTGTTATCGGACTGATGAGTGTGGAAAGAGGCTGAGTGCGTGTTTGGAGAGTAAAGCGTGAAAACAGATAAGAAGGAGGAGGGACGTGGCGTGCAAGAAAAGGCGAGAGTGGGGAGGGAGGACGATGCCCTGTCGCATTTGTATCACGCCTGTTTGAGTCACCATGGGGATGGACGCATGCTGCAGACACAGTTCACCATGCAAGGACGGCTTGTCACCTTATCACTCTGTCTTGCCCTTTCATGCTCGTTCTTTTTCCCTCCAGCTTTCATGTCTCTTTATTCCCTCTTCTATTTAATTCCTTAACCCCTAACCCTGTTCTTCCCTATTTGCAGCCAATGTAGCCAACTCTGATGGATTCTAGCCTTGAACTATACCCTGCAACTAATACAAAATCCACAAACTTCCATTTTTCATTTTGCCTTTCATACTATGTACTTTAATAAATGTCAGGCCATCTTGATGCTTGATATGTGAATGCTGCTCTTAAGCTAATGAGATGCACATCATTGCATGCTGCTTTCAACAAACCTACACACTCGGTTTGCAGGTCAGTCTTAATTAAGAAGTCTTATCATTTTGCCATCTATTGAAATTCTCCTCAAAACCCAATAAGCATTCTCTCTAAGTACTTCACTAGCAGTTGAAAATAGCAGCATGCACAGGCTGGGTGTAGCATGATTGCCCCCTAGTGGTTGTATCGAAGAGTCTGCACCTAGAAGAAATACACATCTGTCTTCATTCTTGTGTGCTTGATATTTTTTCTCAATCTAAATTTGAACTCGTTTGTCTCTAAACTACAACTCTTGTCCATGCAAAGTTTAAGTGCTAACACAACACAAACTCAGTCATTTTACTGCTTCAGTGGTTGCTCCTTTATTTTCCACTTATCACAAGTCTTCCCACATGCACTAGACTTGGTCTTCATATTCATTTGACTGGAATCAGCTGCGCTAGACTACCCTGGGGTTAGAGAGCCACAGTATCACTGGAACTTCCTGATTAAAGTCCTCCTCTGTCTCCTGCTTTGAAGTCAGTAATGATATTCAGCAGACCTGGACAACACAGAATAAGAATTATAATGAATGTGAGAACTGAGATTGGTTTGGGAACTGAAAGTCACCATACAACGGTGTTCGGGGACATAGTTTGCACATTTAAAAGATAAAATTTAAAAGGCATATTGTACAAAATACAACAATATGTCTTGAAAAAAGGAGAAAATATAACAGCTTAAATAAAACCCAGAATGTGATTGGCATGGTTGTTTGTCTCTTTGTCTGTCTGTTGGCCTGCGATGGACTGGCAATCCGTGCAGGGTGTACCCCGCCTCTCGCCTGGAGACAGCTGTGATAGGCTCCAGCACCCCCTGTGACTTGACCTGGGATAAAAGGTATATAATGGATGGACGGGTGGATGAAACCCATCAGTTGGACACTGAAATTAAATAACATCCCCAATCAACAGAAGGAAAAGTGCTCTGGCATTAATTATTATTGTTATTTATGGCGGTAAGTCCAAACATACGTTTAAAGAATGAGTTAATGGAAATTAAGATGAATATTTGTCTGAATGGCTTTAATGACATCACTGGTACATGCTAATGTATCATAACCTACAGTGAGATTGTGTAGACCGTATGCAGTTGTAGTTTTATAACATTTCAATGGTATTCAGTGTCTGTCCTCGATTCTGATATGATGCTGCACTGAAATGTAATATATTTGCACTCCCATATAGCCTTGAGGTTGAAAAATGAAAATGTTTTATAATGCAAATCTTAAGCCTACTGTAAATATATGTACTCTCCTCAAAGACATTCGTTTTAATGTACATTTCTCTTTCTTCTTGTTTGCATCGTTTTGTCCTGTCTGTTGCCGCATGGCCATAGTTGGAGAGCCGGGGACATATTTCACTGCAAGTTGTACAAGTATAACTGTGTACGTGACAAATAAACCTCTTGAACCTTCAACCTATTTATTACCTTTGCGTATGTAAATGTGCAGATTTAAGTGTCAAAGAAACTAAGTGCATTTACTCAGTATCTTAAAAGTACTAGTAGTATTATTATTGATGCCATTTGACTTTACTACTGAACAACTGCACTTTTTAGTGGGAAATATTAAACTGCTAGTCCACTACAGTTATTTGACACTTTGTCAATATAGTCAAACAGTATAATTATAGTTTGGATATTTCTTACAAAACAGTTGATCTGCGCAGCGATAAAGGATGCATTGTTGTAGGTAGTACTACCAAACAAGTCACGAAACAATCAGAGTTTAAATATATACTGGGCTTTGAGATACCCTATAGAAATGAACTATTCTCTGCAGTCTGTATTTACTTTTGTACCTTTACTGAACCCTTTATCCCACTGTGTTGTAGTGGAGTAGCAGCATAAAGTAGCATAAGACAAAAATTCTTCAGTGAAGCACTTCTCCTTCAACACTGTATTTAATTACAATACTTGAGTAAATGTACTTAGTTGATTTTGTCTTTAGCATTGCCCTCTGCAGGCTGTGGGAGGAAACGGCTCCTTAATCATACTTCCCACTCTCACAGAAGGGTGGCAGCAGATACCAACATCTGAGATCAACCGCGTGTCAGCCAGGAACTGATTTCCTCTGCTGTTTATGTTAGTAATTATAGAGTCATTAAACCTCAAGCATCCTCCTCAGCTGTGAAGGCAGGCTATTGTCTATAGATCAGTAAAACTGTGTGCGCGCGCTTGTGCGTGCACATGTTTGCATGTGTGCTGATTGTGAGGAAAAGGGCAAGGGAGAAACCAATACAGGAATAATGCGAATAATGGCCCATAATTAGGGGTGAATGTTTACACACTCACACACACGCTCACACACACACAGAGACAAGATGTGCACACATGCAATAGCCTGAGGTAATTTGGCGGCACTAAATGAGATTATCAGTAGCAGGGTGATTAATGAGCATCCCTACTGCAGAGCTTTATAATCAACAGTCACCGCTCTGCTGTGATGCACAGTAGCTAGAGCTGAGTGCAGGTACACAATATCTAGCCCCTGCTGCTAACATCAGCTTCTCCCCCCACCACATCACAACATCAGGACGCACAAACAATCAGCAGAACTCTGAAGTCATCACTGGGGTGTCAGGGAAACTTTTAACTGTGTTACTGAGCTCGACTTCTACAGTTATGGACTGAATTCAGTTTGTCTGCCTATCTCCTAGACAAAGCTTAAACAGTTTCATCTGGATAGAAAAACACAACAACAGGACTGTCTAGAGTTTGTACTTGTAGTATTGTATCAAGCATAAAACCACAGAATGAACATCATAATCAGTCTTTATGTGATGTATGTGAAGAGATGGTATTAATGTGTTTTTCTGCATAATTAGCAATATTTATTTTTATTTCAGAAAATGGTGGAAACTGTAAAGGCTGAAGGTTTAAGTAGGAAAACTTTGGTTTGCACTAAATAAGAAATAATTATAGGAGGTGCAGTCTACAGAACTAAAAGTCATTCTTTCGGGTTACGTGCAACTGCGGCATCGAGCACAATAACACGGCTCCATTACAGTATTCATATACATCAGCGTCATAACTATAAGAAATGAACACAAATGAAATTGTGTTAGTTTGAGTTGACATTTCTTTACAGCATTAATTAGTTGAGCCTTTTTGTGTAAAAGCTAAGCTAATGCGCGACAGGAGGATGTGGGACAGACTACTACATCTTCTGTACTACAGGTATTAGGCAGGTTTATGAGAAATTCTGTATTTTTTTTGACAAACTCAAACTGTAGCCAAACTGATGATTTAGAAATATACATTTTGCCAAAGACCCATAAGTCAAACCATTTGTCAGGGGTTTGCATTTTAAAGAACCAACACAGGCTAAATGAGCTCAGCAGCCATCAACAACAATCTGTCTTATCCTCACCTCAGTGGTGGACAGAGCTGTTTCACCGTCTCTGTGTGAAGACACCTAGATCAGATAATGCTCTCTAAGTCTCTACAGTGAGCTTTTTGAAGTAGCTCCAGTGAACAGCAGCCCTCCCCCCTGCCTTCACCCCTTGTTCTGCAAGAAGTGTGAAGTGTGTGCGGGGTGACCAGGTCGGGGTGACTGGGTGTCCCTCCATCTCCATATAGGCTGTAGGCTACAGCTGCTCCTATGAGATTGGTACCTCAAACACACAGACTGTGCCTTAGATGTCCCCGCATGTATGTGTGTGTGTGCCTATATGTGTGTGTGTGTGTGATAAGGGCCAGAGGATAGCGACATCTTTATGGTGTAGATTATCCCATCACTGCTGTATTAAATACAAAGACAAGGGATGGCAGGCCAGTTAACCAGCTGCTGCAGCACCCACCCTGACTGCAACCTTTCACCTTCACGGCAGATATTTTTAATACCTCTCATCACGTAAGGATTCATTGCTGCACTGCTCGACATTGTGCTGCGTCTTTATACCACTGCATACTTTATGTGGGATGTAAAGAAAATCAGTAAAAGACTAGTCCTGGACATTTATTTGTACTAATATATAAGTTGCCAACAAATATTGCCTGATGCAGAGTTTCCCCCTGTCACTGTCTAAGATGTATTTCAAAAAACAGAGACGATCAGTGAGTCATTGATCCGAACTAACACACAACATACTCCAGTTTTACTTACGAAGTGTATTCACATTCATACTTTATATATTACTGTCTCAGAAAATCAAAACGTAAACCAGTAAGTTCAGCTCCTATGCTATTGTGAGCATTAATACTCGTGCGCTGATGTGTCTGCATCGCTCTGCATTTACACCACCCAACTGTGGGGTTCATTGCATCGAGCAATTACAATGGTTTCTAAATGGCGTTAATATATGTTGACCAGCAGCTACTCTAAACGCAGAAAAAACATAGACGCAGACATGATCTGTATGATCACTGAAGCAGTGCGGCGCGCTAACGAGGGAACCAGTCGTAGTTGATGCAGTCTGCGTAGCCTATATTTTTGTGATTGTGCATGTCAGGTTAGCATAGGCTACAATGGACAGTGCACAGTTACTCTGGACCTGTGCCCTAACTACAACATAGAGTTGTTGCTGAAGCATAAAACAGCCTTAATGTTTAGATTAGATTAGATTCAACTTTATTGTTATTATACATGTACAAGTACAGGACGAAATGCAGTTTAGGTCTAACCAGAAGTGCAATAAGCAGGATACAGGTAAACGTTAAGAGTTATGAGTAATAAGTTAAGAGTATACGTAGTGTGTTATGTACAAGAAGAAACTGACTAATATTTACCGATGGATGTGCAGTGATATGAAAAAATATACAGGTTGTATTAAATATAATCATGAATTAGAAGTAGATAAACATATTTACAGATTGCTACAGTGATTATAAATGTGCAATGGATATGAACATTTATAGGTGGATATGTGCACATATGTGCAAGAGTGGATTGTGCTGCAGGAGCAGATGCGAGTTGAGAGACATAGACAAAAGATGTTTTTTCTGTTAGTTCATGGTCATTTGAATTAAATTAAATCAATATACCACAGGCTTATTCTATAAAAATATAAAACAGGTTGTAAAAAAGCTGCTGGATTTTTCATGAACAGCATTTCATCAGTAAAAGTATTTCGCTTTTACGTGTGGTGTGCAGTCTAAAACATAAAAACATGGCAAACAGTTATGATCCTGTGGCAAAATCAAATCACAAAAGTTTAATCGTGTTAAATGAACATGCATGAAATCTAAAACACTACAGAGACACTAAGAAAAACGTTATACTCTTCACTTTAAATGAAGGTGAACTATATAAACCATTATTAATGCAACATTCAGACCTCACTCGTTCAGTGTTGCTGCTGATAGTTTCCAAGCTTGAAGCTGAGCCACAGAGCGCTGAGTGAAAGTGTGTGTGTCTGTATTCTCCCCATTTATCATCCCAGCTATCAATATTTACCCTGACCTCATCACTATTCATCTGTTGATGCCTCAGCGTCGCTGGGTTTGATTGTTCATCATCCTAAATAAACATGTGGTGTGGAACAAAAGAATGCATACGGTAGGAAAATGAAACTGCTCTTGTGCTGCTTTCTGAATTAGTAACATGTGGAGAGTGGAGGCGCCTGGCGATGACGGCTGTCCACACAGGAAATCTGCTGATGCTGGCGTCTTCCTAAATTTGTTCAGTATGTTTCCTCAAATCACAAAGTGACAGTCTAATGACACAGCACACAAGTGTTACTGTCACTGCTTAAATATGTGCTGCTGCGTGTTGTTTAACGTGGAGCTTTGATTCTTTGATCCCACGGTGAAAGGCAGACTATACAATTTCACTTTGCACCGTTTCCACATGTATTTGTGTGCAGCATACACTGTGGTATTCTGGATGCTCTGCCCTTTACTCCTCCAGCTCTGTTCCTGCTCTCTTCGTGCAGACTGCCATTTACAGTGGTTGAATAATTGAGGAGTAACATTTGTGTCAGATGTCCTGGAGTGTGTGTGTGTGTGTGTGTGAGCAGGACACTTCTTAGGAACAGGTCACACACCCGCTGGTGTGGCGGCAGCTGATGAGCCATTATTAGCAACGTCATCACATCTTCTTCAGTGTATTATACCAAAGGACTTGCAGAAAATAACACGTGAATTAGAAAAAGTAAAACTAAAAATCTGAGAGCAGCAGTTCTCAACAACTCAAACAGATATTTATTAAAGGCTGTAGACCATTTCATGTTTTTCTCAGACATGGTGGGCAATGTTATTTGTAGCATGCGTAGCTCAAACAACAGTGAATTGTTACGGGCAGCAATAAGAGGAACTGTGAACATGTTACAGTAGAATTTAGTTTGATTCCAATTTCAAATACAGATTTAGTTGGTTTTGGTTTTCTCATGATTCATTTTTTTTTGTTTTCTTACGGTATTTTTTAAGTTGTCAGTTGTTATTCATTAAAACTGAAACGATTCCTGAGTCAAAAAAAAGTAATGAATCCACAAGACTTCCTGTGTTGCCATTTTGTGCTGCTCTTGTAATAGTTCATTACCCCTTACCTCTGAACTTCAGCGCCTCAGAGGTAACTGAGACCGACCTGAGGATTAATCTCCAAAATGGCTGCTCCCCGAGCTGTTTATCCACTGACCTTTTATTAAGACCTGAATGAATACTGTTTCACTAGCAAACACAGGCAGACCCAATTAATCAAAGCCTTTTGTGTGCACATACATCTGTGTGTGTGTCAGATTTCAGTCTGCACACCTCACGACTGTGTTTTCACGCTGCACAGTGTTTCTTTAACCTCTCCTAGACTCCTCCAGGCCTCACCAGGATAGGAATCACAACAGACTTAGGTTACACATGTCCTACAGGGCGTGTGTCTGTGTGTGTGTGTGTGTGTATGTCTGCACGCCTGTAGGTGTGTCTGTGTGCTTCAACACCCTCAATTTCAACAAGGATTAGTTCTGTATTTTTGTTTCATCAGTTTTCGGACGGATCCCCAAATATGTCTGAAATCAAATTGGGACAAGCGGCGCCCTGTGCAGATGTTTGGATGATAAAGCCACTTCTACCTGAGTAGGTTTGAGGCTGTTGAAAATTCACTCAACAGGGGACAACACCCCAGCACACATACACACACACACATACACACAGTACCACATCCTCCTAAATCATTACAATAATCCCCCTCAGTCCGGATCTGGGAGCAGAGCAGGGACTCTTTCACTTAAACCAGGCGCTGGCTCAAACAAGAGGCCACAGCGGACCACCACTGGAGCTGCAGGAAAAAAACTGAGAAGAAAAACACATGGGCCCATACGCAGAAAACACAAACACACACACACACACACACACACACACACACACACAGGGAGCAGCATAGGTGCTGCATCAGTTCTTCTTCATGAAATATACAGTTCAAAGCTGCAGCAGAAGCTAAAGCTGAATAGTGAGCGTGCATAATGGCATTTCCATACTGTGTCACACAAATGTATATTCACAATACACACGCACACACGCGCTCCGAGAGGCAGGGGCACTATAAACAGCTCTTTATATATCTCCCATTGAAATCGATTTGTTTACGGTCGCTCGCCAAAGGGACCAAATCTAACAGTTTTCCCTTGAATACATTAGACGGTGAGTGAGGTTCGGAAGTGATAATGACTTCCCCTGCTGCTCTCCCTCACCCCCCCCTCTCCTTCCTCTCCCGTTTCCACTCGTCTGTGTCTCAGATGGAGATTTAGACGTGTCCTTGTCTGATTGAAGCCGAATGGACTGCTTCTTCCCTCTCTCGCTTCAGTTTCAGGCACAGAACTGCTAAGTCAAAGCGCTACTGTCTTTGCTGCCTCACTTTATTCCATTCCTCTGTAGGGAAAGAGCCTTCCTCCTTTGGGCCAGGGCTACGGATGTTTGCATCAGGGCATTGAAATGAATAGCTAAGATACAAGGACCTCAAACTTCATCCCTCACAAAACTCATTTCACTCCATTAGTACAGTTTCTTTGCTCTTATGAACACTGCTGTTAACAAAGATCAACTCAGAGATAAAAATGTTGCCTGTATTACAGTCAATCTAACTGCTCGTATGTCCTGAACCATAGGCCTGATAACGACCGCTCTTTGACCTGATGACACCCGAACTGTTAGCTTCAATGTTTCAGCAGGTAAATGTTCTGAACTTACATAGCGTGCACACACACACACACACACACACACACTCACACACTGATGGCTGACCTGACGCAGTGTCTCGCCCAATGACACTTTGACATATGACTTATGAGTAAACAAGCATTTGTTAATATGATTGGATGTTACAAGTCAGCTGATGTGTGAAACATCTTCTGAAGGATCCAGTGATTGAGAAGCATGAATGAAGCAACTGGTGCCAGTATGTTACTGTAAGCATGACTTCCATGCTACACCTTGAAGACACCAGCTGCGTTAATCCTGTGTGTGTGTGTGTGTGTGAGTGTGTGTGTGTGTGTGAGTGAGTGTTTCTTCCATGATTCTGCTCAATTTCGCACAGATAAACATACATCATGCTTTTTAAATTCAGGCCATTTCGCAAGAGAGTGATGCAACAGGGAAATAAAGAATAATCTTCTATAGGTACAGGGAAGAGATGTTTTGATTGTTTATTGCAGCAGTGACTTGTTCAAAATTCAATTAAATCAAATTTGGTTTTATTCACAAATGCATCTTTAACATGAAAACAATTATAGAATAATTTACATTTAAACATCATTGCAGTTTTCCAGTTAAGTGTTTTAATATTGAACAGCTTGCACGTGCCAAATATTGCGTTAAAAATAAGTTATGGTCCGACGGTCGTGTGGAAACCTATTCATACATTGCTTCGGTAAATATAGGTTGGTTCAATATAATGATTCAAATGGTGCACATCTGTGGTCATAAGCCGATTTACATGCAGTCTATCTATTATATGTCAGATGAAAGACTTTTTATCACCACTAGCAAATATAATTAATACACGAAATAATAAA
>JAUMTR010000003.1:13431791-13464959 GCA_032270685.1 Microctenopoma stevenorrisi
GGGGAGATGGGTCTAAGGTTCAGCGGCGCAAGGTGGCAGGCACCTTCAAAGTTTCCCCAGGAACTTTCTAGTTATATATTTTTATACACTATTTTATATGGGCAAATACCTGGATACTAAAGATTCTTCCTCTTATTATTAGAGTTGGTATTTTTGGTGCAATAAAGACAACATACCCCACAAAGCGAAGGCTACTGTCATTTTTTGCTTTGCTGGACATGAAGCAAGTCATATCGGCTCAATTTTCATTTGTGAAGACAAAAATCACATGCACAATTAGCCGCTCTCTGAGGGCTGCACAACAGTTGGCCTCACAGCAGACATGTCACGTCGGGAAATACAGGTGGAAACGTTACTGACGTTAATGACAGCTGCGTTCCATTTAGATTTTTGGGCACCTGATACTGTGTGCGCGCTCTGAGCAGCACAGCCGTCAGTGTTATTAATTACACCTGTGATTTGCTTGATGACAGGTTAAAAATCTGCTTTGAAAAAGAAAAAGACACCCTCCTTTTTACGAGCTTTGAGCCCCCCCCCCCAAACCAGGAAATCCTTTTAATTAAGAAAAAAGAGCAAGAAACCTCAGGAAGTGCAACAGAGGAGATTTGTATCTTTAAGGTTTTCAGAATGACGCTACGACCCTTTTTTGGTGGGAAGAGGGTCGTCTCATTTCTCGTTACGTCAAGGTTTCCCCTAAAGGCCGGGACGTAACCAATAACAAGCAAACATATGTGGACTATATGTGTGCTGCCAAATCAGTGAGAATCTGAGCCACATGACCCGCTCTCCACCACTGAGATGTCCTTCTAAATCCCTGACCTGGAAAGATAACTGTAAAACTATGATACTGATTTAAAAACTTTAAATTGAAAAAAAAAAAAAAATGTGACACAGGGTGTTTCAAGAAAATTCAATCTGATGCCATTTTTTATTCCTTAAAATAAAAAATGACATTACAGCATATGCAACTTTTCAACAAAACGTGCAACACTGAATAAGGAAAAAGCCACACGCGTGCACACACACACACACACACACACACACACACACACGCGCAGTGAAGTTTGAGGGGAATATGGCTGGAATGTGAGATCGTCGACAGAGCATGTGGAAGGGAAGAGGAGGCAGCAGCTTGCCAGAGTGTTGTTATTCAGGTCCACACTCCACGGCATCTGTGTCAGCTAATGAGAGAAACTCAGCTCTGTTTCATCTAGTCTCCCCGGACCAGGAATTAGCATCTCCAAAGACAGACGCAGCGAGGGGGACAGAGGGAGGGAGGGGAGAAAAAGAGAGAGGGAGAGCCACAGAAAAACAGAGGGACGAAGAGAAAGCTAGAGAGAGAGAGGGAGAGAGAGAGAGAGAGAGAGAGACGAGGTGAAAAATACGTGTGATCGACAGAAGAAGGAAGGGGGTGGGGGGTGGGGGGGTTTAGAGGAGACTGGCTTCCGAGACAGGGATGTGAATATAAACATAAACTCTGTGTCTCTCTGTCCCTCACACACATGCTGCAGCATATTGACAAGGCTAAGCTAAGTGAGGTGGCGGAGAGCGAGACAGCCCTTAATAGGTCCCCGATGGACCCCTGAGATGAGAGGCCAGCCACTCAACACAGAGGGGGGAGATGCAGGGAGGGGAGTCGGGGGTCACAGGTCAGAGGTCAGCCAATCATTACACCCTCCCCAAGCCACTGCCGCACGTTCCTCCTCCCCACTTGACGGCACAGTGCCTAATGATTATTAACACGTTAAAACACTTAAGGAGCGCTGGGAGCCAACGCACCCCAGAGAGAGGCGGGGATGAGAGGAGAGGAGGGAGAAAAAGGAGGAGAGGGACGCATGGTAATGATGCGCTTGCACATGATTTGCCGGTTAGATATCACTAATCACCTCGTCCTTATGGTGACACCACTGGGACACACACTTTTTACAAATACATGCTATACTTTCACCCAGTTATATCAACCTAATAAATATTTCTCATTTACATTCCTTTCAAAGACACAGCGCATATTTAAACGGCCGTCGGTTTGTGTGTGCGTGTGCACGCCTGCGTGCGGGGCGTGTTTGATCCACATGTGCATGTGCCTCCCTGTGCGCGTCACTGTGCGTACTGGTTTATTTTTGCAGCCCAAACTTTGTGCAGCAGGTTGTGCACGTATGTGTGCATGACTGTGTGTGTGTGTGTGTGTGTGTGTGTGTGTGTGGAGCAGTGGGGAGCCCTCTCATCTCCGCTTAGCCCAGTAAATGGTGGGTGATTGAAGGATTTGATGTGGAGTGATTCAGATGGGAGCTCGTCTGTCTGCGTTGAGCCCCACAGCTCATAATCCTGTTTAGCGAGGCTCTTCATGACTTGGAAACTAAAGCCGCCAGACATATTTTACAGACGCCAAAGATGAACTCAAACTAAAGAAGCCACCCACGTTCCTGAACGGGATGGTACCCCTCAGTGACACCAAATGAGCTGATGAGATGGGAATGAAAATGGGAGTCCATATCGACTATTTAGCTCTTAGGAGAGTCAAATCCTCACCCGTCATGTCAGAGATTAGGGATATTTCACAAACTGTAGACAGATATTTAGGTGTCTTCACCTGTGTTTTGGTAAATGATTGGACAATTACCAACACTGTGACTCTTTCACTGTTTACTCTTTAAATGCATTCGAGTCTCAGCAAACAATAAAACTGATGTTTGTCCGTCTACACTGTGAATTGTTGCACGTAGCTTGATGACACGGGAACTACCTGCAGTGGTGGAGTAGTTGTCAAACTTCTGTCTCCTCCACTCCTTTGGATTAAACTGACTTTGCTAACACAACAGCTTTGAACAGTTACACTTCAAAGGATTTAATTAGCGTTCGGTGCTTCAAATCGTTTTTAAAGGGGCCATGTGATGCTGGTTTTGCCCTCCATGATCCCTCCCCGATTTCATCCCTGGACAAGGAATTGAACCTTGAACCCTTGGCGCCTGACGGGGTTAGCCTCATCCACAGAGAACAAGATATGTTGTGGAGCATATTACTAGTTAACTACATTTTTAAAAGTGGAACTTTATGAGTGTGTGTCTAGTACATAAATGCACCATATACTTAAAGTGATATTTGACTAATGGGTCACCTCTCCATCTGTCAGAGGTAACAGCAAGCCGCATTTCAGAACTAACATGAAGCGTTTTGTGTGTGTCCCAGGGGTGTATTGTGTGAGTGGAGGTCAGCTGAGCGGCTGCTGGGGGAGGATCTGCCAGTGAAGTGGTCAAGCAGCCCCAGATGGGTTTCTAATAGTCTTAATCCAGCAGGTCACTGTGTTGGGCTCTGCCTCGCTGCTGCCCTTCACAAACCTGGTTTTTCTCTCCTTCTGCCTCCCCTCAGTCTCTTTCAACTCCCCTCTGCTTATCTAGCCCCCCACCCATCCCATCCTCCAACACCGCCACTCTCTGTCTCTCCCTCTCCTGTCTCGTTCTGCCTGTCTTTCCAGAAAAGCAGCAAGAAACTAATGAGGCTTGGCTGGCGTTTATCCAACCCTCTATCCCCTTGTGTGTGTGTGTGCGTGTGTGTGTGTGTACATGTTGCTATGTCAGCCATCTATAGAGCTAAATTTATAACAATACGTCTGCATCATAATAAATATTAATATGCACTTTGTTGCTTATATGGGAAGATTAAAGACTAAAGAACTCATAGAGTGCAGATAATTCATACATGAGAATTAAACATACGAGTAGAAGAAGACTGGAAAACTCCTCTGGAAAAACAGGTAGTCACAGGCTTTTGGAAATAGGAATTCCGAAGAGGATTTCCAGGGGTGGAAAGCAGGTTTTCTGCCCCATTAAAAGGTTCACAGTGCATGAAGACGCTCTCCACCTCGGATAAGACACTCCCACTCTCTCTCTCTGTGGAGAAGACAGATGGGGAATCATTCCCATTTTTCCCTGTGTCCGTAAAGCACCTGCCTGTTTACCACACAGAGGGAACCTCTTTGAGAAACAAACACTAAACAGCCTCCTGGCGCACACTTTGATGCAGAAATCCAACCTGAGAACATTCGGAATACATCATTAACTCCCCATTGCTGAAAATTTGCAGACAGATTGAGCTAATGAGACGTTTTTCACAGAGTACATTTCAAACCCAGTTCACAGTTTGACAGACCACTACGGCAGTGGTTCACATTTGATATAATTTACACAGAGCAGCAACAGATTGGAAGTGAAAGGCTGAGGAATCACACGTGTGCGGATCGAGACCGAGGGGAGACCTGTCACACACACAGTTGTAGCAGTTATTAGTGCTAAGTGACAGTTTTCTGGTGGCCCTTCAGTCAGTTAGGGAAGCAGAGGAGAGAGCAAGACAGGGAGTGTGTGTTGGTGTGTGTCAGCGAGGCGAGACAGCAGGATGTCGCGTGTTATATCAACAACAAGTTCACTCCTACAGCCTGGCCAACGTGACAGTGTTAATATTGCAGGATTATTATTCAGTTGAGGCGAGCTGAAGGTGTGATGACCCGAGCAGGTGACGGGACTAATTAAGCACCGTTTGACCCTGCCTGCCTCAGATGGCTCAGCCTGTGTGTGTGTGTGTGTGTGTGTGTGTGTGTGCGCAGTCAATGAGCTTAAGAAATCATTTTCATTCCTCCGCCAGTGAGGGTGAAGTAATTGTGTGTATGCATCCACCCGTCCGTCAAATGTTCCAGGCATCAGATTTCAGGTGGTATTCCACACATGATTTAATTTGCATAGGAAACAAATTTAATGATCTCACAGCTGCTGGCAAAAAATAATAGATTTTTTTTAGACGCGGGGTTTAAAATGCAGGGTGAAATTAAGTGTTAAAAAGGTAATATTACAGTGCACAGCCAGTCAATCAGAGGGCTTCTTTATTATTATGCATTAAAGTTGATGAATGTGTTTGTGTGGGTGTGTGCTGCTTGGTTGCTGCCTTACTGTACATATCACTGCATTGAATGACAGTCAACCATCAGCAGGCAGGTGTCCATCAGCGCAGGGAACATAATATGGGCTGAGTTATGCTGTGACTCCTGCTGCTGCATCTTCAAAAGGTCTCAAAGGTGACGCGTCTGTTACTGTTCAGTTTTTACAAAAACCAAGTTGGAACAGACAGTTTCAGCTAATGACGGGCAGAGAGAGAGAGAGAGAGAGAGAGAGAGAGGGACTATATTAAATAGCAGTAAAGAAAGAAAAGAACCTGTAGAGATAAAGTGTGAATGTCTATAGAAAATGTTATTTGTCAGCACTTTGTTAATGTTTGTAGTGAACTCACAAACATTAGCCGTAGTATCACTACATTCATATTTACCTGATAAATAAAGTATCAACGTAGTTTGGTCATATTGGAACAAGGTCTGTCAACAGTCCACACTTTTTAAACTGGAAATTAATTGCGACTGATCGCAGCCTGTGACAATGATTAAGTGATTACGATGCGATTTTGAATCAGGTAGCTCAATGGGTTAAGTGTCAGACTGGGATGTAGAAGGTCGCAGGTTTGAACCCCGTCTGACTCCTAGTCCATCCTCTATCAGGTGTGTCCCTGAGCCAGACACACAGCGCTAGCTCCTTGTAAGTCGCTTTGAATAAAAAGCGTCTGCCAAGCAAAGTAAAGTAACTAATAGAAATGTCATTTTCAGTTTCTAACTAGAAGTGTTGGAGTCTAACAGTACATAAACACACAATTTCCTGTCAAAAATGGAGCACTTAGCTCCCAAGCCAGCTTTACTCTGTGGATTTATTTTGATGTTGCTGCTTTTTCTCTCCTAAGCATTTGTACTGGAGATTTTCAATTAGCTGTTTGCCTTTTTTTTCACTGACTATTTTGTATTTTTATAAATTTAAACACAAGTGTTTCAGGCAGTTTGGCACTAATTTGATGCACATTAAACTAGGAGCAGAGATTTCTCCTATTGAAAACCTCAATGACCTCAGTTGAGCTAATTAGTATGCAGCAGTTATTGCACTTACACAGAGTTGGGAGTCTTTCAAGACACACACAGAAAAGGAAAAATCACTACACCATACACTATGAAGGCTAAGAAGTGTAATAACGTGTCAAACTGGCCTAACAAATATGGAAACGTCTTAAGAAAATATTTTCACGAATAAGTGTGACCCCAAAAATATTGGAAAGATCTTCATCATTACCATGTTCAGGGGAAAACAATGTACTAGTATTAGTACTTAAAGGGTTAAATCTGGCTGCTTTTCTGTCAGGAACTTTTGCAGGACTTTTTCTCAAATTGTAACAAATAGATTTTCTTATAATTAGTGATCATGTCATATTGTATCTTATTATTTCAACATAAACATAATTTTTTTAAAGCTTGTTACAATACAAATTCGTTTACTGCGCGTTACTCTCTACGTTTCTGTAAGTGGCCAGTTAGCTATTTACTGTGCGATTGGTTATAAAGCTGCCTTTTGCCGGTCAAGCCCTTCATATTTTATATTGTTGACTTCTTTTTGTGTACATTTGCGTTCCTGTTCAAACATGGCTTTGTCATGCGATTGAGCCATGTTTATAGTTTCTGCTAACTGGTTGCATGTGAGGGACTGTTGCGGTAATCTGGGTAAGATTATCAATGCAGACTGCAGCATCTGCAGAGTCAAAACCAGAAAAACAAAGCCAGAGAGCAGTAACCTCACTTAATGCCGTTTGCCCTGGTTTTTGCCTTACTGCACATTTGACACACACATTCCCTGAAATGTTACATATTAAATCTTGAACTTTGTCACAAGATAAAACAGATGTTACAAGGTCAAATTTCAGTCTTAACTCAATTTTGAACAAATTTGTAGTTACTGCCTTTTGTCTTTACCGGGCAACATCACCTGAGAACCTGTGTCTCTGAGATCCTAAAATATACAACCCTGATATGACTCAATCGCCTCGAGAAAAACACAAAGACATATTAGACGGTTCCAGCAAAGCCACGGCATTTGCACAGCAGCACTTTCTGTGCTGCAAAACAGAAGTAAGTTGGAATGACAACCCATTAATGCAAATGCAGACCAAATACTGAACTGTATTTAGTAAATGATGCCGTTTGGCTACATTCAAGAGCTTGTTATTAGAGAAGTCCTAACTATTTGTATTTTAGAAAGTGGACAAAGTGGTTACTGATTGTGCCGAATGAGAGCTGAGTCATCCATGGAGGTTGTTCTTTGATTATTTCAGCCCAAATTCCAAGCAGCAACCTGTAAAAGAAACCAACGCAGACACACTGAGTCCACAGAATTCTTTCGGGCCCCATATGCTCTGCACACTTTAATCTTTAATGACATGGTGATGATGGAGTACTCTTGACCTCCAGGTTTCTCGGCACACACACACACACACACACTTTAAATCTCTGCAACTCCTTCACTCGAGTCATCCGTCGTGTCTTTTAACTTCTCAGCGTTCCTACAGATTGGTGACTTCCCCAGTTCAACTCCTTAACAATAGGCAGGTCCTACCCAGAGCTGGGGAAAGCTGGCCTGCCATTGTCCCAGTTGAAAGCCCAGTTATTCATTGCCCGTGAGTTAAAGAGCTGACCCCGGTGTAACACTGACGGAGCTGGCTAACAACACTGAGGCCCTTTGTCTGGCCCTGCCTCGTCTCTGATCACCCTGTAATGAACTGAGAGCTCTGTCGAAAATTTACAGCCTTTGCCCCTCTTCTCCCTTTCATCCCTCTCTCTGCCTTGTCTTCATTTTAATGCTCTTTTACTTTGCAGACATTATTTTAAAGGCTTCCCCTCCCTCTAGTGCCCTTTATACAATAACAATGCTGACAATATGAGATGGGCCATTAATTTCCTCTCAATAGATCCCAGTTGTTTTCCCCTCTTCTCCTGTCTTCCCTCCTTTCTTTTGCTTGCTGTGTTTTGTTCGCCGTCTCCAGCTCTATAGGGCCGATGTAGTTTCTCCATCCTATACAGGCTCAGTTGACACACACACACACACATGCAGGAGTAAGGAAGAGTCCTAAATGAATCACCTCCTACTGGTTGATAATGGGGAGTTAAACGCTTTAAATGCTTTATGACATTTAATCATTACCTCACACAGGCAGTAGACCCCCACGCAAACACACACACACACACACACACACACAAACTGCTGCCACAAACATAACCCTTATCTGTATAAAGATAAATCCAGGACATACTATATGCAAAACTGTTTTAGGATCCGAGCAATGGCCAGACATTTTTTGGTCTGGCTAATACCTTTTTTTCCCTCAAAATATTCCCTCAATCTGGAATTGGTGATGGACTTCTATGAACTGCAGATGGACCTGCTGTAATAAATCCCCTTCTTGAAGTGAGAGTGAGTATGTGTGTTTGTGCTTGCGTTGCTATCTTTATGGGTACCAGGGAAAGTTTTATGCATTGGGAATGAGGACATTTTGGGAAAGTTTTAGCTGGTCCTCGCTCACAAACAGACCTTTGGAGGGTTGTTTGAGAGTTATAGAGACACGACGTCCTTCTGGGACAAAAGCGAGTCCTTAGACTGAAAATGATTTTATTTTTGGGTTTACATTAAGAGTATAGTGTTCAGCAAATTGTGCTTAGGATGAGAGTATGTGTCCAGGAAATGAATGTCAGTCAGTGTAATGGGATGAAGAGATGGAAACACACATGCACCACCATATTGTGAGGATGCTCCTGCCAGTCCTCACAACTTGTAAGTGCTGTTTGAGGGTTAATACTCAGACTTAATGCTAAGGTTGGGAAATGCGCATTGAATTGAGATAGTTAAGGTTAAGGTGAGCAGCTGAAAAATGTATGGCAATGACTGTCCTCATAACTTCAGCATAGAAAGACCGTGTGTGTGTGTGATATCCAAGGGTAAATTGTTTCCTCTAGGCTTTGAGAGGTGGGCATTCAACAGCCTGCCAAAAGAGCTATAGGCGATAATTAAATGATTCCACGCTTGAAAGGAGAAAGAAACAGACACAGAGAGTGAGAGGGTTAGGGAGAGAGAGATACTGAAACAGAAAGGGAGGAGACAGAAACAGAGAGGGGGGGTGGACAGAGTGTGAGGAAAGGAAATAGAAAAAGAGAGGAAGAGATTTAGAAAGAGGAGGGTTTTTTTTTACCACATTGTGGGATAGTACCACACTCAACGGGCCAACCCAGTGCCCAATGCCAGCATGGAGATAAAGAAACATCATTAATCAGCCATGTTGGAGGAGACTAAATCAGAATGGCTCCTGTCAAATGCCAAACAAACATCTTTAATTCCAACTGCTGTTTCTGTATTATTTATTTTTCTGCTGTCTTGTTCTACAGCAACCTGCTTCAGAACATATTAATTTAGACAGAGAGATGAATGGTATGGCGACAGCCGCGGGAGCAACCCAGGGTTCAGTGCCTTGCTCAAGGGCAGCATAACAAACACCTTTACTTATTTTACTTCCATCTATTTCCCTTCTGTTTTTTTATCAAGCGTTACACTCTGATTGAACAAAAACTTATACTTATACTTAACAGAAAAATAAGTTATTATTATTATTATCATCATCATTTTTATTATCAATAAAAAAAAATCATAATACTTATTATTATTACAACTTACAAGAAACCAAATGAACAGAATAATAGAAAAAGAAACACAGGACACTACATTTGCCACAATACAGTCTGATCATGTTTTCTATCATCCAACCTTGTGAATTTCATACCCGCACATTGTGCACGTTTGCTGCTGCTGATTAATAATATTTAAATGTGATTTCTAGGAGATGAGTGTTTGACAGACTTTTAAAAACTCAGCTAACACACAAACTACTTTAGACAGATGTTAAATGACATGTGTCATATAGTTTTCTTATTATTACCTTTATTAGATACAGTGGTTCCAATTTAACTATTTTGACAATAAATGTTTTCAACAAAAAACTGCTACAGCCGAGAGATGATGACAAGAAGTAAAGGTAGAGGTGGGGGATGACATGCAACAGTTTAAAAGTCTATGTGGTTGACAGTTCAAACCTAAACTCAAGACGATTGTTCCGACAGCGTTCATTTTATATATGCATTTTTGTTAGAAAATATCAGACAGTACAGGAACATTTGAGACATAATACTTCACAAGAGTAATATTTCAAATCACACATTTTACATGTTCTCTTTTTGTACGTATGGACTGCCTCCATCTCGCTCACCTTTTCCTCCACCTCTCATTCAATAAGCAATCCAGCGGTTTAGTATACACTCATTTACATTCCCCAAACTGTCACTCACATGCAGACATAGAAAAAGTGTTGCTGTATATTTCAGTTTTTCAAGACTGGGAGCATGTAGTTCTCATCACTTGACACCCTGAGTTGCTCGGGTTTCAGTGCTCAAAAAAAAAAAAAAAAAAAAAAACTCTGCCTCTGTCTCTTATTCTCTCGCTCACTCTGACAGTAGGTGTTGCATACTAATGTGTGTGAGTCTCAGGGGGCCCAGATGAGGAAGTCCTCTCCCATTACTCAGTGCCCACCAGCTGGGCAGGGGCAAGGGCTACAGCAGCCAGACAGATGGTACTGTCACCCCCTGCTCACACACACAAGCACACACACTCACGCACACACAAAATGGTGTAACAGTGAGTAGGAAGTCATTAGCTCGGAAAACCACAAGATTCCTTATTGAACGAGGGAAGAAGAGGGGTGAAGGAGACATAAAGAGCGAGAGGGAGAGGGTGGTTTTATCCTAACCTCAGTTCTGCTGAGGCAATCTGTCATGGTTAAAGTAATTGTCCTCATCTTGCGCGAATGAAGTGATCTGTCATCACCCACTGCATTACTGCCATAAGAAATGCTCTGACAAACACACACACACAGACACACACGGTCAGGAAGCCGTGACCCTCCTGAATGCTTCAACTAAGACGCACGCAGCTGTGACATCTTGAATAATCCACACTTCGAAAAAGATTTCAGGAGACGGGGGAGAAGAAATGAAAACGCCACATGGCAAGTCTTCCTCACCATCATTCATAATTGTTCTTTGTCTTTATAGAGAAAGAGCCCAAGTGTTGCAGCCCAGGCTGCAAGAGACTGATTCTGGCTGTGTGAGGTGGATTTGGGTGTCATTAGGTCAGTATCCCCTGGTTTTATATAGTGACTTATTTACAGAGAGATGTAATTGCACTTAGACTGCTGCTGGTAGACTAATATTTGTCCAAGATGTGAAAAGAGACTTTAGTCACATTGATTAGGGGTCATTATCGAACCGTGGTGAGCTGAGCTGAACAGCTGCATACACTAAATGAATGCTGAGTAAGAAAGTGAACAGAAAAAAACCCCAAAATAACATTTCCCTGCTCACAGTTCTAATAAACAAATGTTTAACTTCAAACGAATATTAAGAGTAAGACTAACATACACACACGTTTATATCCCAGTTTTCCGCATCACACGATACAATAAAACTAATCAGGTTTGCAGACGACACGCTGCTAAGAGATTTCTGAGAGACTTTACGGTTGAATAGTTTTGTTAGCTGTTCAGTCTGAATACTTTCTTTCTTTGTCAGAAAACCAAAATAAATGCTCACTGATCTGTGTAGTGATAAGGCAAACTCTTCATCCTCCTTCTTAGCATGGATCAAAATCAAGTCTTTCTTGGCAGTGAATGCTGGTTACCTCCAGCTTACTCATAGGGGTATTACAAAGGCAATTCTTACCACAGAACATCAGAGACATCAGAGGCAGGCAGTGTTTTTCTTAAGTTAGATTTTTTTAGTGTTTTTAAAAAAAGCGACTGCATCTTTTTTCATAGCAATGTTGAATTCATAATAGCTTCTCTTACAGAGGGTATTGGCAAAGTTATTAAAACTCTCATCCAGTCAGTCATCGTTTTGTTTCTCTTGGCAGGACAAGCCACAAGCTCTGGGTTTTAAGTTTACGAGTTGACAACTATTGTCCCATTATCTTTACATTACACTAAAACCATATAAATGAGTGTTGTGATATTGTATATCTAAACTGATTCAGTCATTTTCCAACCACATTTTGCTACTTTATTTTTGTTTTTGTTATTATTACTTTAAAATGAATAGTGTATTGTAGTGTCACATTAACCTCAATGTGCAGGCTTGTATGCGTTGTCTCAGTGTTGGACAACATGAAAGTTATTGATAATTATGTGAACTACCAGTAGTTTGTGTTTCTTCCATGGTACCCAAAACATGATGAAGCAGAAGGTAACGCACACCACACTGACAGCAGCTAGTGTGGCATTGCATGACTTGACATGGCTGTGGTGCACACCGAATGCGTTATACATACAGAAAACACTGTCAGCTGTATCTGTAATGTGCCAGTGCGCCACCTTATGTACATACATCATGGTGTCTTTACTCAAAGGGCGGGCGAGGTTTGGCAGATCCCATTTTGTATCCCATCAGGGTTGATATTGATTTAAACTTGTTTTTAATTGCAAGTTAGTTGTTGTTGTTCCAGAGGTATCTTCACCCTGCCAAGAATAACAAGATGTTCGCATGAAATAATCCAAATTAAAGATCTAGCTTAAATTAAGATTCCTCACCATACCTGTGCACAAATATATGCACGCTAACATGAACTCCTACAAAATCAAATGCAATACTCAAGGTAACAATCCTGTACTAAGTTCTACATTTGTGAAGTTTCCAGTGTTCCGTTTTTGTTCAGTGTCAGACGAGTGTTAATTCAACTTTATGCTAATTGTGGAGTTTTTATCTTGAATTGCATATATTGTGCGGGTGTTACTGTGCCCGACCCCTGTACATTCAGTACTTTAAATCGCAGACATACACACTCTCACACACGCAAACTCGCCACCGCCTCCGTCACCTCCACACATGCACACTCGCACAAACAGACGGTCAAATAGACATACAGTCTGTCATATTTGCGGCTGGTAAACAAGCACTGAGAGGCTGTTAAAGCCTGCAAGCTGAGTAAACCAGAGACAACAGTGTGCTTAATGAACTGGCCTGCCTCCCAGCACAACATCTCATCATCACTTGGACTTAAACAAACCACTCAACTGCTAATTGGCCGAGCTGCATGGAGCCGTTGTGAGGAATGCGCGCTCCCCACCTCCACTGTTGCTTCTCAAAAGCTTGACAGACAGCGGCAAGAAAGACTCTCTGTTATTGAGTCTTTGCACAGATATGTGACAGTCTGGCCTTCTGTTAGGTTTGACTGTGTACATCCATGCATGCACTGAGTCACTCTATAGTCTTGTGTATTTAGACTCAAATTTAACTTGATGTTTGCTTTCCTGGATCTCACACTGTAATTTGCTTTAATTGCTAGAACTGTGGGGGAATACCATTTGAGGCTACCGTTTGCACTACAATACAATTTCAACACAACACTTTAGTGTTATGACAGCTTCTCCCGGAATCGTCACACGATAAAGTGTGAGTTTCTGCAAGCGTGCTGCTTCAGTTGCGGTGGCTATTATTGCTAACGCTAACTGCACAGCTCCTCCTCCTTCGTTGATTCTAAATAAACAAATGAAATCCATCACTTCCCGTGTGCCAGATTTCAGTCGTGAAAACCATACCAGACGCCAGGTGTTTAGATTAGCAAATGCAAAGATTCATAAACTGGGTAAGAACTGAATTATATTATTTGCAAACAAACGTTTATTTATATAAAATGTTTCATATTATTGAATATCTCTTTCTTGTTATATGTCTGGTTATATCAGAACGCTTCAGCAGCTATCTCAGGAGTCATCACATTTTATTATTATTTACCAGTTACGCATTTTTAAATATCACTTTTCAATTGACATTTTACAATAATGTTTGCCTTATATCATTTAAGTATTAAGAAGTATTTCTAAACCCAGTGTTTATGAGAAAAATACAAGAAGTAATCGTTGACAAATTTTCGAACAGTGGCTACTTGTACAACGAGTAATCCACTTTCCACAATATTATTTAGGAGGTAGAGATTTCTCCAGTGGGTAAAGCCAATTTCATTGCAGGGTGGAGATGTTTCGAGAGAGAGTGTAGGGTTTAAGAGGAAGTTGATAGAGCTCAAGAGCAGGAAACACACCCATACGACTCAAGGTCAAAGCCTGGAAATAATGCCAGCATATCTCCTGAAGTAGTTCAAGTTCATGTATCTGTTTGCTTTACTATAGCTTACGTTTATGCAGGGAGTGTGCAAATAGTTGGGACAAGGATATGAATGATATTGATACTGGGCTGGATTTCAGTGTTGATGACAATGCTACTTTTAAAAAATATATTATTATGTATATTTAGATTTCTTATTATAACAATAATGGCTGAATAATTGTCCAGTGTCAGATGTGTCTTCATGCCAGAAATATGAAATCTGTCTATGATTTAATAACTCTTTGGTTTTATTTAGAAGGGTTTAAAGTTTGACCTAATTCGATGTATTTGAATTCACTAAACACTGCACTTGTAAGCAATGACCAGCGGTAACACTTGACATAAGTGTGACAGTACGGGATTACAATTAAAATTGGAGTTACTAATCCTATGGGCACAGTCGTGGTGACATTAGCTAATTTGCTGTCTTTGATGGTATCAGTGTGATCACTCTGAGGTGAAGTGATCTGGTAACATGTTAGACATAACCACGTTAACATTTCTTAACCTGTAGAAAATGTTTCCTGGATCGTTCTGCGGGAGTGAAATCCTTACAGGTGGAACACACTTTTATTGTATTTACACAAAGTGTTTTTATCTGCACTGGCATCATATCAGCAAGTGAACACTATTGTTCTAGTCCCATTGGCCAGTATGACATATAAGCCACAAGCTTCGATTTCACTTAGATGAAAGACACACGGCCCCTCATCATCTTCCTCTCGCTAGCATTTAATAGGTGATTAAGCCCTGTTGCAGACAGTGGTCCATGGGGAGCCAATTGATCTGACCCTTGACCTCTCGCTCTGATGGAGGGGGTGGCTGGAGGTCAGGCCTGTAAAGGATACCCCCTTTATCCTTCCGCCAGAACAGCAGCTCAAAGTTGGAGGAGGCACCCAGCGAGGATCGGTGGGTCCCTGAGGCCCCCCACCATCAGGATCATGTTCGTATGGTCAATATGAGACAAAGAGCAAACACCTTGGTGCTCCGTGGCCCCTGTGAGGCTTTGACCCGCGCTGAGTATTTTGGATTTTCCCAAGGGCATATTAAGCAGAAACGAACAAAAAGTAAATACTTTATATAAAAACCGCACTGTTGTGCAATGTGGCTCAAATGTGATGAATGCTGATTAGATCCTAACTTCTCCGGCTTGTTGGTCTCTGTCTATCCTGAAGTGAAGACTGAGCTTATCCTTCCCTCAGTCTAGGATTGTGGGGGATTTACAGTAGAGAGGACTGTGTAATTCTCTTTGAGGCATCCACTGAAGTCAGCACTATTGCATTAAGATCACTGGTCTTCCTAAGTGCACCTTTTCATCACAACCCTCACACACAGTCATGCACACACATGCCTTCCCTCACACTCCCCCTTTTAAGTGGAGCTATTGTCTTTAACAGCATTATAACGGTATCAGTCCGCTCCCACTGTGAACAACAAAGACAAGAAACACCAAATCCTAGAACACAGCAATCTCTGTGTGTGTGTGTGTGTGTGTGTGTGTGTGCTCTTTAAAGCAATGCTAATGGGCCCTAAGAAGCATTAAAGTGACCCCTACTGTAACAAAAGAGTTAATAATCCGTTTAGAAAACAATCAGATCCCTGGCCATGAGAAAAGCCTCCTGCTAAGTCTTTATGTAGAGAGGAGGAGGTGGGAATTCACCTTTTTCTTTTCAGTCAGCAATCTTGTTGAACATCGCTTGTTTTCATCGCTCTCTCTACAGGGAATGACGGAACAGTATTTAATGGCAGCTCCCAGCCTCAGTCGGCAAATAAAAAGACATCGCGGTTGAGTTTCGCAATATTAAGCGATTCAAAGTGACCCTTCCCAGAGGTCAGGGTTTGTTATCAGGCCCATCCACTGTAAATGAGTCCCATTGGACTTCTAAAGCAGCTATTAACAAGCAAATGCTGGCACGCCCGTTAATTGATAATGATAGCCTCTTTGTCTAGTGTTTCCCCTCTGGGTCAAAATGTTCAACCAACAGGATCCATCTCCAGGCAAGTGGCTGTCAGGTCACACTGCCACTGATATTGTAGTTAATAGGAGCCATTAAGACTGCGTATGACATTTCCCGCGCTGCATGTCAAACAGCAACGCTGATTAAAAAACTGTTGCACAGCGATGAAATAAGTAGGAGCTCAGTGTGAGGGATCGTACAAACTTTGGGTAGCTGAATGTATCACCTCAGGCTGGCAGGCTTATCTGTTATGCGTCAGAGTGATCCATCTGATTCAACATTGGGTCAGAGCTGAATCTATCACTGCTTATCTTTGCTGTCAAGTAGGTGAGGACAGTTCTTTCGCTTTATCTCTCTGCTGCTTGTCCTTCTGTCCCTCTATCATCTAGACATCCTGGAAACTGATCACAAAGACAATTCATTTAGCAAAAATAGTTGGCCCGTTGCAGGAATGTGACAGTGAGCTGATGTGTCTTCGGCTTAAAGGAAACACACTGACTAGAAATGCAACCTTGCAACCTTCAATCAAATGCCATAACTTCAGCTAATGCTAATATGTCATTTGACTGTCCACAAAAAGCAGAAACCAAACCATACGTTGTATATAAAGATGCTAAATAAAACCCAGAGCTGCAGAGTATATTAAGTTGACCATGACTAAACATTAGCCAACAGACAAGTCCTAGCACTATGAACTCACAGATGTTACTATATACTATTCATACTACAGTCAGGTATGTTCATATGTTCAATCAGAAGAGCGTGAATGTGGCGTTCTTCTACCATTTGAAATGAGCGTCTAGTTTAAATAAAAAAATACAAATGTATTGAATTGAATGAGAACTTTAACAGGGTTCTCTAAACTATGCTAACAAGCCAGGCATGTTAATCAGCTAACTTCAAAGCTAAGCATTATTATACAAATAAAAGGTATAATAGTCTGACAAAGTGTGAGTAGAGAAGTCAATCAGTGTCCAGAATACACAGATTAATGCCAATCCACATTATCATTATTATCACTGTTACTTATCACCAAAGTAATCAGACACGTAACGAGAGAAAAATCACAACTTCCACTGATCAAGACACCAACAGCTCGAACCAGGTTGTTTAAATTTACACCAGCGACCTCAAGCAACGTTTTGTATTTCAAATCCAAATGAAGGTCCAAAAGAACAGTCAGAATTAAGACTGGTACCATATCGTACCTCCCCAATAATCTGCCATTGGTGACATTGCAGTTTCCTTTGCAGACACTTCCACCGTGGCATCATCTTTCGGTTGGGCCACGCTAATCCATCCGGTCAGACAGCCAATAAGTCAACCCCCCAAAATGTGTGACTAACAATGTGTTGCCATGATTAGTAACTGTAATGTAATTAGCCTACTGATGTTTTTATTGTAATCTGTTAACATACTGTTGAAAGAAATTATCACATGAATGTGTTAGAAAGTACTGTGTTACAGCCCAGTGCTGCCAGGGGGCCATTTAAATACATTATATATAATAAAATGTATTATTGTTGCAAGCTCAGTGTTGCAACAGCAACCATACAGAAGAGCTGAGATGTTGCTAATGGTATCTATGAACGCCAATTATTTAATCCTCTTTATGGCTCCTTTCATCTGTCCTTTATTGAATTGTTAGCAAACACAAAAAATGCCATTATGATGTTCCTGAGTGTCTTCATTTACCTCGCTGCAAATTACCCAGGAGGAAATGGCCAGTGAGAGTGGATTGTGGGACTTTATTCGAATGTTTCCTGCATTAAGTTATTCCTTTGTCTGGACCGAGCTAATAGCAGGGAATTGGATTCAAATAGAGTCAAGCTGCCTCCTGAGATCCCTCAATCCACCGTCGCCATAAAAAAGAGGTCTGAGGCCAGTCTAAATATTTGGTAGTCTTAGCAGGTTCATGTTAAAAGACACACACACGCACGCACAGCAAACACACACACATGCAGTGAATGCACAAGCAGGCCGAGGCTGTGAAGTTGAATGGCATAGCTCAAAGCCTTCCTCCCCCTATCCCTGCCTCTTTCTCTCTCTAAACCGCCAAACCATTCTCCCCCTTTCTCCAGCTCAGAGGAATTCATTAACTGCCTCTCCACAGAGACACTATGGAAATCAGGCAGCTACAAAGGCAGAGCGAGAGGGAGAGAGAGGGGAGGGAGGGGTGGTGGTGGTGAATGGGGCTATATTATCCTATTAGATGGTGGATATGTCTCGTTTCCCTCCCCTGTCATGAGAAAAACATTAATTTTAAGTGAGAAACGAGACAGAGGGAGGGAGAAAGAGAGACAGGGATGGAGAAAGAGAGGGAAACGGTGAGGGTCTTTAACATTGCTCTTTTATCGAGCTGAAATGGAGAGTCCCCTGGCTCCATTTACCTTGGCAATGAGGATAGAGCCGCTCTCCATGAATGCCATTTAAAATGCCATGGAGATTAAGCATCCTCTCTCTTTCTCTCCCACTCGCTCTTTTCCTGTCTCTCTCTCCCTCTCTGTTTCTCACACTCACACACACACACACGTGCACACACACACACGTGCACACAGTGGCAGCAGCGGTGGTGTGTCCTCGTCATAATATGTGTTTAGGAAAACAGCTTTGAGATTCATGAGTAAAGCCCTCTAGGTGCCAGCGCTGAGGAGGGAAGCGAACGGAGAAAGAGACAGCGAGGACCTCACTTAGCCAGAGTGGGCTTTAAGCACTGTAATTAAATCATTAGACACCCCCCCCCAGCATCTCCTCCCCCTCCTCTCACCCCTTCCTTTCCCCTCTCTATCTCCCTCTCTCTCTCTCTCTCTCTCTCTCGCTGTCTCTCAGCTCAGCCAAGCTCATCAGGGGCTCCAGTGTGAAATGATGAATCTGTATTTATGGGGATGGAGTAATTACACAGTTAACCTCTGCGGGAATCTGGGAGGGCCACAGGGCCACTGAGCAGGGCGCAGGGTGCTCAACCTCATTAGCACTGCCCGACTGTGTGCATGTGTGCGTGACGGAGTGTGTGATACGCTGTGTGTGTGTGTGTGTGTGTGTGTGTGTGTATTCAAAGGAGCAGATTGAAGCAGAGTTTTGATAGTTAACAAGGAAAAGTCCTCATGGTCCATTTTTTACTTTTTTTTGCCGGTTGGAAAAATGTCCTCCTCTGTCATATCAGAAATATAAACAATAAATGACCAAATCTAGTCATGAGTCACGCTGCAGCCAGGCCCAGCAGAGTACAGTAGTCCACTCTTCTCAGCGCACCAAACATCTGTCATGTTCCACTCCACAGCTCCTGTGTGATCCGTATCTCTTCCCATCTCTTATCCTCGTCAATCGCACTCATTACCTGCAGTTTCCTTTATCTCTGCTCTGAAAAATATGCTCCACTGACTTCCGTCGATAATCGCGGACATTCCTCTCGGATGTGTTCGACCATATCGATGCCTCCTGGCCCATCTGCTGGCCAGAATTTCCCGGCATACCCTGCGAATCAGCTGTCAACGCGTGGGGGAAAAATAACACTTCGAATATTTGATTGCAACAGTAATCACAGTATTGTTTATGATTATTGTTTTTATTATTGAATGGGGGCGTTTCTTGCTAATCTTCGTTAATGAGCATGTCGGTGGCGCATTTGGTAAATAAAGCCACTGACAAGTAAAGTCTGCGCGCACACTTCACAGGTTTCCTTTCTCTATAGACAGAGTAAAGACTAGAAATTAGATCACACACACACACACACACACACATACACACGACCTGAGCTAACCAATGCACTAATCGCCTGCCCCGGGCATAGGAGGAGCTTGGTGCTTAAGTAGTCTGCCAATCAGTCAGTCAGCTCCACATCCAGAAGCTCCCGCGGCCAGACGCGCGCATCACTCCGCACTCGAGGTGCCAAACTGCTGCTCTGAGATAACTGCGGGTCGGTGGAGAAGTGGAAAAGCTTGACATTTTCTTAAAAAAGGAGGGGGGAGCGGTCTGATGATTTAGACACCCCCTTCATCATCTACTTCTTTCTGGGGATCTCTCTTTCCTTGTGTGTTTTTTTTCCTGCCTCCTCTTGCTGTTGTGAGACTTTGGGAGAGATTTACTATCCGCGTTCTCCGGACATGGCTTTCCCTCAGCTGGGATACCCCCAGTTCATCAGTGCCTCCCATGAGGTGTACGGCGGCGAGCGGCCGGCGTCAGCCCGGGAAGGAGGCACAGACAGCGGCGTGAGCTCCGCCACCGCGTCGGCTGTCGGCTCCATGCTGGGGATGTACGGGAGCCCCTGGGCGGCTCACAACTACAGTGCCTTTCTGCCGTACAGCGGAGCCACAGACCTCGCCCTCATATCCCAGATGGTGAGAGTCGATAGTTGTTCAGCAGCTCAGGTGTTAATCACCTCATTTACCAGTTAACAAACAGTTCAGAGCCATTAGGATATTCAAAGATGTGTGTGTTTCTAGTCTTCAATTATTAAAATCATTTAGTTCACAGTTGATTTACGAAATATTTCATTTTTGGTAGTTTAAAGATAAACTTTGCACTTTAAATGTATTGTTATTTTTCTTTAATTTCTGGAAATCTCCAGCGTAAAATCTCTAGTAAATGACATTTATTTTGTTATTGTTAAGCTGTGTTTTAGAAAAATCCGCGTTCCTAAGAGGAAATACATAATTAATAATTAATGTTCTATAAAATAAATGATTTACCCTCTATTAAGTAATTATTTATATGATGTTTCACGCAAAACAAAAATATAAATATTGAATTATGTATGAAGACATCTAAGAAAATAAAATATTTGTTACATTGAAGGTCGAATTCCTGATTATTCTGGTGTGGGATGTACGTTAAACACTTTTAGAAACTTTTAACTGCACACATATGTTGATTTTTACACACGAACTTGACGAGAAAAAAAACCCTCAGCAAGTTGTCAACTCTTCCTCTAACTAAATTTCAGGGCTCCCAGTATGAGCTGAAGGACACGCCGGGCTCTCACCCAGCCTCCCTGCCTGTCCACGCCGCTCAAGGCTTCTATCCGTACGGCCAGTACCCGTACGGGGACCCATCGAGGGCCAAGACCGCCACTCGAGAAACCACCAGCACCCTGAAGGCCTGGCTGCAGGAGCACCAGAAGAACCCCTACCCCACCAAAGGAGAGAAGATCATGCTTGCCATCATCACCAGGATGACACTCACACAGGTGGGCAGTGCGTAAAGTTTCTCCCGGGGTCTCTCTGAGTGCCACCATGAATGTGCCTTACAGAACTGATGGCATCTAAGAGGCTGGTGCATCAGCATCGCCAGAAGATACCGACCCACCAAATGGTTCAGTCCACACTCGGCACGTCTTACAACAGTGTTCATTTATTAGGCTCAGTTATGATAACCATCCTGCCACATACGTGACTGTTAAATAAACACACACACCGACAGAGAAGATCATCACAAAAGTCTAATTATAACGAATTTTACACATTTATGGAAAGTAAAATAATTTCGTTAAGGTTAATTACGTGATATTACCATTTGTGACTCTACATCGTCAGCGCAGCTCAACTCATTTCTCACGTGTAAACACTTTCCAGGTGTCGACGTGGTTTGCGAACGCTCGCAGACGCCTGAAGAAGGAAAACAAGGTGACCTGGGGCCGCAGCGCCGAGGACCGGGACGGACGAATCTTCAGCAGCGACAACGAGGACGAGCACGGCAAGAACGGCAGCGACGACGAGGACGAGGAGGAGGAAATTGATTTGGAAACGGTCGATATCGAGAGACCCGAGGAGCAGCGGGGAGGGGAGCAGCAAGGCTCCGGGAAAGGAGAGGGCGACGCAGGCCTGTCCGCCAGAGAACAGGCCTCGGAGCCGAAGAGCTCGGAGAGCAGCAGGACTCTTTCTGTGGAGGGCCTGAGAGCAGTGGAGGCGGCAATTTCTCTCAATAAATCGCCTGTCGTCAAACTCGCAGTGGACCATTCACCAAGCAGACAGGACTGCCAGAGACCACCGCAGAGCAAACCCAAAATCTGGTCTTTGGCTGAGACCGCCACAGCCCCTGACAGCTCTCACAAATCTCCCTCACCGGCCCATGCGCATCACCCGGCTTTGGCCTCCGCCGGCCACCCGGCCTTACTCCCAGGTCACGGGATTTATACGTGCCAAATTGGCAAGCTGCACAACTGGGCCAACGCGGCTTTTCTGAATGCCAGCTCTCTTTTGAACATGAGATCGCTCCTCGGAGGGGCGCCGGTAGGACACCTGCCTCTTCACGGTGCAGTGCAGGCTGCGCGTCATGACGCACGGGCGGCAGCGGTGGGCCCTGGAACTTCGGGAACGGAGGAGGACAGTGATGTGGAGTCCTCAGGAAGCTTCAGCCCAAAAAGAGACGGTATGGCTCACATTTGATAGAACCGCCGTCTACCATTAAATTATTTACTGAATAATTTAATTTTACGCGCAAAATCCGAGATGACAGTTGCACAGAACAATATGAGTATAATTTCCAATTTAAAAAATGTCACAAATAAACACATTTTTAATTTTCAGATGAAGAGAGCGACCACAGGCTCGATTCCCTGAAGTCCCCGTTCCGGCTGATCACTGACAGGTAAGCTCATGCATTTAAAATCAATTTGGCACTAGGACATTATCAATTTCTTTCCACATGCTTTCTGCTAAATGATCCTTAAAGCAGAGATAAACACTGTTACACCTGACTGGGCAGAAGGCAGACCTCGGAACATAAATCATGTGATTGAGTCCCCACTTTAACGCCCTGTCAGGCAGCAGCCACCCCCCACACCTATGTCATTTAAATAATCTGCCGCCATTTATTTACGCCCCCTCAGTGAGTGCAGCTAATGTATGTCAAAGAAAACGCTGATAGCAACATCATGAATGTAGTGGAGGGTGAAGAGACATAAAACAATTTATCTAGAGCCTAGTGTTTTTTCTTTGCATAAATAGAGTTTAACATAGTTTTAAAATCATTAAAACAGACTTACTATGTTCTAATGTGCATGAATGAGCCCTTTTTTCCCACAGTAATGTTGTTTCTAATTTCTAAAATAAAGTCACACTCCTGTTACAGTTGCTCCTTATTTCATTATGTTTCCTTTTTCTTCTCCGTCCTCAGACCTCACCACGGGACAGCAGCACAGCGAGTTTTGACAACAACGTTATGAGAAGACAAAGAACAAAAGAGAAGAGAGGATTAACTTTATTAAATGGAGAACAGTTTAACGAAGGCTATTTTTCAATGGGTGATACCTGTTATAGTATTACTGTTTAGCTTCTACATGCAAACGAGATGGTTGTATTTGTCAGAGATTTGCTTGTATGTTTCTTTTATGTCCTTTTATGTTTCTTCTTTCTTCTATTTCTTCTGTTGTGAATGGAAACTTTGAAATTTGTAAATACAGGATATGAATTTGTCTTTAAAGAATATATTTTTTGGGAACTAAATAAATGTCATTATAGTCATTTACTATTGAATACTTTTTCTCCATGGATTTAATTAGAGATGCTTCATGACATAAAACAGAATCCGGAGCTATGGGGATGTAAAAGTGATTTTAATTTTCTTGTTTAAATTTTCAGACTATATTTATTTTATTTTTAAAAGTTACATTTGTTCCTCCAGTTATTTTATTTGACAGATACCAGGCTTACTGTGTCCGTGCTTGTTCATCTAGACACAGAAATTAATATTTTTTTCCCTTTCAGAACTTCAATGTGGAGTTACAGAAACCTGGGAATTATTAAAGCAAAATTGATATGAGACTATACCTATATGCATACATCAAATACTATTGGTTTTGACTTGTTGAATGACAATCACAGTTTTCCCATCTTTTAATTGACCCCTTCATCCATGTGTTAAGTTTTAACACTGTCCACACCAAGAGTCAGCCCTCTTCTGCAAGAAAAAAGTCTGAGATCTGCACTCCTGCCAAATCTCGGAGACTTATGCCAGTGCCTTGGAAGCCGCTGCAAACGCTGCGGAAATTGAAATTGAAGATTTCCAGGACCTTCTGAACCTGCGTCTGTGCTTTCAGTCCAGACCTCCTCGCTTTAATGTTGGATTATACCCCCTCAGTGCCACCACTGCCGCCTCTGAAATATGGATCAGACGGCAGGAAAGGCCAGAGCCAGTATGGGGGCGGCAGCTCAGGGGGAGATGGATGGGAGGGTGGAGGGTTATGTGTCACTCTGAACCATCCTTGACATTCACAGACCCAAAGATGAGAGACAGCGGGTTGATGATGTCGGTGGGGGCGTGCCTGTTCAGGTTCATGTATAAGCTAAGTTTTACTTCTTTTATACTACAGATTTAGAATCACTTTTTATTTTGCCCCCTGATGTTCATTTCATGTAGGTGGACTTTCAGTAAAATGCTTGTGGAGGCAATGGAGCAAGGCGCTGGGAAAAAAACATTTTTCCATATTAGTCACAATTAGTGTGACTTAGTTCAGGCAATAAAATAAATTAATATGTTATACAAATATGATCCATGTAAATATAAAAGCTGTTTTTAAATGATAATTGAATTTATTAAGTGAAAAAAAATGTCCAAACTTGCCCGACCATGTATGAAAAAGTAATTGTATCTCATGAAGGATCTGTGATCAACCACATTTTTGGGAAAAATAACAAAAGAGAAAACCAGGGCTGATTACTGCCTGACATGTAGAACGATGACATTTCTTAGAAAGAAGCTGTCTGACAGTGAAGCATGTTAAAAGATCCCAACAAGTCATGATCCAACAATTGGAGAAAACCTGGAACAACAGTGAACCTTCATACTCACCAGGAGTGGCCAGCCTTCAAAAAATGACTCCACGAGCATAACGACGATACATCCAGGAGGTCGCGAAGGAACCCAGAACAACATGTAAAGAACTGCAGGTCTCACTTACTTCGGTTAAGGTCAGTTTTTTATGATTTAATAATACAGAAGAGACTGGGCAAAATGGCATCTGAAGGAGACTTCTAAAGCAAATATGTGAACTAGGTTTAGGGGCAAATAGATTTAAACACAGGACCAGGCAGGTTTGGACAGTTTTTTCAGGTAATACATTATTTTTTTGATTAATTAAATGGTTAAAATTAGGTTAAAAAGTGAGATGAGTGGAAAGATGCAACAAATAAGCGTAAGTCACTGCACATGACCAAGGCCACTTTCTACCATCTGATATCTTAATATCAACAATTGTCAGTTAACCCAAAGTGGTAGATGGGTATTGGATGTCATTTGCTCTCCGAGCATTAGGCTGGAGAGTTGAACGGTATCAGGTAAAGCACACTGTCTGAATGTAATCTGAACAGACATCACACGCTCAAACACAGAATCAGAGCCCCCAGGTTTATGAACCTGGAGATGTGACTCAATGCTGCCACCCCACTCTCAGACGAAGTAAAATCAGACTCATTGTGACTCAACCCTACAAAGACAGAAGCCATTACGATGTCCTGCTACTCTTTTATGTTTTATAGGTTATTATTTTATGTCAAATCAACACAGCATCCCCAGTTTGCACATTGCTGCACATATTTTTTTCTCCCTCATGGCTGAAGTTACATTTCACATCAACTAAGGGATTAAACATTTCTTTATGGATTAATAAAATCTCCATGCTTCAAAAAATGCAGTAAATAAATAAAAAGATAAGCTGAAAACAGCTTTTTTTAAAATAACATTTTCAGTCTGAAGAGTCATGATTTTCACAGGACATTCTATTTATATCTCTGTTTGATTCAAATTACTAAAGTATTAATGCACTGCCAAGTCAGGCATCGTATACACCCTCAATTAGTTTACGTTGGTTCTTATCGTGCCAGAAACTCATTTGTGTCTTAATGCAGGATCAAAACATTTACAGTCACTAACGCAAAGGTATAAAATGCGCCTATGATGGTGCACCTGTGAAAAATGTATTGTGCTTTTCTGTACAAAGCGTGGTGCTCCTTTAAATCAAAAGGCTGGGTGCAACATTTGGCTGCACCGTTCGTCAGTTGAACCACATAAGCTACCTATGCATACATCGTATGCAGGAAATGCATAACAGGTTGCAGAATCAGTCATAGAGTCATCTATCATTTTATTTTTAAAGTTTAAAACATCAGCTACCAGGTGGATGGTGGTACAGTCGTGTTTTCTGCACGTCCGTGCGAGTGGTATCGATCCTCTCATTAAACTTTTAGAGAAAAAAAACAAATAAGTGCTTTTCTGGAAATCTCAAACTATTATTTCAAACCTGACACAAGGGTATGAGCTGTGGGAAAACAGCCGAGTCGTGACATTGGTGGCATCTTCAGGAGCCGCAGAGAAGTCTGTATATTTCAGTTCATTCATCCATAGTTATATTCAACCACCCACGCATCCTTTCTCAGAGAGAGAAAGAGTCAGAAAACAGGAGTTAAAAAGAGCAAACTCGAGTCTAAAGAGAGCAAATGAGACAGAGCAAGAGAGAGAGATGATGCAGTGAGAGCTGTCATTGATGTGAGAACAGCATGGAAGGAAGCCAGACACTTGGGGCCATTTTCACTTCCTCTGCCAGCTCTGACAGACTGCCATCGACACCACTGAGAAGAATATCCGCCACTCTTTCTCTTATACACGCACTTCACTTTTTCTGCACTTCATCCCAGCCAGACCAAGCTACTGTTCTTCCAAGTACCCAAACAATATGTTATTCTTTCAAAGTTGGAAACCAGTGATCTTAGCATGATGGGGCTGAAAATGACATCAAATGGTTGTTTAATCAGGTACTCTGCGTGCCCAAAACATGCTTTGTTATGAAAAGAGTGGAAAAAGAGATGAGATCCAAAATATGATTAGCACTTTCTGGCGGGTGCTGCCGGAAACTTCCTGTGAGTTTCTGAGTTGAGGTTTCATGTTGGTTGTTTGTCACCCAACTTGCCCCAAAACTTTTCAAAAATAGAACTGGTGCACACAGCAAAAAGCCATAAGTGAGGAGAACAACCATTGCTAATACTCCTGAATAACACCCATTACTGTGGAATTCTCCAAGTCATACCAGCCCCTCAAACTCTCAGTGTGAATAGAGTCTTCATTGGTGCTTTGGTATTCTGATATAGGCTCTTTGGTGAGGTCTAATCCCTATTAGAGAGGCAGATTATGGAAGGGATTTGTCTTTGATTTGCCTGTCCCACTGCTCCTTTCTCTCACCATCTCGCTCTCTTTATATATCCCTCCCTCGTTCTTTTGCTCTCTGCTCCTCTGTCGTCTTGATGGGATGGTCAGGGATTGAACAATGATTGCCTCCATGTGTCATCGCCCTCACACTCCCACCCCTTAGGCATCCCCCTGTGATTATGGCCACATGTATGAGGGCCCCCGGTCGCCTGAATAGATTTGTTAAAGGCTCCCAGTGGATGAGAGAAATGCAGGCCCCGTAGCCTAGCCCTCGTGTGCGCATCTATCCCCTTTCGAGGCACTCTGCATGGGGGTGAACTCCCTGCCAGTCCCCCCCTCCACCACAGCGGTTACTCCTCCTACCCTTCTCCGATCCTCCGCCATGCAGAGATAATCAGGCTTATGTAAAGGCGACGTGCTCTTTTGACAGTCATCAGCTCATCAATGATCCAATCGAGCCCAAATCCACCATTGTTTGTCCCTCAAAGTGTCTCAAATCTGCTTGTGCAGGAGAGAGGGGCTACGCTCTTTATCCTGCCAATCACTCCTGACATTCCTGCCACTGTTGCCATGGCCTGGGGTCAGAGGTCATGAAAACAGAGAGCATGAGCTGACTTGGTGGAAGAATGACGGAGCACTGAAGAAGAGACTCTCAGCGCGATGGCCCCATCGGTCAGCCAACGCAGGGGGTAAATGTAGACAAGTTAGGACTCTATAGCCCCACTGAGAGGGCCAACTGGACAGAAAGACACAAGCGATGGCGACGAGACAGAGAAAGGCTAAGGGAAGAGAGAGAGGGCAGGAGAGGTGCGTGTGGAGAAAGGGTGAAAAAGAGGGTTAGGGAGCGACAGTGTTTGATCGCCAAATAGGCTTTACAGAGCTTGACCTCAAGGAGCTCAGAGAAGAAAAGTCCTGACACACAGTCAAAGAAATAATGAACATGCGAGTTAATATTTTGTGAATTTTTAATGGGTTTCTCCACTTAAAATGTGAAAAATAAAGAATGTTACCATAGTAGAATTAATTCTATTAATGCTAAAAAAGCTCAAGACTATAGCTGCAAAACAAAAAGAAAAATGATGCTAGCAGCTGAGCTGTAATTTGAAATGTAAATGTACCTCCCAACGCAACGATGCTAATACATGTCACTGCAGGATAAGCAGGGCACTGGGTTAAATCTGTTGTAATGTTGTCAAAAGAATAATTTTCTGTACCCAATGTATACGTAAGTGAGCAAATGTTTAGCCTAGACGAGATATCATAGGGAATTTACGCCATTCACTGTTCCTGCACAGGGATTAGTGGAATTAAGCGTTTCCACAAAAGCAAAGTATCAAAACTCATGGGTAATTCAACAAGATCCACAATACTGAGTTTACAGAGGGCTACTTCTTAGCCTGCATTTATTGTCGCTTTGCAGCTGCGAGTACCGTACAGACAAATAGGGAGACAAATTTAATATACAGGGAAAATACACACAACAAATACTATGAAAGGGTGGGAGTGATAAGTCTTTTCTGTTGTTGTCTACCCATTCAGAGCAATAATCTGAGAGGAGAAGCAGATTAGGGCAGAGGGAGGATTCGTAGTTGAGTGTTCGCATCGCTGGCTCCTTTCAGCCATTTTGAAACAATGTTTATCCACGGGTTTGTTATAGCGCAGCAACTTAGCTTAGTGTACTGCTGCGAGAGTCCCGAGGGGGCTGAGGACTCGCTGCGTTTTTGTTCAGCGTCCATTCAGACAGACCAGTGCATTAGAGTGTGGAATGAAGAAGACGCAGCACAAATTTAATTCATTTGTGATCTTGTTCCTGTACCTCAGATTGTGACAATTCCAATGAAAGTTTCAGCGCAGACACACGTCTCACAACTTAGAAGAAGACAACAAGGCATTACAAGCATTACAAAGAAAGCAAAGGTCCCTTCACACCAGAAAACAGGATAAATAAGATCATGTGTATCGCAAGCAAATAATAATCCAACCACACCAGACAGCTGGCTGATGAATTTGTGATGTATAAAGTGTAAATCCAAATTAGTGAGGTTGACGTTTCTGGCTCTGAGAGAAAAGTCTCAAATTCTGGACAGATCACGGTGAAATCTGTAATACTGTCACAATTCCCAGCTGCCGTCCTGCTAGCGTCCCGCATCCTTGTGATGTGAAGAAAGCAAAAGCAGCATAGCTTGCATTCTCTGCAGACTCTGATTAAATAAATAAAATCAAATAAAAAATGATGAACAGATTGTATTATATGTATATACGTTAGCTTGCTACGCATAGAAAAAAAGGCATTGATTTGTATTAGAAACTGCCTCAGAGGATCTCACCGTATTGATAGATCTCTAACAGTAACTCCGAGTGCTAAGAAACCCTCTGCTGCCTTTCACTTAGTGGATAATGATAAATGACTCCTGGGTCACATATCTTCACAGTGTAATTACACATGAGATGTGTGCATGTGTATGCACACACATTCTATCATTCTAGCAACACACATTTCCAGAGTAATGTGAGTCCTCATTCATCTGCCCGAGTCATTTAGGGTAATAGAGCTTAATGGAGTATATTAACCCTGTCCAGCTTGCCTCCCCCCTCAGATGTGTGTGTGTGTGTGTGTGTGTGTGTGTGTGTGTTCATGCACGGGGAAAGCAGAAACCTGCCAACTGTTTATCTACAAGAGGGCACACACACACATTGAGGGAGGAGAGATCTGGTTTCCCACTGTCACAGATGCTTACCCGCCTCTCCATTAGCGCTGTGATTGGAGTGGACATAGAAAACCAGCAGCCTTGTTCCCACAGGAGCAATCTGAGGAAATTATTGCCCCGCTCATCTCCAGGGAATGTCAGCGCCTGAAAAAGAAGCACTTAATCGACTGCTATCACATGCAACTCTCTGTAAAACCGCATAGCATGAGTTTGTGAGTATTTGGTGTGGATTGATACTTTGTCGAGGAGTGTTTGATCAGTCATGGTGCACAGTGAGAGACTTGAGGGAGCTGCAGGGCTCCCCAGACACAGGATCGGGAGATCAGACACTCAGCAGAGCTTAGTGGGAAAGTGACAAATGGATAATCACTAAAGAATGAAGACTGAAACAACAGTTTTTTTCTTGTGTTTACTCTCCTTTCTGTCTGATACAGGGACAAGACCACTTGGTATTGTGGTTTGGAACCCTGTAATATTTAATTTTGATTGTCTATGCTTATTAAAATATTGTATGTGATGATGCACTGAGGCACGTGGTATAAATTCAGTCGAGTCAGACGCTGTTGGTGGTCACAAGTCCTGGGAGGTCCAGTCAGAGTAATATGAAATCTGTAACCACACCCGAGCAAATTCATGCAGACAAGCGGGCCCACTGTGTTGTCTTTGGTCTGTCACTAAATTGTGGGTGACCTTTTTACCCTGGTCAATAACAATGCAAGCTGAGCCGGCTGCACCCTGAGGCTAACACCACCACACACGCGCGCGCTTCGTCAGAGCCACAACAAGGTTGCAGTTCTCTAAAACACCAGAGGATGGCACCTGAAGTCTAAGCAACTGTAGTGCAGCGGTTAAGAAGCGAAAATGTCCATTACTACTGTCCTTTCTTTTCCTTTGCTTTCCTTTAACAATTAATGTGGTGGATGAGTAAATGAGATCCTTTTTTGTGCAATGTAACAATCTAAAAATCCTAATAGTAGAAGTCATCCCTTAAAAATCCAACAAAAGTATATGTATAGTGCTTTAATATTAGCAGTGCAGTGAGCTTTGAATAAAAAAAATGGAAATTCTCAGTCTGGCTTGCGGTGCAAGTCTTTGGTGCCCGTATATTCCCATTTTTTAGTTGTTATGTTACAACAACTACAAACACAAGAAATGGTTTCTTGGCTGCCATCTTACCACAAAAACATTCCTCAGTCAGTTCTTCACACTATGGAGGTTAACTTGTCATCCAGTTGAAGCTGCCAGATTCTGATAAAAAAATGTTTTTTCGTTTTTGACAGGCCTTCTGCTCCTATTTTTGCTCTGGGCCGCTTCTGATTCTATCTGGTTGAAATGGGACTAGTTCATTTACTTCCAATACAGTTTGGAATAGTGCAGTGTTTGTGTGCACAGGAGCTGAGCCCACGTAATATATCACAATATATGGTTCCTTCCATGAAGGGAATGGCCAATGCCAACTCATTTGTGTTTGTCGTACACTGAAGACATTTGGTTTTACTAAAGATGAACAATTTTACCATGGGACTGATGGGTGCTCTTTACCTTACCTGGGTATGTCCAACAAGATGCCTTTGTCAAACAATTAACCATTATCTGTGAAAATAAGTATGAGCGGTCTTTAGGAGAGAAGCAAGCCTTTGACAGAGAAAAGGAGAAAAATCTAAGCAACAGAGGCACCACACAAACACTGGGCATAACCTGTACAAAAAATAAAAGTAACCACTGGTGTATGGAGCAACATACTGTAATGGGAAAGTTCCTGGATAAAGAAAGTCAGACACACAAACCTGCATTCATGTAGGATTTTTCTTTTCTATTATTAACATTATTTTGTAAATTGAATTATTTTATTTCTATTTAATATGTAGTGAGGTAAGAAGGCAAGAATTCAAACATTGCCTCGCACTAATATTTTCATTGTGGAGTGCACCTTTTCCTGAGCAGCTTAAAAAACGAAATGCTAAAAATGTCCTACAAAGCAAACATTGTTTGCTTGTAAAGTCATTAAAAGAGAAAAAATGATCAGAGGAAGAACAGAAATCAAGCACGAAGCAGCGTGATGAACAACAACAAATAAACGGAGCAAGGATCAGTGGGGGAGTTACGGCAGGTTAAAGTGTTTGTTAAAGCCTCTATCGGTCTCTGTGGACTGGGACTTGGCAAGCTGAATAATGTATATGCGCTCCTGCAGTAATGAAGTGGAAGTGATAGGGAGGAATACGGCTGGCCTCCAAGGACTCAGTGCAAACTGTACACTCTTAAGAGCTGCCTGTAGCCTAAACCTGCCTCCCTCTCTGACTGTGTCTGTGTCCATCCACCTCTTTCTCTCACACACACACACACACACGGACACACACTGCGCAGTGGTTAAGAGGGTTAGCTTGTCTCTGTACCCATGTCCTACATCATTGATGAGAAAGACCAGGGCATTTATAGTATCCCACTCAGAGAGTTCAGCAGCTCCAGATCTTCCACGAAGCCCTTATTAGACAGGAGCGGAGAAGCAGCAGATAACATGGCTGCTGCACACTGGTCAGACAGGCGCTTGATGTTGGCAGCCTTGTTTGTGGATCAAGTCTAGCCTGGTGTGCACTTGTACTCAGTTGGTGCTCAACAAGAAGCAGCTGCTGTAGACTATGTCTAGTGCTGGAAAAGAAAAGGTTCTTTTCTTTCCTCATGATCCATTTATCGCTCATCTCTCTCTGCTTTCTGCTTTCTCCCTGGATTAAACACGAAACGACTAACTTCTGATCACCTTTGTGTTTACTTTTATAGTTTATAGACACAGTGATGATAGTAATTTAACAATAAATGTAAAAGTAAGTTACAGTGACATATTCCTGGGAGCTGTAGTGTATTTTAACTTTGTTAAGATCATCGATAGCTGCTGCACGCTGCATTATTTTACACTACACCTACACTATGACTTACTATTATACTACGAAAGGCTTCCCCAGATTTGACACAGTGACTTTGAGTGTTTCTTGGTTGGGTAGACGCACTGTAAGGAGGCCGGGCCATTCAGCTGAGCTCACACATTTGAGATGTAACCTCACACAACTTGGTAAGGTGAACCAACTGGCTGTAACTTTATATTTAGCATACAGTCATAACGATGGTATTGATATTTTCATTTAACTCTTAGCGAGGGAGTGAATACGTGTTTTTGCCTGGAGCATTTACATAGAACTACAGGTCCTTCTCAAAAAATTAGCATATTGTGATAAAGTTCATTATTTTCTGTAATTTACTGATAAACATT
>JAUMTR010000003.1:13465028-13554692 GCA_032270685.1 Microctenopoma stevenorrisi
TCTAATGTTTATCAGTAAATTACAGAAAATAATGAACTTTATCACAATATGCTAATTTTTTGAGAAGGACCTGTATTATCTCCTATTATCTCCCCACTCAAATAAGACTCACCCACACCAGGCTCCAGAAACAATAAATCCATGTTTGCACTCAGGTTGTTAAAAGCCTTCTCACTTTAATTTCATTGTGCTCCAGCCACTGAGATATTTTTTTCAAAGTGAAATAGCTGAAACCCAGACGAAGGCTCAAAAAGCATCTACATGTTAAACAGTGATTAAAATTGCATAGATGTTAGACTTTGAGGTAGAAAATATTCAAATGCAGCGCGCTGTGATTGAAAGAACTTGTGATCGGAGTTGTTTTGCTCTCTCTTCCAAACACTGTGTGCAGCGCGCAGCCCTCCTCCTCCTCTCACATTAACATGCTTCTATCATTAACCCCCACGCCCCACCTACTGCATAATAGCTACAGCTGGATGCAGGAAGGAGAGAATGAAAATGTGTTTCCGTTCCTTTTTTCCTGTGAAGCATCTTGAATGAATGATTGATTGGGTGAGGGGACCAGGATCAGAAAGATATAATCACGGTCTAACGAACGCACAGCCTTAAGACACAGAGTATATACTGAAGGCCTGCCATAAATTTATAAACACGCCATATATTAATATATGAGTAGTTCATTTAATATTCAAAAAGGTGGAAATAACATATTGTGTGTCTCTACGTACAACGTATGCTTTCTTTTCCTCCTCTTTACTCAGGAAGAGGGAAACAAAAGCCCGAGAAGTTGACTCCCGACTCTCCAGCCTGCTCGTTCTGCTGTAGCTCTCCAAGTTCTTTTGCCCATAAACCGAGATTAAACACAGTCATGTTCATTGTCACTGGGTAAACAAATTGCCATTCCTAGTGAGTGACACAGGTTTTGTGTGAAGTCGTGCAACATGAGCACGGGGAGATAACTTCATTTCCAAGCTTTGAGCACAGATGAGGGAGAGACAGTTAGTTTGTGTTCAGTATATGAGCACCTTTCACGGGACAAATGGAATGTCAATCAAGCGCCGGTACACAGATGCCTTTTCCCCAGTGGGGCCCAGGATGCTTTCTGGTGATGCAGCTCTGTTGTTTCTGCCTTACTCGGGGTGCACTGGGAATATTTTGTCCTTTTACCCCTCCACATCCCCTCGCTCCATTTCAGATCCCCTGACTGTTAATGATTTTTTTCGGCTCTTCAGGCTTTCCCTCCTTTCCACTTCCATCTCTACATGTATTATTACTTGCACGTAAAGACTGTCTCCCTTTGTTGTTTATCACTTCTCGTTCTTTGTCCAACTCCTCTGATATAAGGGCGAGTACAAAGATTGTTGTGATGAGGAATCTTTAACAGGTAGCCTTTTATACCACAGACAACTGTATAATTATTTTCAGTTATTAATATATTTAAGGAAAATATAGCACAGTGTTTCCAGTCAAATAGCTGGTACAGAGGACCAGAAAAAGTCAGTACTTGAGCTTGAACACTGCAACATTTTCCATACAGTATACATTTTCTAATATACAATCCACTTGACTACAGCATTAGTTTACGTTTTTTTGGTTCTGTTTACTCACAGCTCTTGATCAAGGTTAAGGAAAGAGAGCTACACACAAAATATGTGCATTTACATTTAAATAAAAACCCCAAATGTGCCTAATGTTAACTAAAGTGTTTCTGTTTGACCAAAGCACAGTTTAATCCACTAGTCACTTTTTTCCACTATGACGCAGCCAGTCTCTAACAATTTTATCGATTTTCTAAAATTATAATTAATCTCAAAAGGGAATAACGTTGAGACATTCAGACTAGTTTCCCATCAGCACAAAGAAAAAAAAGAGAACATATATTTCCTCCTATAACTTTCATACAGTCCTTACCTTGTTTCCTTCACTTGTTTCTTTATTCCAATCCTTTCCTTCCCTAAATAAAACCTCTGCCATTTGTTTATTTGAAGGTGTTTAATGCCTGCCTCTGTACTTGCCCTTGTCTTCAGCCCATTACCTATATATTAAATAAGAAATCTAAAGGTGTACTGAGTTTGTCTCCACTGTTTCCACTTCACCAGAGCAGCTTAAGACTGTTATTAAAACACGACAAGCCATTCAGTTGGTAAAGGTGCTTACTCAAGGGAATGCAGAGTGTTTATTTTTTGATTAATTTGCTCGGAGGAGATCTGAAATTCCCCCACTCATGAATATGTGGATGACAGGGAGATTTCTCCGTGGTGACAACTTCTCTAAACTGCAGGGCAAAACGATTATGCTAATATCAGGTTGTAGTCATCAATCATCTCGTGTCAATGTGGTGTCAACGCATCACGTTCCTGATACGTCCCCTCTGGCCGTAGCACTGTGCGCCTGTGTGTAGTCTGTGCGCGCGTCTCCACGTGTTTGTTTGGAGAGGAGAATTGATCATATTCTCATGACGCCTGGGGACGGGGGGGGGGGGGGGTTGTACTTGGCGCCTGCGTGGATCTGCTCTCCTGGATAAGAGTTAAAAAGGGAACTGGGAGGAAATTAATTAGGTGAACATCTTCATCTTGATAGGAACACCGGGCTGCACACTGACGTCACGGAGACGCGCCTTAAAACCAAAGCGCGAGCGACGCGCGGTTTGATCAAAGGCGCACACACGCACACGCGCTCTGCTCGGGCGCTGAGATAGCGGAGACACTGCAGCAGCTGCGGCAGCGACGCGCGGGAGACGGGCGCCAACAAGTTACTTTCAGGTGTTTGGGAATCGTCGTGCGTGAAATCCAGAGCGGTGCGTAAATGTCAGCAGGACCCTGCGTGGATATTTTTCCAACTGAAAAGTTGACTGGCTAACTAGTTCAAACTAGGGTCAGAGGCAAAGGTGGGCGTTTGGCACTGATGCTGCTGGACGTCGTCCCGACCCTTCCTCTCTGCTTTGGCTTCTTTGGTCTTGTCTGAGCATGGCTTACTCTCAGCTGGGATACAGCTACTCCACTGCCCCGCAGGTACAGTCTGTGCGTGTGTGTGTGTGTGTGCAAACACGTCCTTCTGGTCATAAGGAAGTTATTATTGTGCACCTGATTTAAGTAAAGGTGTGAACTACCCCAAAAAGGATATTTGTACGTTGTTGTTTTTTACCTTTCCTTTCTTTACACACTTATTTCACACCGTTAGAACATCACATCGGTAAATATATTTATTTTTTATAAATTCAAAGACATAAAGTCACAGTTTTTTCCTACGTAAACCGTCTAAAATATGTGTTTTCTTCTTTCAGTTTTAAAATACGTTGCGCTTTCTGTCTCCGTGTTCATCGCATGGGACAAATGTATTTAATTGAGCATTTTTCTTGCCAAAGTTTCTGATGAACTCCAGCTCTTTGGCCACATGTCTGGAGCCGGCGACGCCTGCGTCCGTGCTGCGCTCACCGGGTCATCAGTTCACGTCCGGCGCCGGCATCGGGGTCTACAGCGGCCCTTATGCGAAGAGCCAAGGTTACTACAGCGCCGGCACCAGCGACGCCATGGCTCTCTACTCCAGAGTGAGTCTCACGTCTGTTACTTCCCAGTATCCTCTGAAAACTGCACTGTTGCACACTAGCCTCAAAGGTTGGTAAATAACAGGGCTGAAAAGTGTCTGATGAGGATATGATGAAGATGTTACAAATGTTTCTCAGGCAAAAAACACTAAGAGCAGAGATTGTTTCGTGGTAATAAAACGGAATGTGACAAATATATTTCATATGAGTTCTTTGCCAATATTTTCAGGGGCCACTCGAACCCAAGGATGGAGCTGCATCCATGGCTACGCCCCAGACTCCTGCTTACTATCCCTATGAATACACATTTGGACAGTATTCTTATGATAGATATGGGTAAGTCAGGTCCTCCTAATTGAATTAGTCACTCAGGACTCCTTTATGAGAGATATGTCTGGTTGCAGTGATCTCTTCTTCTTTTATATCTTGACGTTATAACAACTTTAATATCCTTTTTAGTGTCTGGTTTTATGACGTGTTTTTATTGTACTTTGTGGTTTCTCTCTTTGGGCATCATTAATATATGATTTCATACCCAGTAATTACTCATGGATGAGTTAAGAATGTCTATTGTTTTCATTTTTCCTCAGGTATTCCTGTGCTGACAGCAATTCCCGACGTAAAAATGCCACCCGAGAGACCACCAGCACCCTGAAGGCTTGGCTGCACGAGCACCAGAAGAACCCCTACCCCACCAAGGGAGAGAAAATAATGCTTGCTATCATCACCAGGATGACCCTGACACAGGTGAGGCTGGACCTCATTCAGGAATAACCTCTTTCCTTCCTTCTCTCCTCTTTAGCGTCCTTTCCTTGTCTTTCTTGTTTCTCTTTCCGCCCTTCATACTCTCCTTCCTTCTTTCCTTCCTTCAGGTGTCTACATGGTTTGCGAATGCACGCAGGAGGCTGAAGAAGGAGAACAAGGTGACGTGGTCTCCCCGCGCTTGTAAAAACTCTGACGACCGTGCCCACGACGACGACAGCGACGAAGCTGAGAAGCCACTGAAAAGTGAGGAAGACCTTCCTGGTAAGCAGAACCGGGACTCTTTGCTTGTTTCAGGGTTTTTCTTTCTTTAAAATTACTCACTTTGTTTTATCTGCGTTGCTCATTATTTTAGATCAACAATGTGCAGACCTGCAGAGTGATCTTGAGGACTTCGACTTGCTGGAGTCAGATGCGTCTGACTGTGAACCGAAGCCAGAATTTCCACCTGAAGACAGTGACACAAACCCAAACACAGACCTCCCACATGGGCACCTCTCACACAACCCAGAACCCCTGCGTGGAAAAGACAGATTGTCCCCAGACTGCCCCAAACTCACATCGGTCCAACATCAAAATAACGCATTCTGTCCTAATGCAGACCCTCGAAGAACATACGTCAAGCCCAAGATCTGGTCCATCGCTCAAACTGCAGTGTCTTTGGATGTCAGCTTGCAGCCGGAATACCCTTCCTGTATGCTGTCATCGGCCGGGTCTTCCTCTCCTGTGTATGCATCAAACATGGGTGTCACTAAAGCTCACAGCCAACAGGAATCACCAGTCGCCACGCTCAGAGAATGGGTGGATGGAGTTTTCCATGGTTCCCCTTTCCAGCAGCCCAGGCCAGCTGAGGCGTGGAAAGGCTTAAGCGACCACGTGATAGACAGCAGAACACCAGGACAGTCCTTTGAAATTGTTAGATCCACGTCATCTTTGTAGTCCAACTAACACATCACCAACAGACTGTTTGAAACGTTGCTGGACTTGAATCTCAAATTCTCTATTTTCGTTGTTGATCGTTCTCTAAGCGAGTGTATGCGACGTCTGTCAAGCTTTTATTCTCACGTGGCACTTTATGCAGTTTTCCCTTCAAAAGGGTGGCAGATTCACCTGTTTGGAAAATATTGTCTCAGACATAGATTGACCATCATCAGTTGTTTATTTCCTGTCCAGAATGACCCAACCCCAACCTGTTGTTATATGTATGATAGTAATTTAGTTGATCCTGTGCTGAATGACGGAGGATAAAACTTCATGGCTAAGGCAAAATGTTTGCATCCTCACCAAGTGCTGATCCATGCAACAGGTATAAAAATACTTAAGACTTAAAAAAGAGACCACCCTCACAGTGCTAATTAGTCTATAAGTCGTACTCCAGTCTTGTGCACACTGCATCAGCATGTGGAGAAATGGAAAGCTTGACAGACCCGGTGTGCCCAGCTATGGTACCTGTGATCAAAAATGTATGATCCCATTTGGACATTTTGACAGGCCCTCACTCTCTTACTACTGTCAGACTCCTCGTATCAGTAGTCGTGTGCAAACAACTGTCACTATACACTTCCTTGCAGCAAGGCTCACACACTTTAAAGATATACCATATTGTAATCTTGCACTATAGCCTGAACATGCACTAAGTCACAGAAATAAAAGGTGTATTCTATAGCATGGCAAAGTCCTCTGAGTGTGCCCTTACAGTAGCTGTCCGCTGCACTGGAACCACTGGAGGAATCAGTTTAGATGTTGTAGATCCTGCTCAGGAATTGTGGAATATGGCTCCACAGCTTTGTGTATGTGTTTTCGTGTGTGTCTGTGTGTGTGCTTTGAGAGAGTGGAAGAGGGGAAGTGGGTGGTATTCAGGCGTGACTAATGGAAACACACAGAGGAGGGTGCTGCTAAATTGTTAAATCGATGCCACTTCCACCTTGGCTCTAGATATAGCTGCAATCAGCGATGCGTCCCATTTCATTAGGCCGATTTTGACTTTGTCAACCTGGGACTGCAAGAAAATCCACCGCGCGCAAAACGCTTCATGAACCCTCTTAAGTAATTTGAAGTAAGTGTCACATCTTTATCCACTTCGGTGATTTTTCATACAACCAATAATAAGAAACATCACTTAAAAAAACGGAGAAATGAGACCCATCAGGGCTAAATGATTTATAAAAAATACATTCTCATCAGCTTCAATTATTAAAGAAAACTTCACAAATGTAGCACACAAAACATTTAAACCAACACTTTCTCAAAGAAAGCCTAACAAGAAACAGTGAGAAGTTATTTTTTCACCCCCATCTTTCTCCTCCTCCTGTTTTCGATTTAGGAACAGTATAAAGTATTTATCAGAACAGAGGAGGGATCTGCCTGGGCTTTGTATGGAATTAACCATTTCAGATTAAATAATTTAGGATGAATTCAACTGAGAATTTCATTCTGTTTCTGCCTCATAAATAAGTGAGACTTAGGATGATAAATAATGACATCTGACTTTTCATTTCTGTAAAGTTTTCTCCTCTTCTCTTCCCTTATTGTGGCAGGCTGCAGATAAACTGGTATTTTTTATGTTTTTGCTGAATATATTAGAACTGAAACAGTTTGCTCTGGATATGAGAGGCATGAACGATACAGAATGCCGGTCAGATAAGAAGTCTAATTGGGGTTAAGAGATGTAGGGTTAGTAGTTCTCACTGTTAGCTGTTGGAGACAGCCAACAGAGCAGGTTTGGAGTGAGACTCACCCTTCAAACCAATCAGAGTATTACGGTTATTTATGCTGGATTAGTGAATTTATTCTAAATGAATATTGACACGTGAAGGTTAAAAAGGGCGACGCTGAGAGGGGTTGGGTGCAGCAGAGTGGACTCGTGCTCGTGCGAGTTTAAATTAGAGCTTTAACTAAGCTTAAAACCTGCAATATCTATTTATTTGGCCACTTGAGGGCAGCGGAAACAAGCCGAACACATCTAATTGTTGCAACCGTTTAATGTCAGTATGAGAGACTCTCCTCTGCTCCTCTGGGATCATTAACACATTTCACTCAGCGCGAAAGCACACACACACACACACACACACACACATATATATATATATATATATATATATATATATATAGTTGTCTTGTGTTTTTATGTCACGTTAGGTGTCATGTCCCTGATACCTGGAGGCAAACGTCATATACTTCCAGTGGCTCATCATTACATGCTAAACTCATCATATTACACAATACTTACATTACTTATCCATGACTAAATGACGTAAAAGTGTTCTGCATAGAAAAACCTCAACAAAATGACTGAATCATTGAAATACACTGTAAGGTTTTACATACCATACAGGCATAAAAAAAGTGAACTCAAGAAATGCTGCCAAAACAAAATCTATGACACGTTTTTGTTGGTAATTTACATTTCCTTCCTCACAACCACCTCTGTTGTTCACAGTCCTCTGAACTCTCCCACTCCGCCGTTACTCTTCTACTCTTCCTTGACTCACATCCACTTTCCTCCACGCTGCCCCCCCACCTCTCTCTTCTCCCTACTCTCCTCCACTCATCTCACCTCACCTCAGTCTGCTCTCAACACACAAGTGAGCCACTCAACAGCCAGTCTGACACGAAGGCCTGCTCCCTGGGCCATATAATGTGATTAAGCCTCACTCTGTTGCTGTACTGCTCGGGGAATGTTAGATTCACTGTTTGCTTGTCTGTTTGAAGCCACCAGGAGCTGCTTGGTCTTCTGTGTCTCGTGGAGGTATTGACACACAGTTGACTGGCGAAAGGCCTTTACACATTTACATTTAGAATTGGTCGTGTTATTATTTTATTCCTCACGCTGTGACCCCGTTTCCTGATTAATTCTACTATTAAAATTTATGTTGAAATGTCTGCACAGGAAGTATTGACAACTTCAATTTACTCCTATCCGCACCTTCTGTCTGACACCTATTTCCTTTCAACACTGTCTGTGTCTCTGTCGCATACTCACACACACACACACACACACACACACACACAGCCACAAACGCTCTCTGGCTTACATACACACACAGTTCTAAGTCTCTTGCGTCTTGTCACACACACTTTGGTTTTCTGGGGCTATCAAAGTGCTGAGTGCAAACTCTCTCCTCCAAAAACTGTCACATGTCGCCAGAGGTGTCTCGCTCCCTGCAGTAACCCTCTGAGCTACTGGCACAAGAACAAGTCATTATTTCCATGGTAAAGGTCAGACGCTCTGTCACCTGACTCTAAAGTGGAGCTGAAGGGAGTCGCCCGGAGACAATGACCAAAGGTCAGTTTTCTGTTTTGCCTCTCATACAGTTAGTATGGATGTGAAGAGGATGTGCTGCTCCCAGATCTGCCCACGAGCTGTTTTTGGTGACAGTGGCTTCCAGACACGGAGGTTCAGATAACTGGCTGCAGGGAGCTCAGTAATGAGCCTCGGGGTCTGTAATGTGACACATCTTCAAGGAGGAATATTTTAATAGGGCAATTACAGCGGATGTTTTGTGTAGATGAGTGATTGTTGTGGAGGGGAGCTATGTTAAGGAATTCAATGGCATTTAACTCCATTATCTATTGTGTGGCTCAGTAGTGAGAGGATTTTCAATATCATTACAGTTTCATTTCAGTTTGTCTTCGTGTGAGTGGCCTGACCCAACAGTGCAGGTCACATAATGCTTAAGACTTGTATTTGCAATTGCTATTTAATATTATGCAGAAAGAAAGTAGATAATTGGATGTAGCCATAGACTCCTGTGGTGATCTGACAGTTTAGGGTAGAAACCATGGAAAAGTCCATCCACAAATTGGTCCGGTCCACCTTTAGAATCTGGAGTTACTTGACATATATGATGTTAAAGAATAGTCTATTCTGATAGGTGGTGCATTTAAGAGCAGTACATAATTAAAGAGTGTGGTTAAATCCAGCACAAAAAACACACTGCTGTTTAATTCAGCACAATTCATATGCTCAGTTTCATTTCAAGATTCCGCCCCAGGCAATGCCTCTAACTCATCCGACCACCACTTCTGACCCACTCAGACTTATCAACCGCAAGACCAACCAGTCAGCAGTCTGACACCGACCTGGCTCGCCTGCCTCAATTTAACAATGCACCTCTCTCCCCTTCAATCATCCAAAGTGGTCTGACTATAGATGAGGTTAACTACAGCATAAGCCCCACTTCCAGGAGTCACCAGGGCCAATTATATCAGCCTGACTACTCTTCCCAACCTGAGCTCCATAGTGTGGAAAAATTCAGTTCCACTGGCTGCATCACTGGGGACAGAACAGGCTAGGGCTGTCTGGAGCCTGAGCCAAGCGCTGGCCAATTTGGCATGCAGAGGTCTATGGAGAATAGGGCTGATGAAATATATATATGATCTTCTTCAAACATGCATTGTTCTGCGATGCTGTATCTTATCAGGCTGGCTCCCACCTGATTTCTTCCAGCCTTGGCAGACTGACACTCTACAGCGCAGATTGTGGGGGGGGGCAGCACACAAAGAATGCCAAGGATCTCACAGTGTTTCTGATTGCAATCACAAAATAATCAGTTATTCATGCAGGAGAGAAACATATCCTGCTCATGGAGGCAACAATGGAGCTGATGACAGACTTATAATAGACTTACTGTAACACTGATCACCTGGCCTTTATGGAGTCTTTACAGTCCGCTTTAATTAACAACTAGCTTTAGCCTGATCAACAGAAACCAGTCTGAAACTCAGCATTTATCTCTACACCAAAGAGCCACACACTGTTTTTTCTCAGACCAGGCACATAAGCAGAACTCTGCTGACCTCTACCCATCACTTAGAGAACTGCACTCTGCTTTATACATTTCAACCTGGCTAACCAAAGCAGCTCCAGCACCTGATCAGCTCAAACAATGAGATGGAAAATGTGCACTCATCAAAACATCACCTGATTTATCCTCCCCATGTTATGAGCACATTGATTTGAAAAGATGCAGTTATGGAGAATCGAGGCAGAGTAAATATAATTTATTAACCAATATGGTAATTTATACAGAGAAGCAAAGACAGATGAAATGTTTCAGTGATGATGCTTCTGCTTGAACTGTAATCCACAGTAGCCGCACGTGCCCACTTTTGTGTCTTTATCCTGGAGGTAAAGTTAGAAAACAGTTGAGTTAGTGTCTGCACTTTAGAACTTGACGTGATTAAGTGATTAGCAAAATAATACATCAGTAGGACAAGCTGTGTCAATAGATTTTGTTCAGAATCTGCATGATTCAATAGGCTATTCATGTTTTAGCAGTACCTCAGTTTCATACTGTTATCATTAAATCCAGGTCACTTAATTAGAATAAAGTTATTATACATCAGTGAAAATAATTCTTCAGTGAATAACAGGCCACCTAGGTTATACAGTCACTTTAGTGTGTAGCCCCCTACCAGGTTGATGTAGACTTTGGGATGGCCCAGAGCTCCTCCACCTCCATCACAGGACACAATTCTGTTCTCTGTGTCAGTTACTGGCTCCTCGGCCACCAACTTGATGGCAAAGTTCTTGTTCACCTTGACATAAATGATAGTATATCTGTCACAATACATTTAGTAAAGACAGAATGAAACTGCTACAATGTGAATAGTTATAGATGTTTTAATCGATTAATAGTTTTACCATTACACCGACTGGCACTAATTGGGGCAAGACATACAGGTTTTAGTGCATGGTTAAACGAGGGGATATACGTATAAACTTCTCACCTCTTTCTGTCTGCCAACAAATCTGGCTCGCCTGGGGTCCTTTTCATCAAACACCTGAGCGGAAAACACAAGTTATGAATCGCACTAGAAGCCTACAGCTGTATGCGATGCTAATTACCAGTTTACGATACTGTTTACAGACGTTGTTTTTAGCTAGCTAAAACAGAAAACATGTTTTAGTACAGGTTTTATGATTATGGGCCAACGACTGTGCTAAAAAGTATGAAGAACAAATTGCTATTGCGAGTTGTACGATAATGGAAGTGAGGGACTAACTGCGTTAGCTGCATATTGGTACAAAGCTAATATTTGCTTGCGTTAATCCACTCAGTAAGAGTAGTATGAGTATGACAGAACCCACGAGGATTGCTCAAACGCTTACCTGGCCAGTATGCGTGATGGCTTCCCCAGTATTAGAAACCTCTAAGCTGTAACGGTGAGCAGGTACCGCAGGCAACCTTAGAGGTGAAACAAGCGCCTTAGCATTTTTACTGAAGGACAGAACTCTACCAAGTGCGGCCGCCATGTTTACAACAACCTCTTTTCCCAGGATGCTTTGCAAAGAACAATTTAGATCCTTGTCATTTCTGCCCTGAGCTTTGCTTCACAGGTTCGACGTATTTTTTTAATAAAATGTAAAGATAAGACATTCAGTTAAGTCCTCATAAATAGTCATATGTTTCAACATTTACAAATAATGCTAAGACTATGTTGCAGTTAAAGACTGCTAATAGCAACAGAGGCGAAAAATGTTCCCGCTCACATGAGAGGAGGGGGGTGGGGGGAAGCAAAAGATTTGACATCATAATTTCGAGGTTTAGATTTGGGCACACAGGGCAGGATTTTTGTGGGCAGACAGAGACAGTGGAGCATGTTATAATGCATTGTAGGAAGTATGTAAGTAGAAAGGAGGAAGAAAGTGTTGGGGGGGCAGTACGTGCTATCCGTTTATTTTGCTGTTTCTTTGGTCGAGAGGGTTTACTTGGGGGAATCTAATAGCACCTATCTATGCGTGTAGTTGCCTGTATTTTTTAAAAATAAGGATAGATGTTAGACTCCTGGTCCACACTCCTTACCAGTTGGTGGCAGTAATGCACCAAATTGTTGTTTGCCAACCGCCAATAAAACCCAACGGAAGAAGAAGAAGAATCTAACGGGAGAGTTCACTGTTCACGTCGCAACCCGGAAGCAGTTGTAGGTCAGAAGCAAGAACTATTGCTATCGTGTTGTGTCAAATACAACATACATCCAGGGATATAAACCCTGTTTTAAACCCTGAACGATTCTCTGCAAGGTTTGTCTACGTTCTTTAATTTTGTGAGAAGATTATGTAACGTGTGTGATCCACGGGTCCGTTGTTACGTGTAGCTGTGGCGCTAGCAGGTCACCGCCTGGCGTGCTTGTCTGCTCGTCTCCTTGGCATGATGCACATTCACTCACTCTGCAGTATTTAGCTTCATTTTCTGTTACACAAAAGCACACCTTTCTTGTACAAGGTTTCGGGTGGCATTACATTGAGTCGCTCGGGATACTTGTCAGTGTATGAGGCGCAGTTTACGAGATATACGCAGCCTTAGGATAATAAAATAGAAAGAAATGTATTATCCCTAGAATGAGAAATTTAAGACACTTGACGCATAATTGTTACTGCAAAGCTTTACTGATGTTGCAAATTAAGATACCAAAGCATTTACATGTATACATATTTTATTCATATTGTCGTTTGTCTGTGCCTGTATTAATGTCTATGAACTAGAGGTGAGTATGGTTGTTGGCATCCTTAAAAACCGATTTAGTGTCGATATTTCATAATGTACAGATTTTCTTTGCAACATGACATAATATATTTAACGCAGACAGGTTTGAAAATCTGAATATATTAGATCAATTCAGTTTTAACTGTGTTCGTCCTTCTCTGCAGCCTCCACATAATGGCATCCCTCCTACTGAAACACCTGACCACCTCGCTGGCCCGTCAAGTGGCCCAAATGAGTCACTTTAATGTGACATCCTCGACAGCAACTAGTGCTTTCAGATGTTTCTACACTCTCACCACAGCTCCTCGCACGTTGCTGATTTCCTTGACTAGAACTGGCTCTGTCCTGCTTCCCTCATCTGGTTCCTCTGCACCTTGTGGGTCATCAGTGTCAGGACAGTGTCAGCATTTTGCCTGCATCCAGCCTTCTGCAGGAATGAAAACCAAGTCTGCCTTGAAGAGGCGCTGCAAAGACTGTTTCTTTGTCCGGCGTAGGGGACATTTGTTTGTGTTCTGCAAAACAAATCCAAGACACAAGCAGAGGCAGGGCTAAAATGTGTCCTGTTGATGGATTTTTCAGAATATTGGTTTGCAAGTGTGGATATTAATGGGAACTGTGTTGCAATAATAAATTTCATGACTGAAGAATGTTTTTATTTGTGAAAACATTTGTTGCCATTTTCCAGAAATTTTCCCACTTGAAATAACATAGTTATAGCAATTTGATAACTATCATTTTTATATGGTTTATAACGTTTGTGTGTGAAAATACTTAAAATTAAGCTTCCAGTCTAGCCTCAATGGACAAATATCACAGCCTATCTATTTAGGAGTTTTACTTTGTATACTTTTTCATACATACAAACATAGCGCACCACTACTTGTAAGTAAATATTCATAGTAAAGAAATTTCTTAATATTTCACTCAACTTGTTGCATATCGCTTCTTAGATTCACTTCTATAAATCGTCCACAAGAGGGAGACAAAGTCCTCACAGCATGAATTTAGACTGACCTGTATTCTTAATAGTTCCAGTCACTGGGGCCAAGACAATGTTGCAGTTTGTGGATAATCCAGTTATTCCTAGAAATCAGTCAGTCATCTGTTATCTTATCTGTTTTACAGAGGCCATGGGACAAAGTATGTATTCATTTAGAACTCTAAAGCCACCATTTGTTTCATAGTATTATCACTGGAGGCAAAAAGGATGATGCATACAATATCAGGGCCACAAGGAGAGACGCAAACTGGTTGTTCGTTTGTTGTCCTGATTGGTTTGAAAGGTGTTTGACAACAAACACTAAGTCTGCAGGTAATGGAGGAACAATAAGCCAATGTGTTACAGTGTAATATGTGTGGTATATTACTTTATCTGAAGGTTTGATCTGGTCAGTTATGGAGAGCAAAGTGAGCTGGTAAAACAAATGCCTGAAGCTCATGATTGTGGATGTAAACGTAGATGCTTCCCTATATTCACTGCATTGTTGTAAATAACTGACAGTAGGACTGTCGTCACTGATCACTTTATATTTTTAGATGGGAGGTGAGCCTCAAAATACCAAACTGTAGACATGCTTCTACATTTTTGAGAGGCGTTGACGAATCACTCATCCCACGGGAACAAAGATCTGTGGATAGGAACATAAGGAGACATATCAGAAACCGATGGGTGGATCAAAAACGAAACTCTGCTCCAGAAAGAGTCTCCCTGACGGACACTCACCACAAACATCTCGCTGTTTATTCCTATTATGATTCATCCAGTAGTGCAAAGTCTCTCCGTATATCTAAAGTACAGTGTAAAATAAATGTGGTGGAAGTATATGCAAGTTTTAAACTCTATGGATTCAGTGGTATTTGTTTAGTATCCCGACATAAAGCTAAAGCGGTTTGGTTTGCAGGTTTATTCAAATGTTACTTTCACACTCTTGCGATATTATAAAAAGATATAAATATCTGCATAACACACAGATTGCATGTTGGATTTTCGAACAGGAAGTGGCCTCGTTAGCTCTCGGGTTAATTTACCGGTGAGCCCGCTCTCCTCCTCCTCCTCCTCCTCCTCCCAGTCCCACACTACATCAGTCCTCCTGCAGTCAGAGGAGGCAGGAAAACACTCTTCTACGACACAAAACTAAGAGCTGGACGGTGATTAAGGGACGTTTCGGATACGACTTTTCTCTCTTTTCCCGGTTTTATGAGGGTTGTCTGATCATCGGGAATGAAGCCGTTCAACAGCCGCTCCTCCGGGGTGGGTCGAAACCCCTTCCTCCACGAGCTCCAATTCACCGTGAGCGAGAAGATAAAGGTAAGATAGGTGCTATACCGAGTGGTTGGTTCACTCTGTGGAGGTGAATGTGCTGTTCGTTGAGTAGAAAGTCAGCCACGTGCGTTGGTTTGGCGCGTGCACAACACGTTAGCCCGACAGCAACGGTCACACAAAGTTTTTACAGACAGCCTCTTCTCTCCTGGTTCAGGATTAAAGCAAAGACGTCCATGTGCTCAATACTCTGACTCCTAACCGTGAGTTTGTGGACCACTAAAGTACACGTGACATGTATATACTATCAGTAGTAGTAGTGGTAGTAGTGGTAGTAGTCTGCTGGGGTTTCTAAACGACCACATACCAAGTACTGTCAAGTCTTACAGTCTCACTTTAGATCTTTCTGTACAAGAAACTCCCACTGGAACATTTTTGTAGTTTTACGTTTCTACCATTCTAGTGCTCGGTGGAGCGTGGAGAGAGAGAGAGAGAGAGAGAGAGAGAGAGAGAGAGCAACAGCTGTGCAGCCCTGCATTTAGCTTAGGCTGCATAACTTATCTGTTTCTCACATGCATAAAAACAATCTGTAAAAACTTGTCGTCTTCATGTCATTTCAGCGCGGCCCTGAATACTTGTGGTGTCGTCCACTACCCCACATTGACCTGAATCAGTTTGCAAAGTTAGAGTTGAATCTTGATTGAATTTGCATGGGAGGCATTTGCATTTGATTTTCATCCCCTGTTGGTAATGGGAAGGGTTCCTACAAAATGCAACAGAAACCCAAACATTAGCTTTTAACACTGCACCCACTTGAATAAGAGTACACAGTGTTTGCACTTAGGTGTCAGCACAGAGGTGAGCAAGCAGACAAGTTCTGTGTTTACTCGGATAGTCCTCATTGGAAAGGCCCAGCTCCCAGGATGCAAGAGATAGCAAGAGATACCAGTTAGGTAGCCTAGCTTCGTCTTAAATCAACCACTCAGGTTGAGTTGATCTCTCATGTGCAGGACAGCGATCAGGCTGAAACGCTTCTTCATCAATCATTCTTAGTGAGTGTTAAAACCCACGGATATGCTGGATATTAGCTTGTAATACGTCTGACTGTGCAGCAGGTGACCCTTACTGAAGGGCAATGCAAAGAAGCAACAGTAATGCTGTAGAGACACATTTCATTTTGTGCAGTTGAACAGAAGAGAGGAGGAAGTGCTCTCTCGCTCCTCTACTGCAGCAGGTTTGTCATTTTCCCCATAGCCCCAGGCCCATCTGTGTTTATTTTTATTCAAAGCAGAGAATACAAAGAGCGAGGTGCGGGACATCAGTCTTTATGAAGAGATCACTGGTTTCTAACCAGTGGTAAACCTCTTTGTTTTTTTAAGTTAACGTGCTGCACTCATAAAGTTCACCACACAGTTTTACACTGTTCCTCATTCTCGTGGACTCACACAGCTGGGGTTTGGTGCCCTGCCTAAGCACATTTTGGCGTATGACATTACGGACCTGGGAATGGAACCAGTGACCCCTCGATTGCTCTACCTCCTACACCTTTCTACTTCCACCATTGGTCTTGCTAAAGTGATATTTAGGTGATATATATTGGTAAATTCTGCAGTGTTGTAAACAGCTGTGTGTGCGCGTGCACGCCTGATGGCAGCAATGACTGTAATCTGCAACGTGTATGTCTCAGTCAGGTGTGTTTCTCCACTCACATGCTGCATTTTAGTCAAACATGAGCTCTGTCTTTGAAGCTATGTTCCGTATATGACAGGCCAGTTTTACAAGATGTGTGTTTGCTTTATGTCTGTACGCACTTCTTCCTCCAGGCTGTTTGTCTTCCTGGAAATACATTTTCTAGCTTCCTTATGCATGATGCACGAGCATATTCCTCTCCTTGGCAGCTGGTCTAACTGGAAATATGTTTAGTAACCTAAAGCAAACGGAATCAGCAGTACTGAGGACCAGCTAGGTCAGCAAGTGAAACAGATGGACGGACAGTAGCATTCATTCAGCTCAGTCGCACGTTGCTGAACCGTGGCCATCACACACACACACACGGCTGCCAATTCTCATACTCGCAGAGGAAAAAAGTTGTGGCGTTCGGTGCAGTGTCTGTTGCGTGTCTGTCTGTGGGGAGTAGGGTCTGTTACAGGTTGTTTTTGAATCTGCTTGCCCTCACTCCTTGCCAGACACTCTCTGACAACATGGGAAACTGTAGGACAGGCCGCTGCTTCCTCAGCCCCCGAGTGGAAATCAGCACACAATCTCTTCAGCTCATTCAAAAACAATTAGCCAGGAGCAATTAGCCATTAGTACTGGACATGCAGCAGCTGAAAGTGTGCTGGGCCACATTTCACAGGGGAGCTGGATATTCTAAGACATGGCTACGGAAAGTAGGCAGTCATGTGTCTGTGAGTGCTGCTTCGTGGAGACCAGTAACATCGTTCACTAGAGGTTTCACGTTCAGGATGTGTAGGTGAAATACACAGATATTGACGTGAGATGTGAAATTAAACACTTAAAATACTTTTTTCTGTAAGATCTGTGTCCTGAGATAAGGCAGAGGCCTCACTGTCTCGGCTTTACTATACGGCTGATTAGTATATAGTCTAATTGTAAATGGTGCCATATGTACAAGCAGCACGGGCTCATGTACTGTATGATACTGTTTCACATTTTAAATGCAGACAATGGCAAGAGGTAAACATTGAACAAAATGGGAAGCTCCTACCTGAATGTCTGTGCATGTGCTTTTTATGCTGTTCCACATTTGGAGCAGCAAACAAGTAACCTATGGCACAGTAGAGCGCGGCTCGATAAACGGGAAGAAAAACCTATTGGCACAACCAGGTACAGCGTGAGGGATCTGTACATTACTGTATGGTGTCCTGATGCTCATAAGTCAGATGGTGTTGCACAGATGGTGCTAATGTGGTGGAGGACCTGCTGTGTACGGCTTCCTTAAATGTGGAGGTTATGTTATGGCTACTGCACTGCTTTCGTGTTGCCATGACTCAACTTTTAGATAACTTCACCTTCACAGACAACATCCGTATATCAACATCGTGACAGAGCAGGGTAAGCTGTGCACCTCTTGTAATACAGGGATGTTTATCTCTGTGGTGGCGGAAGTTTTTGAGGGAGGGAGCGCAGGTAGTACAATAACAATGCGTCACGCTGAGAGAAATGTTACAATGGGTGAAAAATGCGTGAAACAAGTGAGCCCAGCAATGGAAAAGTGTATTATGCAGTAAATCCTTAGCGGCGGATAGACTACTCTCAGGAAATCAGATGCATTGCTCTCCTGTACCCGCCCCGACTCATTCTGAGGCCACCTCCTGAGAAAATGTCAGTGGAACCTGCCAGATGGATTTGTGAAGCTCTTACGAGGGCAGTGTGTGTGTGTGTGTGTGTGTGTGTATATTGGGGGGAGGCAATACAGCAACATAAATCTCTCCTCTTACTGTTTATTTATTAATACACCCCTGCAGCATGCACCTAGGCTCCTCCAGGGTGTAAAAGGACGAGACGTGAAGGTGGGGGAGGTGGTGCGGGGGCAGATATGATTCCCCACAGTGATGACAAAAAGCACATGAACACAGTTGAAGTTGCAGCAGCATGATAAATGAAGGGGCAGCTCAGCAAATAGATACAAGCTATGAAATAATGATGGATTGATGAGAGATCTGGGACTGGAGACGACCGTAGGGAACGAGGGAGCTCCATGGATGTGATGAAGAGCTCGAAGAGGGGGTAGGACAAGGGGGATGGGACAAGCTTAAAATGTCACACGGTCTGAATTTACACTGGAGACCACGACTCTTTGACCTTGTTGGTACTACACAGACACACACCACATCTCTCTCACTACGCAGCAGGAGACATCACATGACACCCTGACCTCTGATCTCTGCCCTGGCTCCTTGGCTTCAGTATGTTTTGGTGGCTTTGTGCACTGTTTGCAGAGTTACCTTATCTCCTTCCCTTGCTTATCATTTGTACGGTAAAATGTTACTGTTATGCAAAAGCAAACTGCCTTGTCTGGTTGCTCCCCCCCCCCCCATTTCATTCACCTCCTTTAAGGTAACTCACCTAAATCATTAAACGCTTTCATATGGAAAGTCCAAATATGGGCGAGTCGGTATCCAAAAACTACACAGTGAAAACAAAATGATAGATTTTATAATTCTAAAATGCGTGGTCCAGTTTATTTTAGGCTCAAGTATCAAACATCACTCTGGAAGGTGAAATTGCAGCAAAACATTCTTTGAAGTTGTCAGCGATGATGAAAACTCTCAGGGTGTTTTATTGACTCCTGATGCTGCTCTACAGCTCAGCAGAGCAACTAGATTAGTATTGAACATTGACCTCGCTTGGCTGGCATGTCGCAAACATAAACGCTATACACGGCCGGCGAGATACCTTGTTCGGAGCTCGACGGCCTGGTCAGCGAGGAAGACGAACATGGTACGGTCTTTCATTTAAACCCAGTTCTCTATCCTCGTCATTCTGCTAATCTCGTTCTGTGATGCGGCGGAGCAGTAACACCGTTTGCATATTGCATCCATCTCTCACATGCACACTCTCTTCCTCCCTCTCTCCAGATAGGACTGATGTCGGTTACCGTGTTTCCCGTGCGGCTGCTGTTGGTGTCCTTCCTCATGCTGCTGGCGTGGCCCTTCGCTTTCACGGCCTCCCTGGGTCGTTCTGAGTTTGCCATTGAGCCGCAATCATGGTGGAGGAGGTGTGTGTTAAGTAGTGTGTGTGCTGCTAAGATTCCCTTGGAATTACACAGAACTGTGTGAATCCTGTAAGTAGCATAAAGGCAAACGGAGCAAAACGACATATTAAGTCAAAATGGTTCATGTCTGCTGATGTATTTTTATAAACTACATATGGTTGGTCGACTCATTGCTTTTACTCTGTGCATGTCTACCAGACTTATAGACCTGTGTTTACGAGCGATCATGCGAGGCATGTGGTTTTGCGGCGGTTTCCACTGGATCAAGGTGAAAGGGGAGCGCGCGGCACCTTCGGACGTTCCCATCCTCACCGTGGCGCCGCACTCCTCCTACTTTGATGCCATCCCAGTCACCATGACCATGTGCTCCATTGTCGCCAAACTGGAGAGCAGGAGTGTTCCAGTCTGGGGCAGTGAGTTAAACACTTTTCCATCAGGCTTGAACAGTGCATTTATGTGCTATAATAACATACAGTATATTTTCTATTAACTCACATAGTTCCTTCAAACATTAATTTTTTTATTAATCTTTAAATAAACAAATGATTCCTATCGTTTTCTTCTTTCATGTACGGAACATGCTTCAACTTTTGTGAGCGTTTTTGTTACTTCTCTTTTGTCGCACACATCCATAAACCTCTCAGCTCTGATCAGCTACATCCGGCCAGTGTTTGTGTTTCGCTCAGACCAGAACTCCAGAAGAAAAACTGTAGAGGAAATCAAGCGGAGAGCACAGTCTGCAGGGAAGTGGCCTCAGGTAATTTTGCACACACACACACACACACACACACACACATACATACACACTCAATGAGCTAAGCTGAACTCACACCTCACAGGACTTGAAAGGTGATAGCATAAATACAGTGAGCCACGTCACACGGGTGCAACTCGGTCACACGGATCATGGCTAAGTTAGGTCAACGAATGAAAGACAAATGTATTTGTTTCTGTGTGTTTCAGTATACACAAGCTAACACATATGTTTGTTCCAGATCATGATATTCCCAGAGGGGACGTGCACCAACAGATCGGGTCTCATTTTATTCAAGGCTGGTATGTGTTCAGTCCCCTTCTAGCTTCAGACTGATCTTGAAACCAGGTGGAAGGTATCGCAGGTGTATTTACTTGTCTTTAAGCTGTCATGACCTTGTTGCAGTGTAATCTTAAAAGACATATCTATCTTCATTTGACTTTAGGTAGATACATATCATTATCAGCTGTTCAGTCAGATTACAGTGGTAGCAGGCTGAGCAAGTCAAATGTAGCAAGGCGCAATTATTGGTCTGCTTTAGAACTGACTTGAAGGCCGACGTTTATGGTTGGCAATCCTTTCCAGGACTTTCCAAGGAGATTTAATGTTGTGGCTGATTGGCGTATAAACAGACACTGTGAAAGTCAGACTCCATGCTGGTTCCTGTGTTGGAGGAGGCAGGCGCACAAATACTAAATCAGCATACCAACGCCTTCAAATTTTCTTAATGGAGTATAACGTCCTAAGTTAGAGGGCCCACCTTAAATACTTGGAACCTATTAGGAGTCAGTTGGAGCCAGGATTGTGTGGAGAGGCAATTGTGCGACGTGTGTCCACACATTCTTTTCTTCAGCTAAATTTTCCTGCTCATCCTTGGGATTCCAAAGCATTAGCAGGCAGATTACATATGTAATCTCTCAAGCTCGGTCCAGGTCAACCCCAGGAACTGGGGAGGATTTACCCGGAGAGCCCCCGGTTGAAGAAGTCTATCTGACATATACTTCCAGTCTCAGTCTTTCCGTCGTGCCCTTAAATGAGCATGTGGAACCTAGGAAATCAAGAGCTTAAGCGTAAGCTCTGACTTAACATGCTTTAAAAAGGCTGTCTAGATTACAAAACCATCATTTTCTGCCCACTGGGCACAGATGGTAGATTTCAAAATTAGTCTGTTGCCTAGAGCCCAAATTAGAGGTATTATCCTCCAGAGCAGCTGATAGAATAATTGCACCAAACACAGCTCTGCACAGTATTTGGTTGTGGTTCTTGGTAATTTCCAGCCAAGGGTGTGTCTGTTTGTTTAGAGAGGCTGTGTGTGATCACTTTGTTGAGTATTTATTTCATTCTCTGTGCTCTGGGCACTTGTGAATGATTATTTATGCATGGAGCTGCCTTTGTCGCTGACAGCTGCAGGTGTAGACATCTGGGCAGGGTTCAGGGGTTTGTTTAAGGACACCTAAACAGGAACTGTTGCACCCATCTTTTTCCGGCTCCTCTTTTTTTTTTGTTCACCTCGTGTGTGTGTGTGTGTGTGTGTGTGTGCGCGCGCGTATGCGTTGCGTTGTTAAACATTGTGCGCTGCCTGCTCTGTCTAATCCCTTTTCTTCCAGTCTGTAGTTCTGTCACTCCCAGTAAGCCCCGCTGATCACACCCTGTCCTGCTTTGGTTGTGCGTGTGTTGTATCTGTGTTTTTGTCCAGTTTGATCTGTCTGTTGTGTGCTGCCAGTGCTCCCTGGATGTGTCCCCTCTAGTTATGTCTGTTCACTGCTGCCAGCACATCAGCGTAACCCTGTGTGTGTGTTTGTGTGTGTGTGTCTGTGTTGAAACGTGCATGGTGCCACTTTTGCATGACCTACTCTGCAGACACCTCCAGTTTTTTGCACATTTTCAAAAGGCTTTTTAGTAGATGTGTCACTTTTACCCTTACCTTTTCATGCCCGTCTGTCCTCCTACTATAATCACATTATTCTGGAGAGCGGGTCCACTATTCTGCTTCTTCATATTCTATAAAATTCATATGTGAAGCCAATTTTCAGGGGCACTAAGCAATTGCCAGACGTCATAAATGTTTAATGACTCTGTTGAGGATCCCAATTGCAACTGGGGCAACAGCTGATCCAACCACACTAGCATATAAAATGCTTACGTCAAACTGAACAAAAAAATTAGCATAAAACACAAATCCATACACAGTAAAGAAAGTTCCTTGAGATCAAATAGCAGGTGACAGAGTTCGTTAACGACAACTGTTGCTAACCAATCGGAGAAGCGTCGGACTCGCTTGCTTGCCACAGTCCGCAGCTGCCGTAGCATTAACTACAACAAGTTAATTTGCAAACCAGTAGCTGACTGAATGTCTGTGGCAAACAAAATGCATACCCATTCCCTTCGTATGTGACTGTGTTAACTGTCAGAACTGGATTTACGCTGTAATAAATAATGCATGTCTTTCCTGCCAACACTATACTGTGTCAGTAGAGATTCTGTCTGCTGGGGCTGTGAGCCACAAGTACCTATGACCCAGCCCAGTACATCGTACTGTGTCTACTGTAGTCAGTTTAAATGATAGTAGTTCAGCTTCTAAGTTAGCTAATAATAGCCCGCAAAGTGAGCTAATACTACCTGTCTCATTGAATCTGTTGGCATGTGATAGCTGTGATGAAATGTGCGTCTTCTTTAGTGCACCTGCTGTCCTCTCACCAACTCTATCCACTGTTGTCTTTGTCAGGTGCTTTCATACCTGGTCTCCCAGTGCAACCAGTGGTGCTACGCTACCCCAACAAACTGGTAAATACCCTGCGTCCCCTGCGTCCCCTTCTTCTCCACTCTTTCAATACCTGGTCAATATCTGGGACTTTAGGCGTAGCGTGACTCCGCCCTTACATAAACTCTGTACACACACCTGTGATGTAATGGTTTTTCCCTCCCTTACTATGTGTTCCCCTTGTGTTAGGGATGATATTTCATCCCCTCCTTCTCTCTCTCTCTAGTGCGCACACACACACACACACACACACACACACACACACTTGTGAGAACTCTCAATATCAATTCATTCAGTAGATGGTGACCTTAAACATCTTGATCTCAAACACTGCGGCTATCTGCCTAAGCCTTACCCCAGTTGTAACCTAAAGCTAATGCTAATAATTAACCTTAACACCAAGTATTAACCGTCAAACAGCACCAATGGCATCAAGCCAAATAAAGACATGAACACACACACACACACACACACACAGAGGTGTTATGTCTCTCTCTTCACCCTCTCATGAATTATACACTTCTTATTACCTACTTTTTCTTCCCTGTCAGTGTTTCCCCTTGTGCTGAATTTAGTCACATTAGTCACGTAAAGCAAAGAAAATCTGCACCACCAGGCTGACTTATCCTCGGTTAGTATTTTCCTTAGACATTTTTCCACCCTATCTTTTTCCATCTGGTCATAGAGCATAGTCAGCTATGTTGGCCCTTTGGAAATCGAAGTAGCAGCAAACTACCACAGAATTACACAACATGCAAATTCTAAGGGAGTCAAATCAAAACATGCTTAACTTCGATGATCTATAACAGAACTATGCACCACCAACAAGCATGAAGAAAAGCTGATAGCATCAAGTGAAGGCGCCATTGTCATTTCACTTCCTTAGTGCTGATCCAGACAGATCCATGTAGGTATTGTTGAGTTTACACTTATGGATGTTTGAGTTTTGCACTTTTGTTGATAGCAGCTGAACTTAATGAGAAGCTGAGTGCTCCGCCACATCAAGGCACTAGTTGTGATGAGCTTACCATTTTTACAACAGTCCCACTCACCACAGGTGGAGCAGGGTACGTCACAAAAGCTACAGCAGGGTAACGGATGCCTGCTCATGGCTGAACATGAACAGCAGCGATGAAGAACTTTTATTAAGTCTCTGGTTCTTGCCATCCTCAGAGTTGGTTTCATGACATGTTTACATGTTTGTACTGAGCCTCTTTCTCCATCGTCACCACAGGATACTATTACATGGACGTGGCGAGGTCCTGGAGCGTAAGTTTTTCTGCCTTTGTCTTACATGCACAGTCTCTACTGCCCCCTGCCACATAGTTAATACGCCTGTGGCATTCCATCAAAGGGAGGCATGATAACGTCCATTAACTCCAGTGCCATCTGTTCAGTCTTGTCTTTTGAACTTTTTGTTCCTAGCTGTCTTTTGTGTATCTACATGTTTTTCAGGTTCAAAATCTTATGGCTCACTCTGTGCCAACCTCATAATCCTATGGAGATAGAGGTGAGTGTTTTAGTAAATAAGTAAACATCCTTCTTTTGTGCCACAGTAGCATATTATGACTAATTTAATATTTTCTTATATAGTGAAGCGGCACAGTTTCATGACAACAAAGTTAAGTCTATGTTCTTTATCTTTTGTTAGTATTTACCAATTTACACTCCATCAGAGGAGGAGAAGGAAAACCCTGCCCTGTTTGCTAATAACGTCAGAAAGATCATGGCAGAGTAAGTGTGTGTGTGTGTCTTTTATCTGCTTGCTTTTGATTTTCACAAGACACAGACATAAATGTGAGCACCCCTAAACCTCTTCCCTCCCTCCTGACAGGGCGCTGGACGTGCCACTCACAGACCTCTCCTTCGATGACCGTGAAATCCTCCTATCACAGGGCCCGCTGTGCATTTCTGACTTCCGCAGCCTGCTGGAGCTCAACCAGTTGGTGTGCTGCTTAGGGTGAGATGAGGGGGACTGGACGGACTGGTTAAGCTGGGTGGAGGGTGGGCGTTCTGTTACTCTTAGTGGAAATGAAAGTAAAAAAACACTGACGCCTTATGGTGGGAGAACAGAAATGCACCCAGGGACATACTGTAATTTCCTTTCCTAGATTAGTGTCATAAACAGTTAACGTAACAAGCGTTTTTATAAACAAATAACATGAACAGATTTTTTTGTCATTGCACACATACTCAGCATTAATGTTTTTACTTAGTTAGAGCTAAGTTCACTGATGTTTGAGGTTAAACATCATGTTATGTATATGCCAATACGTTTATTAAAGTACAGAAATCTGTTCCCAAAGAGGAAACATCATCATTTATCTGTTATCCGCACTCGTTAGTGGGAGCAGCAATCTAACGCATGCCAGCGCCACACATTCTTTACAAGGCTTCAAATATGTTGAAACTATAAGCTTGTTGTTGAGGTTGTGGTAGAAAGTGCAGTCGTACTGGAGAGCATTACAGCAATTCAATACAATTCAACTTTATTTATATAGCGCCAATTTATAACATAACTTTACAGTGTAAGGTTTAGTAAGAGGTGTCTCTAATGTTTTGGCCATTCAGTTAACATAAATAGGGGAGCTGACTGAAATTTAGCCACAGTGTTTGTTCTATTAGTTAATAACAAAATATATAATCAGCAACTATTTATGCACACAAATAATCGTCTACATCATTCACACAGGGGAGTTAATAGATTTTTCATCATTTTGAATTTGACATTTTCAGACTTGTGGTCGGACAGAAGAACATTTTAGGTCTGGGGTTTATCTCGTATCTGATGTCTTGTAGATCAAACAGATTTTGAGAAGCTACCTGGCAGATTCATGAATCAGTTAATTAGAACTAGGCGCCGGGTTATTGATTTGGCCTCAAACAACAGCACATTCTGTAAATGATATAGTAGTAAAAATAGTTTTATATTTTTAATAATAAATACAACAGGTTAAACAAAGACAACATATTTGTCAGAAATAATTATCTATTAGATAGTTCATGATTGGTCTTTTTCTTTTAAACAGAACTTGTAATAACCTAAAGACAGAGCGTAGTAGTAAGTCGAGCTGAGACAGTCCCACAGCAAAGCAACATCAGGTTTTATCGGTTTCAATCTTTTAGTGATTTTTTTTTTTTCTTGCAAAATGTTGTCAACAGGTTGCGAGCAAGAACCACAGACAAAGGGCTGGAGGAGCAGGCAGGAAGAGCCAGACAGCTGCACAGAGACAGACTGGGTTTGGAGGAGTTTGCCCAGTTCTTGAACCTGCCAGTTACAGACACACTCGCACAAGTCCACAGCCTCTTTGACGAGGTAAGCACACATTGACTTTAGACAAGGGTGAGTGGTAATTGAGTTTAATACTAATACCACCACCATGTAACATACATGCAAGATGGGAAGTTTTTTACCATTCATATAAATGCATGTGTGAAACCACATGAATGGAGTGAAGTCACCCGTTAATAAGGAATAAGAATATTTGCTTCTTTGCTACTTTTACTCACTGGGATGATTTTATCACAGCATGGAGAAAGACAGATAGACATCAGACATTACCTGATTGCTCTGTCTACCATTCACCGGCCGTCAAAGTCAATGGAGACTCTCAAATTGGCTTTTAAGGTGAGCACGTTTACTCACCATGGATCTGGTTTGGTGCCTTTATGTCAAGTCATGGTGCTAAAACTAGACGTTGTTGTGCAGATGTATGAAAGTGAAGAGAATGGACAAGTCCTAGAGGAGGAGCTTGCCACTATCTTAGGAATAATGCTCGGAGTGAAGGAAGTGGACCTTTCCCGGCTGTTTTTAGCACTTGGAAAACCTGACTCAGGGAAGATCGTGTACGGTAAGACCCACTGCTTGTTTGACCATCAATAAATGAACTGCCACATGTTCTAATATCAGTTCAAAACTTCTGGATTAATTGTGTGATTCCTTGTTACAAATGAAACAATGGCGGAGAAGGACGAGAGCTTTTATCAGAGTGTCCTTGTTTCCTCGTGCTGGCACGATCGCACTCGATTCTTCTTGGCTTTACTGTGTGGTGTTGATTTGCTAAGGTTCCTACATCCACTCTTTGTCACAGACTTTTGGTGCACACAGTGTCTCGTTTTGCAGATTCCCTCATCTGAGTAAAATATGTACAGATGAATAAAGGTTTTATTTCAGATTACATGTACTGTAAAATAAAGAAAATGATCAAAGCTAATCTCATAATGTGAAGCTCTAACAGCCTTTCTTTTGACATCTCTTCCCTTTGTCCAGATGAACTTCATCCTTTCATAGAGCAGCATCCGCACTTCGCCAAGGACTGCTTTGATTTAAAAGAAGTTCCGGACAAATTCAACCAACCTAAGAGCTGCAATGGCCAGAACCACAGAAAACATGACTAAATGAAGGACTTGATATGTCAGTTATTCGATTTCTCTGTCTGCTGTAACACCGTAGCCAAATGCAGCAGCTTTACCACTACGCTGTGCCTTTACAGTAGGTGCAGGTCGGGACCGGAGACGATAAAGAGAAGTTTGAATGGATTAGAGCAGCAGATGGGCTCAGATGATCACTTATGTCAAATTTCTTTTCATTGCAATGAACACACTTTGAATGCTGTTCAGATATATTGTTTTTTCTCCACAGATATTTAAGAAGTTTAGTTTTTTAGCCCTGTTGTTGCCTTTGCATTAAGGGTTAGTAGTGTTGATCTCAGGTAATGGACACGGTCACTAAACAAACATATTTGTATTCTGGTGGGTTTTAGATAAATACATATTTAGACACACGGAAACGTAATTTCAAACCATTTAACGACAAGCCGGTACGTGATGTAATATCAAATACTGCAGACAGAGAAGAATGAAGCCGTCTCACTGCCACAGATACTCAGCAAAGCAAAGGACCAAACATGACAACCTTCAGCCATTTATTGGTCTTTATTTCAGAGAAACTTGAGGAAAACTCTTCTGACACTTACTGCCTTCTTTGAACAAAGGTTTTATTCTGTTTTTTACTGGGAATTTAATATTGTTATAGCCGATTTAGCAAAATCTTAATATCAGTACAGATTTTCATTACTAGGTGTTTGACCACCTGCAGATAGAGTGATTTTTTTTTTTTATAGCTGTCTTGTTTTTCTGGTTGGAACAGTTGGACCTTTCCCAGCAGTTTCTTCAGCTGAAGCCTCAGATGGTTTGCGCTGGACTGACACATTTCCTTCCTGCGATGTTCCTATAGTGCCTCGTTTCTGAAATGGTCTCACAAATGCAGAAATCAAAGCTTTATTTTACAAATAAAACTCTTTCAGTTGTGTTGTCCCCTGTTGTTGTTTTCACCAGTAGGTGGAGCTCTGCTTTCACAAAATTCACCTCAAGCAGGTTTGACTGGACTCGCTGTAAGAATCAAGTCAGTGGTTATCAAAGTCTGTGGCTCGTCATATTTGAATATGCAACAACAGTTTGTGCAAGTAACCTGAGCTCATGCTCTTCCCTTCCTCGTTTTCCTTTGATCACTCTTCTTCAGGCACTACCCACTGTACCTGCTACTTTCATAATAGCTCATCCACACGGTGGTGCTGGCTCCCCAAGTTATGCACTACAGAGAGGCCACGCACCGCTGCCCACCTGATGGACAGGAAAAGCATTACCTCATCCCTTTCTTTCATTCCTCCAGGTAAAAATAGACAGATTAAGCCCAGGCTTTGATGAGAGAAACCTACTGAGGAGGTGTGGAAGCAGAGAGAGAGGGATATAGGTGGAGGAGAGAAACTAAATGGATCGTTCTGCTCCAAATCCAATTCCTAATAGCTGGAGGGATGATGGGTGGGAGGAGGGAGAAGAAAACAGTCGAAGAAAGAGGAGAGGGGGAGTGTAGATATCACGTCTAACAATTAAGACCTGCCTTCAGGGTCTAAAGAAGAAGCTTTGTTGAGAACACATACACTGTAAATTGCTCATTGAACAGCGCCTCTCTGCAGCGTCCCTCAGATACTCACGCCTCAAAGGAATCTGCCATAAAAGACCTCAGCCTGGAGCCCAGCATATAGGAGAAGCTGGAATCTGTTCAAAGTATTTGGGAATCCATCTTTAGCCATCATCCTGGCCAAGCAAAATCCCCCTTACAGTAAGAGTAAGCAAAAACCTGGCTCTAATCCCAGTAACTGGGGGGAAACATTACAGAACGTCCACTAGAGAACCCTCGTGGTAACTGTACTTTGCAAAGTCAAAAATCCAGCTCAGCTAACAGTTGTCTCTTTGTCAGCATGCTTGCTTTTCTCTGAACCAGGTTTGTTTGCCCTCTGAAAATATCAAAGCGTGTATGTGTTTAGTACAGAATAATCACAGTAAAAGTCTGATTCAATCTGGTCTATAGATCTGGTCCCCTCCAAACCAGTATGTACCCCACAGCTACGTGTGCAACATGCATAGACTGAGCAATAAATCAGCCACTCTAGCAAATATAAATATTATTTGATTAGAAATATGCAATAATAAATACTTCTTAGACTGCAGCCAGAGCAGTGGATACATTGCGAAATATTTTTTTTAGCCAGCTGCACTTCAGATGGATGGATCATAAATAATGGATGAATTGTTACAATAGGCTGACGGCAGTGGATCAGCTAGTTGAAAGAACTGTTGATCCATTATTAGTAAACGGTTATACAGATAATACTTTACGTTTACCAGTATTTCAAATGGACAGCCCCCTCTTTGGCCTATCAATAAAAACTCTTTTAGAGGGAGAGAACCACTGATCCACTGCATTTTATGACCCTTGAAAAATATTCATCAATCGCTCTTTCCCACTTTTTTAATAGGCCTAGTAATTATAGCTGTGTTTTGGCTTTAATTTCACTGTTGATTTCCTCTTCAGCTAGAATTATTTAATTATAGCTTTATGCATTTCAGTGGGTTTTAGCTGTGACCTGATTCTGCTTAACTATTCCCTGCTAGTGTGAAATGTAATTCTGGAGAGTGATTGATGACACATCTGAGCAAACATGTCAGCTTCTTCTGTCACTCAGCTTCATGTTATGGTTTCATCATGCTCATCAGCCCACGGAGTACACTGACAAAAATAGATCATCAAATCTTCATGAATTCCTGTTTGTATTGTGACAGCACTTATAGTTTACAGCCAGTTCCCGTGTTCAAATGAGTCAGTCATTAGGAAAGAAACATGCGACAACTTCACACCATTGTGCAAGTGTGTATTTAGAATAGTTGTTATGACTCACTGTGAACCTGGTGCTCCAGCTTCCTGTGCTCAGTTCACCCACTGGTGCAGTCTGCTGACTGTTGCTTGTCATGTGTTTTTCTTTATTCCCATAGTGTCGGCGCTTTACCACACATTGAATAAAGGCAGTCAATAAATTGGCTGTTTTGTTGTGGTTGGATGTAAAAACCAACACGACATAGCATGGGCCACCTGTCTTCCTGTATTCTTGTTTGGGCTTCTGGCCGACGCCGCAGACTGTACTCCTCTTTTCTCTCATGAGGGTTTCATGCACTGCTCCAAAAACAGAGTGATGTAGGTGTTGAAGAGGGGTGCGTGTTCCAAATTCTTCTCTGTTTCTACACTCCTGCTCACTTTTGAACGTCCCTCCTCCGTGTTTTATCACAGAATGGATCTATGATACATAAAATTTCCGAATAACGATGGTCAAAAAATGCATTCTTAGAAAAAGGGCAGGCGCCCTGCCGGTTGACCTAAAACGATTCCTTTAACTGCTGCTTTTTAGAAAACATATTCATTCCCTTTTACATTAAAACCTTGAATTGATATGATTTTGATTCAGAACACGCTAAGCTAGCAGCACAAGTCGCATCCCCATTTAGTTGGGTTGGAAAAAATTGGCCAGTGTTGAAAGGCAGCTCCAAACCCCTTTCAAGTTGTAAGTAAGGTAAGCCGAGTAAAAAGCTGTTGAAAATGGATATGTGCATGTCCCTGCTGTCTGAGTGTTGCATATTGATAATAATTCACCCTTTATGTTTGTTCTCTCCATCCAGCATATATGTTGCATAGAAACATGCATGTGATCAAGGGGCCTTCACCATAAAAGACACTCCAGCGCTGTATGGAGTCCATTAGCCTCTGAGACAAGCAGAGAGGCTATGCATGGCATTCACAGATGGAGAGATGTAAAGAGAGTGCAATTGTGGCTGAAAGGTTCAAGGCGAGTACCAAGAAAATAAATCAGACCCTAGTTGATGTGATAGTCAGTGTGAAAACAGGATGTAGAGCCTATCAGGTAGAGCAGCCTGTCATCAGAAAGCAGGCTGGGCTCTCTGAGTGGAGGAGAAACAATAAGACAAGGACAGTTATGGTGATGACAAATGTTAGAAATGAAGATGGGGCCGCTATAGGCCTGTATCCAAACACGGAGTCATTTCTTTTCATCCATTTACTATAGTCGTGAATCCTCAACATTATTGCTGGTTTTTGAATAAATATTTGTTTAATCTTTGAATGCTAACATGAGACTTGAATTATGAAAAAAGGGCTTATCTTTGGTATTCACTATGATTATATGTCTAGAATACAGTTTAATATTTGGAAATACTATTCCATTAAAAATAGCCCCATATACAATTTTACAAATGAACCATCAAGGTCCACTTGGTCAACTGATGAACAAATCAGATCTATCCCATGCTTCACTCTTCATGAATCATCTCAGGAACGACTGGAGGGAGCTTTATTACAAATCTTATGAAGGAACTTTAGAAGATCGATCTGGACAAACATTCATGAAATCTGCAACGTGACTGGCACACGACTGCGTGGCAGTTATTCTAGTTTTTCTGATATTTCACCTCCCGGCTCTTCCTCAGCAAATTCAGTTGGCTCGGCCTCACTTTTTTCTCTGAGCAAGTTAAGTGTGCCAAAGCTGAGGAAACTGCATCTCCTGAAGACGTTTGAAAATGTGTTGGGAACTATACAGTTTGAAGACAGTATGGAAACCTTTACCAGGAATGATGCACATATCATCAACAGTCGCACAATCTTTGGTCTGTGTGTTGGTTTCTAAATTCTGACTTTGTACTTCCTTTGTGGGAAAATCAGTGACCACATGAATCAGGATTCAAATTTCCGAGCAGTCAAAACAATTTAAAACATTCACTGGGTGCCTTATTAGAATGGTTTGAACAATGCATTTGTTAAGGCAACAGGTAGAACTGATCTAGAATAAACGACCATGTTCATAGCTGTTAATGGAACTTTGTGACTTATTTATGTGGTCTTAATAGGTTTGGGGCAAGAATGGAATTTTCTTTTAACATATAACATAAAAGTACATGAGTAAAAGGGATGCCTTAAAATTCTATGTCAAGCGAATGAATGAGTTTTGTTGTAAAGCGATGTTCCTGCAGCTAACACAGTGAAATGGTTTCCATCAAAGCCACGTTTTTATCAAGGTCATTACAAAACTGTTTTGTCACAATGCTTCCAGTGGCTTTGATCAGTTGTAAGTGCATGAGGACAGGGACTGAATTCAACAACAGTCTTCCTCGTGTGTCATGTTCTTTTTATTATACTGTATTTATTCATTATACATATTTAGCTAGAAAATAAAAAATTCAGTTTATTCATGTCAATTAAAAATATCAGCTCATTTCACAGAATTGCTGGATGAGAATTTTCAGTGTTGTTTGAAAGAATAGCCATTTAATTCAATTAAGAGGCAGTTGAAGCAGCATCAAACTGAATGGGTTACATTATATGGCACAATAAAAGAAGGCTTTTATTCTTTTCATATTTCCTGTTTTTATTGGGAGCTCTTTGCATCATGCTGTCTCATATTGAGGTTCTTTATCCATTTGCTCTTGATACAACATCACTGCAAATGTCCCATATGTGTGTGGTATTGAGTATCATAACAAGTATGCCATTTTAGTAAAGCTGATTAGAAAGCTGGTGCAGGTCTAATTCCGGTTAACAGATTCCCATTCCCATCCCAGTACCAAATAGACGGGTCGTCATTCTGCCTGCACTCTGTCAGTGGGACTGACGCCTGTGTGTGGTTGAATATGTTGGTGTGTGTGAGCGTCTGTCCTTCCTTCAACATCAGTTCTTCCACTGCAGCCATAATTACCACTGTCTGAGGGTAACCAACAGTGGCGGATCTCATTATGCCATGATATGGGTCGCGTCTGCATATACAGGCCCACATACACTTGCCTATTTACATATGAATGGATCCAGCTTTGAACACACACCCACAAGAAGGCACACACACACTCATCCTCCCGCCCACCAACAGACACGCACACACTCGCAGAAACACACAAACACAGCATTTGCATATAAAAGCGTTAATGTGCGACACACGTTACATAGTAGACACACACACACAGCAGCCTATTCATACATGCACCTCACACATATGGGCTACTCATAAATTTAGACACTTCCGTCAGAAGGCCCTCGCCAGCCGACAGGGATATGAACCCAATATAGCATCCCAGAGATAAGCCAGTGACTCTGGAAGCAGAACTAATATTATTTGCATGGTGTCGAACGTTTATCTGGCGCCGCCTGCAAAGTGATGGTTCGGTGTCACTTTTGTTTAATAATGATGTGCCAATAGTAATATGCCTGCAGGCTGGAAACCTATTACAGTTCAAAAGATTATCCAAATACAATCTAATTTGGAATATTGCATTTTGACAGCCTGTGACTGGAGGAGGTGGGATGGTAATGCGATATTTTCTTTCCTTTTTAAAAATTCCAATTAACATTTTTAATGCTCAACAAACCAATGGTTACTGCAAATATGCATAGGTGTTTGACTGTGCCAAATCTCCTAATGCGTCTCATACAAAGGAGAGGGGAAAATAACTTTTGCACAATGCAAACTTTTGATTAGGCAAGTGTGATGTTTGGGTTCTCCTGTCTGTTTGACTTTAAATTGACATTGTGAAAAAAAGATAATGTTTAAATGTATTGTAGGAGAGAAAACACTGTCAAACTGTTATACTCCATATAAACACAAAAATCCCTATTTTACATTCATCATTTTTATCAGGGATGACAGCAGTACCTTCTGTTGTCACACTAAGTGAGTTTACCTTACACATTACCTACTGTAATATCGCACAGATTTACACCCACACCCTGTAAATTAGTACTACACAAATACTGCTCATATACACCCTAAGTGTAAAGAAAAAAGCAGCAAAATAATTTAAAGCAACACAACTGGAAGAAAGTGTTCTGCGGGTTATTACTCCACACATTTTTCATCACCCAAAAATGGTACCTACCACTTTATTACCATTTGTCTTTGCACACCTGCAGCCTTGAATTTAGCTACCTTATTATCACCTTCCTCTCATAAATACTTAACAAAGGCAGATCAACAAAGTAGATGAAATTATTGGAAAAAGGAGTCATTAAAAGTAAGTTATTAAAGTTGAAATTAAAATCCACCTTAGATGATCTGACATTGTTATATATCATCGATATCTAATGTTTAATGTATTCCTGCAGTTATTTTGTGATGAAGTGTTTTAATTTCCTTTCTTCTTTTCATGCCCACATCCCCTCGACTTGTCTCGTCTGCACTACATCTCCATTTGTGATCTCCCGCTTTTGCACGAATGACTTTTGACAACTGCTGTAGAAGCAGTGAGTTGTTCAGCCAGAGTGGGTGTATGGGTGTATCCACATGCTGATACTGCAACTATCTGGCTTTAACAAGATCAAAAGCTTGCATTTTTAATACAGCATAACTTTGTCACATCTGCTTGTTTCTTCCAACATCATCTTTCTCTGAGGTGTTCTAAAATCAATGCTTTCATATAGGGAACGCCTCAAATGTATGTATGCTAAGCTGTTAATTCATGCACAGATTGCCTGAACTGTAACATGATAATTTATGCACTGACTCCATGTCTGTTTGTTGTTTGAGCTTATGGTTCTATGGTTCTAACCAAAACAGCGTCTAAAATAAGCAAACGTATATGCATCAGTGAAGCTACGGTGTATTTATACTGTACATATCATATTGTTCATTTGATTCAAGGCGACTTAATTTCCACTTTAACGAGACCATATGAACGTACAGCTACTGTAATAGCAATGTGAGACTGTTCTAGGTGTTGCTGTGGTTTGAGCTAAATGCTAACATCCACATCTTTAACTGACAAAGACCTATAGTAAACAAAACAATTCTTGTATCTTACCAACAGTCAACATTGCTTTAGTTTATCCCAGGTGTTCCCCACCATGATGATGAAGATCCCTTAGTTCGTTTCTGTGCTCATGCCGAACCTAAAGAAAGTCCTTCAATGGTGGCACCAGGCATCATATTCAGTATCTTGTTGTTTCATTCAGAGAATGTTTTGCACAGTAATATTGCTAACACTTGTTGAGTCTCATCTTACTGCCACAACCCTCATCATTACAAATTTTACTTAGCCTTCATGCCAACCACAAGAACGTTTGGATTTTAGCTGGCGTAATTTATTATTCACGTGGTATTCTTGCCGGTCATTCTTTCCGGCAGCTGTTAGACTCTATAACACAGTTTAACATGGATATTTTACTCATCACTTGTTTAACTGACATATCGTCTGTTTTTAATTACTGTTATTTGCAGCTTGTTTGTACACCATGTATTTCACCACTACATGTTCTTTTATTTTCTTTTGCTCTGTAACAGTTACATTTCTAATTTGTGGGATAATAGAGTTTATGCTATTGTATTATATTTCCAGAATTTTTTTGATCATCACTTTACACACAACTCCTTCTGCTGTACAATTCACTTTAGCAACAAACATCTGGCTGCCAATGCCCCACAGCACTGGATGTCAGTCAGCTGCAGCGCCCTGGCAGAGGTTCGCATTTATGGTAACTAGCAGTAATGAAAGATCAAAACACAACAGTCACACAATTTGGAATGAAGCAAATAATAAAAACAAGTGTTTTTTGAGATGACATACAGTCAGCAGATGTGTTTTCCTGCTGATCGTGCTATTGTGACTAGATATTATTGTGGGCTTTGGCAGGTAGCTGATTCCCACTCCTTCCTGTGCTTTGTACCACCACAGGGTCTTTTAGGGGTAGACAGAACTGGACTGTACAACATACTTACCCCATGTTTGCGCATTGTGGATGTAAACTGACTAATGACTAATGATATGACTACGTAGAATCGAAACCTAAGTGAATGTGTTATTCTGGATTTTAAAAATGTTTTTAAGGAGGCAGCTAGGGTACAACTCTGTGGAAAATAAATCACTTTTATCAAAACAACAATTATGAAAAACCGACCATCAGAATATCAATATATCACGCGCTGTCCACTGAGACACAGAAAAACAATTTCATTGCACATAGACTGGAGTCTGTCTGACCAAGGGGGTCTGGTGGATGCAGAGACCATCGCTTCTCCAAATTAAATAACCTACTCATCATAGAGTTCACCAAAATGACTTGCGTTAATATTATAACATTTTAAACATTCATGTAGTTTGAATGAATCAGTCAGTTTAGTCAGAGGACATGGTCAATAATCCGCATCTGATTAAATATCTTTGATTTCTTTTCCTAATAGAAGCATATTTCTTCTCTTTATGTGGGAAGATGTGTTCTTCTAATGACTGCTTCAACTGATGAAATAGGGTGTTGGTGTCTTCCCAGCAGATTCAGTTTCATCTTCAGTGGCTCCAACAGCGGCTACGCAAACGACTGATTGGTTTTTGGATGTGGAGAACCTCTTCGTGAATGAAGAGAGAGAACATGCGAGGACTGACGGTGTCTACACGTACTGAGAGCAAAAAGGAAGAGACTCTCACAGGCCAATGACAGTTGATAGACAAATTCACCATCTGGCACGACTTTCTCTATATTGCTCTACACGCTAACGTCCCTCACACGTACTGTGTCCCGCAGTTGATTATTTGGTGATGATGGACTTTATGTGACTATATCACTCTGCTTACATAAGAACCTGGCCATTGCAAATGTTTAGATTGAGTTGTGGTTTCAGATGGAAAAAACATCCCTTCATGTAGCGCTGGGAGCCATCAGCACGGTCAACCATGCTGCATTCACTGGTAATGTGATCGCCTGCTGTTACTTCCCTTCTAATGGAGCCACATGCATGTTTAGTTCTTACAGAAGAAAATGAACATTTGAGCATGAAGGCATGCACAGTAATGGCAGATGGCTAGTGCGACTCTCTGCTTCTTCATGAGCACATGAATCATTTTTCCTGTCCAACTCTTATGTTCCCCATTACAGTCACATCTGTCTGATAATGGCATCCGAAGAGAAGAAATGTGCATCTTTAGTTGATTCGTTTAAATGTCAATTGTTCGCTTTTGTGTTTTTGTTATTGTACTCTTAAAGTCAAAGGGTTTAGATAAGGACAACTCCTTGGATGGTCCCCAGACGAATCCGAGACACACACAACCCCCCCTCAGCAAGCACACAGGAAGAACACTCATGAGCAGATACTGATCAGTAAGATGTCAGAAATATATTAATGCACAAGACAACAGATGCCGCTGTAAGAAGGGTAATTACTAGAAGAGGAGGAGAAAAAGGAGGAGGTGGAGTGAGAATTCAGCAGAGGGTGTAACAACATTAAAAAGCAGACAGACCTACTTTATTAATTCAAACTAATCCAAAATTACAATTTACTATTTGTTATTGGAACAGCTTCACTGTACAATGAAGACACTGATTATTACACCTCTCACACTGCACCTGTCATCAGCTACTTGTCTACTAATCTCACTCTATGTATCTTGCTCAGTAAACCAGGGCCTTCCTTCTCCATCAGGACATCTGACATTGTTGTAGCCGTGCATGTGATTGTGTTTTTATGTGGATGGATGGAACCATTGACATATGTTTTCTGGATGTATGAGCATGGAAAGTTGTGATTGGTTGACAATAATAAGTAAATACTTCATAATATTTTAGATGGAAGTCTGTCATATTGCTACAAGAAGCATTTTTGTTTGCCTATATGCATATAATCAATAAGAGCAGACTGGTCATATTGATAATATGTGATCAGATCAAACACACTGAAACGTGCGCTTCAATGCTCTGTGCTCTCACATCTGGATTATTGTTTTGCAGTACGGTCCAGCGCAGTATATTTCTAGATCATTATAGACAATATAGATAATTCAGAATTAAATGGCTCATCTTAAACTGTCCATTCAGACAACACTGTGGTGAAATCCATGCAGGACAGTTTAAATGCACATAAACTGTCCTGCTCCTGCTTCGCTTATATTTTTAATGGTCATGCCTCCATCTTTTATTCTCATCTAGCTCCATCCAAGATGCTCTGCTTAGCATTCTCGCTCAAATGGCTTCATTAAAAAATAAAAATCTGGCCTGATTTTTTTTTTCGCACATGACTGGCAGCAAATATGTCCAAACAGTACAAGTCCCAACACACAAGCTGAGAGACATTCCAGTTTCCTATCTGCTCGCCTCAGCAGACGAGATATTACAGTATCATACTAGTGCAGCAGGCAAGCAGAGATACAGCATCCACACACACACACACACACACACACTGAGGTGGATGGGTCTGCCAATCAGCCGAACAGACTGCAGCCAAGTCCTCGGCTGTGGTTCTCTCCCACAACAGAGTGACTCGCACGCGCAGCTTTACGGTCAGTGGAGTGTATCAGCCTCCATCTTCACAGGAAACACTGTCACCATCTCCACTTTCCTATCTCATTATGCACTTACTTGCACTCGCTAATAAACCCCGAATGCTCAAATCAGCCGTGCAAACATGACAACAATGGCAGAAAGGAGCCTGTCATAGCACTGATTCTAGCTCAAATACAGGCAGGATCTGTTCGTGGTTATTCCTACAGGAATAAAACGTTTTAACAGCTAATACAAAGTGCTTTTTTTACTGCACTACTAAAGAAAACGTCCAGCACATCAGAGCCGGAAAACAACAGAAGGTCTGTCCAGCTAAAGCATACTAAAGCAAAGAGTGAGTAAAAAACAAATGTGCTGCAACTCCAATAAAAATCAGAGGACAAGTTGTGACCAAACATCCTCAGTGTGTGATTTGGGAAACAAGATGAGATGAGTCACATCCACAGCTGTGACTCATCTCACCAAAGTAACAACAGAAATTCAGCTCCTCACTCACACACAGTCCTGCACACACCCAGGGCCTCTGTACAGTACATGTAGTACTATTTGCAGAGTATTGCTTACTGTATTTTTTATGCTGCTGGATGGCACTACTTGGTAACACTTTACTTTAAGGTCTATGAGTGATGAGTGTGTGCAGACTGTAAAGTCCACGTTGATCCTTTTGCTTTTATGCTTGAATTGCCATCGTGGATTGACTGACACAGACAGAACCATTAGACCTGTTTCAAAACGTGCTGGACCCAAACAGAGAAGCATCAGTAATGCTGTGGGGTGATATAGGTACCAAGGAGATGAGGTGTGGGTGAAATGAGATCTCTGATCACAAGTCTTACATGTTATAGAGGTGTGATCTGTGCTGCACCAAAGTGAAGGTTTTAATTAGACAAAAGGATGAGAATGAGTTTTTCTTAAGCCACTAAAGAATAAATGTGTATGACTGGTTCTTGAATGATGTGATGTGTAGGCGGGAGAACCGGTACAATTAGATGGAAGATGATAAAAGCAATTAAAAGGTGAATACGTCTTCAGAATCGGGTGTTATTCCTCAGTGGGTTCCTACTTTTACATGGCTAATGATCAGTTTGCCAGTGTGAAATAGACTGATAACAGCATTTCCCCCTGGGATTAATAAAGTTTAATGATTAATAAAAAGTTTTGTGAATCCTGGATTTTGAACATAGAAACAACACATCTCTAAAAGTTTGGTATGCACATCACACGTTTATTTTGCTTATTTGCATTGCACCTGTGACAGATAACCCCACACTTTCCTCCATTATCCCCATCACAGCTAATAACACAATAAAACAATGAAACACCAGTAATAACATCCAGTGGAATCAGTGCAGTGGAATGAGGACACCATGGTCACTCTAGCTGTGTTTTTTTTCTACCTTGTACTATTATTCCAGCCAATTTAACTAAATTGGAGGACCCAATCAAACAGGTGGCCCCTGCGGTGTCAGTGCAAATTCCTCTCACCTCACCGCATCCTCACTTATTCGCCACTATTGTGGTATGCCTGTAAACAAAAAATCTGATTGGTCTAAAAATAAGGAGAGGGGGAGAGCTTGTCCAATCAGAGCGCAATCTTTGTTCAGAGTTGAAAATAGAGCACTTGAAGCCAAACTGTTGCCTGGAGACACAGATTGCAAGCAATTGCAGAGCTGGATTACAGTGAGGCGAAAATAGGTGATGTTGTCAATGGAGCACGAATTTGTGAGTGTGGGTGAGCGCGCGAGTGCGAGTGCACATTACGTGCCGAACGCCGAAGGGTGAACATTAGTGTAGATACGTGGACATGCAGTTCTGGACTAGTTAATGATTCTTTTTATCTGTAATCTCTCTGCATCCTCTTTGTGAAACCCCTGTAATTGGTGTAAATGGAGATGTGGGTTGTGCAGTTTCACTACCTTCTCTAACTACCTCAAAAGTCAGGACAATATTGCTACTTTAAAAAATGACATACAAAATATGTTGAGCAAAATACAACACTATAACCACTAAGTGGAAGGTACAAACATTATTTTCATGTGTTTAAAATATCACATTAATGCCCTGCACACACACAGTCTGGTCAACAACAATATCCATATGCTGCGTATCATTCGTATGTTTTGATTTGTATTTGTTAAAAAGAAATTATTAATGTTTGTTTTCCTATGTTCATGTCTCAGAACAAGCTTCCTTCCCTTTAAAAACGGATACAATACAAACAATAACGAGATCACGTAACTAAAGCCTGTAGACCACAGAGCTATGCAGGAATCTTCTTAAGAGCTAGTTTGCACATTTTCCACCTTTGACAGTGTGACAGATATCTCCCTCTTGTCTATACCTGGCGGCTTAGTGATTACTTCCCCGGGATCCCTAAATCCCCTCCACTTTGACTCCGACTCTCCTCTCTGAACCACACTGGCCCTCGGGAGGATCCAGACGACGATCCCCATGCCCACGAGGGCCGAGCCGAGGCAGGAGAGCCCAGTGCCGGCTGCGGCACTGATGTGCAGCCCTTTGTTGAAGCTGACAGCCTGGGTGTCCACAAAGAACAGGTCTCCCTCTCCGAACGACTCTATTTTATGGGGAGTGGAGTATCCGACTGAGAGGCTGGCGATGCCTGCAGTCAGAATCAGGAGACCGAGAGAAAAGGACACCTGGAGTGAGGAGGAGAAAGCTGGTAAGAGAAGTGGTAATTTGTGCATTCCCGGTCGGCTCTTCTGTAGGTGGTACTCTTTGCTCAGCACGCTTCACTTCTTGTTAGGAAAGGTCATTTTGTTGTTTGTGATGCAGAAAAATCCAAATTGCTAAAAAGGCAGGGGGGCTTACATGTAATCCTTCACCTTTACAAATACCACTACACCGCTGCCTGTAGTTCATCATGTGGAGACGCCGGTTTAAAATGCGCTGTTGGCACAACATAACATGGAGACATCCAGATTTTTTTTATCATACTGCTGAAGCTCAATGCTGACAGGTGAAAACAATCAGCAGTAGGTGGCATATCTCTCCCAGCACTCACTGGGTAAACACTGGGGCTGACACTGACAAGGGCATGGGGATGTTGTCAGTCCGTGTTTGTGAAAAAAACGAAATGTGTGACCTTCCAAACTTCCACGGTAAATTATTCTATACTTGAACAGAACATGTCAGTAGAAATATGGTGCACTTTATTCAATAGCTTGAATAAATGCTGAATTGAATGTATGCATAGCTATATATAGATGTTTTACCTTCCAGACTGCCGACTTCCACCATAGCGCTGACCTCTGGCTCTGGACGAACCCCCAATCCTCGGCATCCCTCTCCCTCACTGAGGCTGAACAATCCTCGTAGAAGTGGTGCAGATAGGAGCGAACCCCAAACTGAAGACAGCTGGAACCCGCCTGCAGTGACCAGGCCACACGTGAGAGCAAAAGTCAGTCAGGGATTTCACTTGCCCTTAAAGTGTGCCGAAAGAATAATGAATAAAGAAACTTTATGACTTTTAACCATGGCTGCTCCAAAAATCTACAAACTTATAACTAGAAAAAACATTAGGCCTGTAATTTGTTGAAGATTTTGTCAGGCATTATCAAACTATGTTGAATAACTCTGAATTTAGCTGTAATCAAATCAAATGAAAAGGGACCATCCCCCTGGGAGACCAAAGCTCACCTCACTGCCAGAGGAGTCTCCTCCTGAGCCCGAGACACAGGCCTCAGAGCACAGCGCCATAATGTCCCACCTGGTCCCCCTACAGGAAAGATACTGTGGCTGATAAAAGTCCGGAACAGATTGATGTGTGTACATGTCAGCTGCCGGGCTGCGGTAGAACAAGCACTGTGTGTGTGCTGAATATGGATTTCCCTCAATAAAAACTTCCCTTTGGAGACTGGTCATAAATCTTGGCCTGTTTTGTCAGGTTGCCCCAGTTATTGTTGCTGCATGTGAACGACCGACGGCCGCCGTGGCCCTGAGGGGGCTTTATTACCACACGCAGATGAGTCACAAATATGCACTAACATGCACACACTGTTCTTCCTCACACACATGATCCTCTGTTGTTATTCTTCTCAGATGCTCTTACTGATTTTGTTCACTCTCTGCCTTGAAGTGGTTTCCCTTAAGAGGCCATACATGACTGATCTCACTCTGTAATTTATAGTAAACTGCAGCAGATAAGCGGGAGATCTGGGCTCTTTTATTTGAACTTGACAAATTGTATTTTTGCCTTACACACTAGACCATTTAGGAACATAATAATACTTTTAGTTTCTCTTAGTATTACAGCAACTTGTTAAAATGTATATACACATAAATAATCATTTCGTTTCTATATGGTAAGCTTCACCTTTGCTTACTTACCTAAACATGTAGGTAATATATGTGTAATGGAGTATTTTTGCAGGCACTGTGTACTGCTTCTAGTGCTGCTAGTAATGCTTAAATAACCATGATGATGAAATAAGCTGTGAAATGTGACACCAGCTCATTAGTCCTGTTTACTAAGGAGTGAATGAAATAAAACGACCTAATAACAGCGCAGCCCTGGAGCGCTGTCCGTGGTGCTGTGGGTTTGACCCAACTTTCCTTCTAACTCGCCAGCCACAGAAATCCAGCTAAAAGTTCAGTAGATACAAGTAATACGACTTATTGGATATCACAGGGACGTGTTTACTGTAAATATCCTACAGTCGCATGCGACGCGCAGACATGAACTGTGCGCCACCAGTGAGTCACCGCGGCCGCGCAGCTCCGCGAAGCTCCGCGCAGCTCCGCGCACTTGTTTTTGCTCCACGCTACAGCCACTCGCGCTTCGCCTTTATTCCCCACTCTTCCCACTCTAAGCGTGTTTACAACCGGTGATGGAGCGGGTCTTACCACCCCCTGGCCGCAGTGCTCGCTCCTCTCACTGGGGATCCATGTGCTGTCGGTCCGGTTGAGCACCAAGCTGCTGTGGATGAGAATCAACGGAAGGGAGACTCTGAGCATGCGCGTAGATGCTTTTACTAAGAGGTGTTTGGAGACAGGATTAGTGAAACATCTATTTATTTGAGCTACCACCTACATCTTGATGATGGATTTAATTACTCTATCTGCCAAAGTGTAGAAAACAATAGAAAACTCACAGCAAAACATGAAACCATCTAAAATAGGAATAGAGTGGAGTATTAAACTGACAACATGCGTCTGTATACCACATAAGATTAAAGCATTACTCTCTCAACTCACCACTGGGCTCCGTGGATTCATTACCTGCCTAAATGAATATGTAGTGGTTTCATATAAACGCCGGCTGAAAACCTTTATATGTTTATAACCATTCATACAGTGTTGGTCTCGTGCTGCAGTTATTCAGCAGGTATAAGATGTCTTAGAGCCCACTACCCCCACAGCTGCCTGTCTACCTTAGTGTTTGGCCATTACTTTAGAATTAGCTTGACGAAACTCCTACAAACTGGCTTAATGTCAGTAGCCACCGAACATTCGTTGTGTCTGATGATCTTTGTGAATTCACTTGGATGTGAAGCCCATTGTCCACATGAAAGTTGTTCTAAGACTGTTGTATTTTTATAATTCTATGGTTCACAAAAATGTTTCTCTGTGAGGCAGCTGCTTGCTTTGCCAATCCCATTGTCACTTAGTGGTAAGTTTATAGGAGGGGCTAAAAAGGGTGGAAGTGGTTTAAGTGGGCCAGCGACCCAAAGCTTTGGTTGTATGTCTTCATTTGAATTAGTTTTTTTTGCAGTCTACACAAGTTATGGAGGTTCCCTAGTAAATTACTGCAGATTAATGCAGGAAGTGATGGGCATGAATGTTACACTGTGTGGCTTTGACCATGGACAGTGACTCGCTCTAACCTTGTTAGTTTAACAAAATCCTGCTCATACATGCACACGTTTAACAATAAGCTATTCACTTTTTCTTAGTGCAGAGGGGCTCTAAATCAACATATACAGAATACATCATCAGAAGATATTACACGTGGGTTTTGTCTCTGCCTTTTACTTTTTACAAAATCTACAGCATTAGAAAGAAAGTACAACATCCTTTAGGAATGTAATTACAAAAATTACAAAGAAAAAAATGAAGGTGGGCTTTTGTCCTTAAAGTACAACAAAGGCTTTGCAAACTCAAATCAACTTCAATGTTTAGATACAGCAACAAAAATATAGACTTTTCATCTCCATTCAACCGTCCTTCAGTTTTATGGCTGAGTCGTTTTAATTTTGAGATAAATATTGTAAGGTGAGTTTTTGTACAACTCTTAGTCTTGAAACTGTCTGTCAAATGGTAATCTGACAGGAGAGTCTACTTAAACTGAAGGCTATATTCAACCAGCTGTCAGCGGCTGATAATGCCTCTGGGAACGCCAAGCATTCTGCCTCTGTAAGTGGTAGCTCTCATTAAAGGCTGAAATAATGTTAAAAGAAACAACCACACAAACACACACACGCACACAGCCATAATCCACAGCCAGATATGTGCCAATATGTGTTCTGTAAATATTTCAGCGTTTCCTGAAGATGCATTATTTATGCAGACTGTCATAACAGATCCCAAATGAAAAGCAAACAAATACTGTCATTTTTACATACGTATCCAGTCTCTGTGAAAAGAGCATTTGCTACCATGCAGTATGAGTGTGTGTGTGTGTGTGTGTGTGTGTAAGCATGGTGGTAGGGGTTTATATGGACATAGTACGGTAAGCCATAAAAGAGAGAAGAAGACTGTTTCCAAGGTGCCCTTGTGAACGAATGACATGGGGAAGTGGTCTTGCTGTTCATCTCCACACGTACAAACACATGCGTGTTTATGTAGTACTCTATCAGAGCCAGGAAAACATTTCCATGGTTACTGGTCCAGCAAGGTCAGATACAGGAAGTGCTACAGCGATTGGCTGACACAGATAATTACGCTTCTTTTTAAGATGATATACCAGCAGGATCTTTTTTCCCATGTTGTAAAGCATTATCGGCCCTTTCAGCTGTATCCCTCGCTGCTCTTACTACTCCCGTTATTTACCCGTTTGGGAGGGTTATCGTTTGCTGTGAGAAACTGTTCATTGTGTTTGTCTGGTATCTTAAAAATAACCTGTGCATCAACCCACGCTAGCTTATACAAGCGCTGTCATTGCTGTGGAACATCCGAGCCATCATGTTAATTAGTAGTGAAAAGCCTTTCATTTATTGGCTCCTCAAATAGAAAGGGCAAAGCGTTTTCCAAAACCACAATATTTAGCTTTAATAAGAGAGAAGACAGTTTCAGTCTTCTCATTTTCTTCACCTGTCTAAACCTTTTTAGGGCGGTATGAATAGTGGCAGCTGCCCCGGCATAAATTAAAAGACACTTTTGACGAGTTGGCAGTTCAGTGGGATGTTAATCAAGATCATATGTTCATATCGAACTAGTGAGATGATTAGCTTAGTGTGGATAAGCATAGAGACAGAAAACAGAGGCAATAAGCTAGTCTGATTCTGTTCAAAGGGAAAAAAATCCAACAAACATCTTTGTATTTAACAATATCTTTCTGTATTTCTTTTTTCATTTCTTAAAAAACTAAAAAAACTTATTACAACTGATTACTTTTGTCTTATAAATTGGCCAAAAAACACGATTCCTTTTAAACTAACCTACTACTCACAATCCGTTTACTTCTCAGCACTGCATGTTAATATAGTGAACGATGTTTAAACTCTTCACCAGCCAGAATAACTGTTCTGGTTTTGTCTCTGAGCTTCCCTGGCAGATTTCTGCCACCAGCTACAAATGTAACTTAGGTGCATCAGACCTCTAATTTACCACTCAGCAGGAAATCTGAGAGCTTTAAATTAACTCTCACTGTGCCAATTTCTTTCTGCACTCTCTCCAATTTGAACACGTGATTTGTAAGCTTACCTTTAAACAGCTTGTTAAAACTCATATTTTTTAACTTTATCTTCTCTCTAACATATAGCTTATAGATTTACAAAAGGCACACTGAAACTGAAATCATGGTGTCTTTCTATCACAAATGAAAGCAGGCTGTGACTTATCTTTTAATTGCACTAAAAGCTTGTTAACTCAAATCCCCTCTATTTTCTCCCCTGTGTTATATCTCTCTTAAATTCAAGCATACACAGAGGATACATCACTCTATCTCAAATACAGGCTTACCTTTTTAATTGCATAATTAGATGCTGCTTCCACTCACTCTGTTGCTCTCTATCTCTTTCTTAAAAGCAGGTATTGCTGGTGTGTGGTTGTGGATTCACCCAAGCTGTGGAAAAACCACAAACTTTGTTATCTCCATTATGGCTGAGCTTTTAGCAAGCCCACATTTTAATTGCCCAATAAAGCCTGTGTAACGAACAAATTTCCTCTCCCTTGGTGTGTTTCATCAAGCAGAGCTACAGCAGCGCTGCAGGCGTGTTGATGGCAGTCCACAGTTCAGAAGGTCACTGGATGTGTTTGTGGTTGTGGGGCTGGGGGAGGGCTGCATTACATCACGCAGAGTGTCAGATAATGGCACATTAACATGAATAATGCATCCCATGTTGACAAGCGGAGGGAAACGCACAGAGTCTAAATATTCTATAAGAAGAAGAATTCATAGAATACAATAGCACTTTGGGAACTAATGGGCCGTCAGGTGTCACATCCTATGATGAAGAGGTAGGAAGTGTGCGTGAATGTCTGCGTGTTTGTATGAATGTGTCGCTGTGTGCCTGCCTGGCCGTACTGCTTGTTATTGCTGAAAATGGGCTATAAAATCTTCCCTCAAAAAGCCTTTTTAAACGCAGTCTCATTCTGGCCTTCGTGCTTCTTACTTGTGCTTGTCAGGATGTTTTTTTATAAACATTGTATGCAGTTGTGGACTTTTTACTATAATTAGATTTTCAGGCAGAGGAAGTAAAAATAAATCTGTCAAATGATGTCCATATGTTTGCGAGACTTAGACATTTACTTTTACTGAAAAGCTTTACAATGGGGCTTTGATTGATTACTTTTCTATGAACAGTACTGTAAAATCCTTTACTTCTGTCCTCCATTATGAGTAAAAGTTGCATTCTGTGATGCTTAACTTAAAATCTTCTTAAAGTTCATGTCACTAAAACAGAATGACCTTATCTGGGATTATTAACATGAACATGTTGCATGCACTTTAACCTGTTGTCAACCAATTCCATGATTGACAACAGTATATTTACTCCAGGCTCAGTAATTTACAAAAACCCATTATTTTCCAGCAACCTACCAAAGACTTAACTACTGCCTTAATCTGGGAATATTTTCAGATTTAGATTGATATGAAAACATGTCTTAAATCAGTAAGTAAGAGGGATAGTGTACATATTTAAAACATTGAAATAAAAAGGTGCAACAGTGTGGCTTCTTGAATTAAACTGAGTATATAAGATTTATAGCACAAATCTAATACAATCTTATAAAATATTCCAGTTACATCTAGTTTACACGGAGCAAATTTAAGATAATTTGCAATGTTGTGAGCATGTGATGTTTTCTTTATGAGGACTGATAATGAATCATGAGGCAATACCAGCACTTAGAGTAAAACATCTTTTTAATAACAGTTTTAATTCTACAGGGAAGAGCAGACACAGTACTGAAGCCTCTCTCAGGTCTCAAGAAAAGCATCAGAAAAGGTAGGGCAAAAAAAAGTTGACAATTAAACCAGGTACACTGTAGGGCAGGCAAGGTAACAGGCAATGCATGTGTTGTCACCAGAGAAGAGGCGACGGGCAGATTATTCAGACTGACCAGATCCAGGAGTCCACGCACAAAGTATAAATCTGTCCAAATCCTCAGGCTAAATCAGAGTCCAGGTTGAAACAAAGGTAACTACATAAACAGGAACACTAGGAAGTCACTTTCAATGTCTCTCCATTATCAGTCTGGCAGTCAGGAGTGAGAACGGGCTAAATTATAATGTTAATAAAGGCAGGAAATCAGATTAGACGAGACAACACAGTTACTAGTATTGACGGGGAATTATGCCAAAGAAAATCTAAGTGAGTTTTCTACAAAGGTAAGAGAAAGGTAACATCTTTGCTTCTAAAATGTAGTGAAAAAGAAAAAAGCACTTACATCACCACTAACTATAATGGGTAGAAAAACAGACATTAACTGATGCTTGTTCCACTAGTCATCAAACTGGTTGAAAATTAGGGTCAAATCATCCCTAACGATTCTAGTCATGTTCCAGCTGTAGGGGATAATGTTTTACATATCCTGTTAGATTCTGCATGTTAGAGGATGAAACATACATAACTAAAACCCTCTTCCATAAGACCCTGAAGCATGGCTCCTCTTCATCTTTCGCCCCAAGAGGATAAATTTCATCATTCATCTACTGATTATCATTTTAATACACTATATCTTGCATTGATATGTGGGGCAAAACTACTTACATAATCCTGCGATATCTTTCTTTCTATCTGTCTAGTACTCAGGTCACACCTTGTCCATCTCAGACAGACTGACCCAGTTCTCTTCATTTACCCCGAACAGGCTGTGCCTGGAGGGGAGGCTGGCCGCGACATAAGGCCGCTGCAAAGATGACTGGTTCAGGGGTCCATCTCAATGGGCTCCTTTGCCTCCCCATCTTCCCTCAAGTCATTACAGCGGCGCATAGCAGACAGAGGGGATGGATGGGTTTCATTCCGGTGTGGCACTTCCACTTGTCTGATCATTCAAGGTCATATCGAGCAGATCAATAAGACTACACTGATGTATGGGAAAGTGTGCACGCGTCTGGCGGGGGAGGATTCCCAGACACGCACCCCTCCTAGGGTCAGACGCAGTGTCTTATCTCAGTTCCCGAATCTGACACTAGATGTCAGCAGAACGCAGCACAGAGCCCAGCTGTGCATGCGCATGAGTTTGGGAGTGCAGGTTCCTTTGTCTTCAGTCAACACACAGGGGAATAACAGCACACACATGTGATGATGCCATATGATGTGTTTATCTGTACAAAGCTTCAAAACAGGTGCACGTCAGGTTAGAAATGAAACGAGGCTAAATGTGATGTCACAGAACCAAAAAGTGGGTTGTGTTAACACTGCCAGTGACATTCTCCTGTTGGTTTCTTTCCTTTGCGTATGCCTCAATTATACATTCATTGTAATATTTACTGAATAGCTTAAGAAGTAATTTCTAAAATGTCAAATGAGTTCTGAAAAGAGAAACTCATTTATATGCTGTCTTACTACTGGTGATTACGCTGAAATCTTCATGTTCATCACCGAGTATGTATGTTTTTCTAGCATAGCCGAAATTCATTATACATTAAATACCCTCAGTTGAGCTGCTTTAAAGATACCTTGAATACGACTGTGATTTCCATGAGGCTAAGTGTGTCATCAGCATGAAACTTTCATTCAAGATGGTGTCTGTTGTCACATTACAAAACATCAAAGGCTCACTATAGAGACGCCTGTGCTTCAGTGTAATCACATTACAGCAATATAACTCCATCATGTTGGGGTAAGGAATCATCATCATATCAATAACACCATTTATCACTGATATAATTAGATAGCTGGCTGTATATCAATCCTATTCTACACCCTCTCACCAGCTCACTCCCCAAGAAGTCATTAATGGATCCTTGTGTAATATTATCACATAGATACATTCCTCCTCTCTATCTAATCTAATTCATCAGTCTAATAGGTCATAATTAATTGCTCCATTATTAATCGAGTGATGTCATACCTAAATGCCTAGGGGTGAAATGAACTGTCTGTCACTAGGAATATTTCCTTTGAGTGTGTATGTGTGTGTGTGTGTGTGTGTGTGTGTGTGTGTGCTGGATGCGGTGATCAGAGTTCAAATATTTTGGCTTGATGCACAGTGCTTAGCAGTGTCAAAAGCTCATCAGACTCCACCATCTACAGATCAGATTCATCCCTGTTCAGCGTGACCATGAGATTACTGCCGGTTACCTCAGGTCAAAAGGTTCAAACATCACTGAGGAGGATATTACACCGCAGTGGGACATGAATATTTAACTGTCTCATTCTCGTGATGCTCTTTCTTTGGCTAACTTGAGCCAGAGGAGATGATGATTAGCCTCACAGACAAGGCTAACGACCCAGGATGGATTAGAGTGGAAGGCCATTGAATATGCTAATGACGTAGAGGGGACAGTCTCATTCACATGAAGGAGAAGTCAGGTGTGGAGAGCGGAGGGCTTAAGGCGGCTAATTACACCTTTAAGGTTACAGTTTCGTGAGCTTTTCATGTATTCCAACATCGTGATTGATACTATATAGCGTCACCTGTTTTTTTCCGTCAGAAAAAAACATTCACTGTATTGTAGCTCAGTAAACGCTTCTATATACAGTAGTAGTACTGATGACTGGGTCCACCATCACCTTGGGTCACAGTCAGTCTTTGTCTTTTCCTCCTCATCTTAACCACGCCCGTCCTCCACCATCACATCATGATTCTCCCGAGCTCTAACTTGTTTCTACTCAGTCTCCGCACCATTTATACCCTGAACTCTTCTCGTCCTTGATAGTTTTACAAGGAACAGAAAATGTAAAAAGGAGCACCCATGCTCAGTCGCAGTTATTCATCAGTGACTAACTTCTTTATTAAAACCATGTGTAATTAAGCTGGATTCAGACTGCTCAGAAACCAGTTATACAATTTCATTTTATTTAGTAATGTGATAAAATGTGACTTTGTGTTAGTATATAAAATGTTGTTATCGTGCTGTCTATTAGCGAAGTTGCTAATTAATTAGGTAGCCTCTATTAACATTTATATCCAGTTAGTGTTTATAGTTTTCCAAAGCAGGGAGCTGCTTGACTGCAGTTGAAGGAGAGACAGGAGAAATGTATTTCCGCGTTAATTTAATAATTTAAAGCAGTGCGATGTGTGATAGTGGTGCTTAGGTTTATGCTATTGATATGAGGTCAGAGTGCATCTGAAAACGGACTTGCAAAAGTGCGCCCCTGAAAAATGATTTCACCAGCAGCCACTAGTACCAACATCTACATGTTTACTCCAATACCTAGTAATTTCAGAGAAGTACAAGACATGCACTTTGTGTTCTTAGAGTGTGTTCAAAAGAGTGTTTCAGATCCACTAAAATTAGCATAATTCCCTTAAAAATGATTCAACACCAGCAGTGATTGAGTTTACAACTTGTTATAAAATTTCAAAGTGTATTACAGCAACATCTGGCAAAGCACTTTGCTTTGCTGTGGGACTGCAGAGACACACTAACGGGCCAAATCAAATACACAGATCTGCATTGGGAAAAGTTTGAACTGATGTTAGATGAATATTTCTCCTGGGAAACTACCTCACAGAGATGCGTAGAAACAAACACGTGCACAAACAAAAATGCATATTTTAACTACCTTGCCAGTTTTGGCACTGTATTATTGTCAACCATCTGCCCCTTTGTTGCAAACAGCATTGTAACCTTTTCCAGAGAGTGTGTGTATGTGTGTGTGTTATCACTGGCGTGCACACATGCTTGCATATCCAGTGTGTGTTCTGGCTGCCAAATGTCCATTTGGTTAGGGACTATTGCCAAGGTGAGGTGGAGGTCAATTCTACACAGCTGAATCATTGAACAGCACCGAGCTGAGCCGCTGCCAGTGCTGGCAAAGCGACTCATAACACAATGTCATCATCTGGGTACAACAAATCTCAGTGAGGATTTAGTTTTAAATGTTAGGGTAGAGTAAAGATTGATACCACATGATGCTTTTTTTCATTTTACATACATTTTGTTTCTTTACTTCACTACTTGGATTTTCATGCTGTTCGGATCTCAGGCTGTGTTCAGTGTGAATTAAAAAGATATTTCCTTGTCTATTTTCACACAGAGTTGGCGGTCAAAGCTGGGTTTTTTTTCTTTTTGCTGTGTGGGGCCAAAGATGTTCATTCCCCACCGAGCATTCCTGCTTTCATCCTTGGATCTTATCAATAATAGATGGAACTCCCACAGCCTCGCAGGCAGGGATTGCTTGGAAAAAAAAACTTGGAAAACCAGACGCGATCCTGCCAGTCCCAGAGCTCCGCACCGGAGACAGGGCTCCGCTTGGCCGCCAATTAGCACCAGCGATTTACAGTCGCTTGCTGGGTGTGACTGTTTGGAGACATGCTCAAAGACAGACACACACACACACACTGACAGGCACCTCTGGAGAGCCACTGACCTACTCCCCTAACCACTTTATTGATCTGTGGGCCAAAGATGTGAAAGCCTATTGAGGTCATCATTAATGATTCATCAATTCCAGAAAATGTCAAATGTGGCTTGGGAGCGTAAACATGAACACATCAGATGAGATGAGCGCTTTGAAGAAACATTGCATGCATCTATATGAATCATACATGTGAGAAAATAGGATACAAAGTATAGGGGCGGCTGTCAGATAGGTTGATGCTTGGCCCACTTGGCCCTTTCGAATCAATAGGACAGATATACTGTAAGTACACTACATACAAGTGAAATGTAAGTCCTTTGCTTTTTTGATGCTTCCAGTCATCCTTTGATCAATATTCTAGTGCAAACACAGATATGTATATACACAAAGCATTAGCCACCCCAGTGAGAGCCACACACATGCTATCCCACAGGGACACATCAAACAGCAGCCACACAACCACTGTGGATATTCTGATCTTTCATACAACCATATATACACCAAGTACACTTAAATACCAAACAGAGTGTGATGCCTCTTCTCTGCGGTGCTGTAACAGGAGGGATTCCCTGCAGTTCTTGGAGTGACGTGATAAACTGCTCTTCTACTGGACTGCCTGAATTTGGGGTCCTCCCTCTACGGCCACGCGGACCGGGGCTCTGAGGACCAGCACAAAGGTCCATTCAGAGATTCAGAGCTCAGAATTTATGGATCAGGCCAAGCGCAGGCCTGTGGGAGCCCCAGACAACACCCGAGTGGGGGGACATAAATTTGACTTTATGAGGGAAAAAAACAGAATTTCCATTTAAGGCAGAACATCATTAAATGCTTCTGTTTTTTTCACCTGGCTGTTTTCTCTCACTGTGACAGTCTTAACACCATCTATTCTGAAGTCACCATATATATATTACTAATGTGCTAGTTCTAAAACAAGCGCTGTTCCCACTTCCACTAGGGCAGGGAACAAATGTGTTTTAAAACCTGAGTGACTGAGACAGAATGAGAGATATTATCAAGCACTTGGTGTTTTAAAATGAACTTTTTGGTCTATTTAACATGCACACCTTTCATGTTGATGAATAATCTTTTAATTCTGCACAGTGAAACTCAGCAAACAATATATTTTGTGTGATATTAAAAGTAAACTTTGAATCCAGTAGTGGTGCATTATAGTGCTACAAACAGGCTGTGGTGAAATGGATAGTATGGCGCAGGTCATTCACCAGACCCCGTGCCCCTTCCTCTCATTACCATTCCACAGTAAAAACTCTTATTAGACTGGTCCCATATCTTTAACTGAACAATGACTTTATGTCTCTGCAGTTAATTATGTGTCTGATCCATAACATAGAGAAGAATGACTGAACTCCAGTGCTGTGTTCCACACACAGGACACACTAATGTTCTTTCCATATAGGCAGGCAGAGGCGAAGTCATGAGACAGAGCTATTAGACCACTGTAATGAGTTTACGTATGAGTAATTGCTGCACACTCGCACAGGGCTCCCCGCACATCGTTTCTAAGTCCTCTCCTGTTCTAAGCACAGCAAATCTTCCGACTCATTCTAAGCAGGAAACCTCTTTATGTTTGGAGCATGCTGTGGAGTCATGCACGCCACTACTGCCGTGCGTTTAAATTTCAGTGTTAGCTAGATCTTTAGCGTCTGCCAGTGTAATAACTGTACACTATATTGGCCTAAAAATGCGGTAATGTCTCCGGCTATGATACAGTGTATGTGCTAGTCGTGCATCAGCGCTTTTAAACACCTCAGCCATCATTCTGCAGAGCTGGAGTTTATTTAAATGGATTTGGCCTGCTTAGGCTGTAAAGCGAGAGGACATAAAACACTGAGGGCCAGTGAATTACCAGCAATAAAGCTGCGAACTGAGCCTGTTGACGGAGCTAAGCTGAGGTGGGCCAAGCAAGGCCGTGTAGGACTGACAAATCCCTAAGCTTGCCTCTAACAACAGCCCGAATTCTTGCTAATTGTCTCTTCTTGTCATCCCTGTTTACTCAAGCCTCACCACTTTCTCTGCCATAATGGATTCAGGGGCCTGACAAGACATGTTTGATTGATTTCTCTCCCTGACCACTCAGTGGAAGGACTCCTGGCTGTGTGCCAGCTGTACAGTGGCTCGTCCCCCGCGTGTGCAAGTGTGCGCGTGTTTGGGTTAGCACACACATACTGAGGTGTGCATGCACAAACGAAGCCACTATAGCATAACCACCATGTGTAACGCTACAGTGGGATGCTGTGGTGTACAGCGCTCTGCCTGGAGGGTACCATTAACATTTAGAAACAGCCCCAGCATCAGTCACACTGCCTGTGCTTAGGTGTGTTTAACCTTTCTATATATAGGGATACAGCAGCCAGAACAGAGGGGATTTAACAAAGAAATAGATATATTAGAAAGAGGAGATGTATTAAAATGTAAAGTGAAGTTTGACAGAGGGCGCTACATATTTCCATATATATCGTACATAGCTTATACATAAAGTGTGTGTGATTATGAAAGTCAAAGCAAAGTCAGAGGGTTTGATTTCTGTCCCACAACAGCGTGGAAAGACTGTAGCACTTATCTTATCTGAACTTTTTCTCTTCTATTGAGCCTGACTCTGCGCTGTTTCGGGTTCTCTGTGTGTCAGAGCCGAACACTTCTCATGATGGATACGCAGAGCTGTCATCTCCAGATTGCTTCAGTTAAGATGATAGATCCGAGCTCGGAAAGAGGTTGACTAAAGTTCACGGCTATGGAGTTAAACTCGTGTTGGGTTTTCTTCCCAAGTCGAGACATTCTGCCAATGATGATTCGACTCGAGTCTCACTGAAGGACAAGCAAAAGCCCTGTTGGCACTCTGGGCAGAGCAGTTGTGTTAAATCACCGTTTCTGTTGAAGATCTGCAAGCTATGGCTTTGTGTGAGTATTTGTGTGTGTATAATGGTGAGAGAATGAGGCAGAGAGAGAGAGAGATATTCTCATTATCGCTGAATAACTAAGCAAGCCTTGGCCTCCAATTATGGAGTGTGACTGTCAAAGCTGTTGACATGTCTATACACAGATGTTGTGGCAAATCACTTATATCGATATTGACTAATTCTACGTGAAAAGAATGAGGCCTGTGGGTAACATTAGCTTTACATCCAGTCTTTAAATACAACTACTGTATATAATTAGATTCCTCACAGCACATTTTCATGGACCAGCATGTAATCCTGACAACACTTATGTCAAAATTTGCAAAACACAGACAAGATATTTCTTGTTCGTAAAAGCCTCAAAATATCGCAAAGTGACAGTCCGTGTCTCAAAATATGCATCACAATTACAGGGCACCACAAACATCACAACATATGCTAAATATGATCTAAAGCCAATAATCGAATGGTGAATTATGAAGCATGCTTAAATAAAAAGGGAGCTTTAGCCATAGCTGTCAGCTTACACTGATTGATAGACCGCACCGGTTGTGGCAGACGGGGCGAGGTATCGAGTGTAGGAAGCTGTGAACATGAGTGTGTGTGTAACGGTGAGTGGATGTGTGTTACAGCTGTTATCAGAGAGGTAAATCACCTCATGAGGTAAGCTTACATTATGATGAATGAGCAGTAATACGGCACGCGGGCTACGTCGCACTCTGTCAAACACGGAGGAAGGTATGTATATAAAATTGTAATTAGAGGATAATTGTTCCATATGTCTAATGATATAAATGGATATTCAGCTGACTGTATAATGTTTTCTGCACGCTGATTCTGCGTGAGTGCAGGCAAAACACATGAGAAACGCCCCGCATGCTATTCAACCCAGAATGAATTCACAGTAATATGAGTATTAAATGGCCCATTATGATGTTTAAAATGTGCTGCTGTGAGTATATTAGATTGTGGTTTGACTAAACAGAAGACAAAGACTGTAAACACGGCTTCTGGGGGCATTATTCTGACAGGATGTAAACACTGGAATGTGTGGAATGTACAACTGACATTAGCACTTCAGACTTTTGCTTTGACTTATCTAGATTACTACGGGTTTTATTGACAGTTCTTTGTAACAGCTACTTAATGTTCATATTTATTTGTTTTACGAAGCATTGTTGGAAATCTGCTTTCTTGAAAGTTGCAGCTGCAAAGGACCAAGTAGATAATAGTTGACCTAGTTATGTGCCTAATTATTAAATGTAGAGAGTCTTACATAGACCAAGCAGTTGAATTAATGTATCTGTCCACCCATTACAGGTTCAGGTTACTTCATTTAGGTAGATTTGAGAAGCTGTTACTGTGATGCAGCTTCTCTCTCTGAATCCTACAAGGTTTAGATGTATTAGATGTATTTCAACCCATACCATAATAACCCCCAGCCCACCTTGCAGCATGACACACACACACATGCTTTAAGACTTTAAGGTACTTACAGTTATATGTTAATATGCGTGTGTCTAAGTTGTTGGTTTAACAACTGACCAGAGTTTAAAATAGCAGATGCCCAGTAATCTCAACACATCGGCTCTCTCTTATTGTCCACAAAGAGTGATCCGGCCTGACAGGGGCCTCCTGGTCCAGTTCCCAAACTGGCTGCAGAAGCAAGAGAGTAACTGAAAAACACAAAGAAACAAAAAAAATAATCACAGGATGAGCACAAGGACACTTGAGCCATTATGCTCGCATCCAAAAGGACGAGCAAATACCTGAAGCCGGAGCTTGGCTGAATGGAGCTGGAGAGAAAACACGGGGACATTTTGGTCTGTCAGGAAGATGATGAAGATTTGGCAGAGTGAGGTACCAGTCTCTGCATTCACTAACAGCGAATCTGTTGTTAAAAATAATAATCTCTTTCTCTGCTATGTGGAACCTCAAAAAAAAAAGATTTTCCTTCATAAATGGCCCTATTGCTATTGACATTTGAGATGACTGCAGAAAAGAGAGATGAAGATCAACAAACTTGAAGGTGCGCTCAAAGTCACTTGAGAACCACAATTCTACAGCTTGGATATTTCCCGCGAGGATTGGCTCGTCTCTGAACTTAATTTCAGCTGCACAACAACAGCTCTCAGCATGTCACAAGTTTTTTCTTACAGCCTACTCTATGTGAGAGTCGAAGCCCAGTCCGAGTCATGCGTCCTGATGTTCACAAAGCAGAAGAAGAAGGAGAACAAAGTCGAAACACAATGAGATGCGCGCGGCAGCTCGAAGAGCGAAACCAAGACAGGCGGTCCCGAGGGGTTTGATTACAAATGCCGCGAGGTTTCCGCCATCACAAACAAACAAGAGCTGCTTCAAAGATGGAGTCCGATTCAAAGTAACACGCGACACTAGCTTTCATCTTTCATCAGCATCTGATGAGCAAAAAGGTAAATGCTTCAGTGCAGAGAGAACTAATGCTACAGAAGTTCTGTGTTTCTAAATCTCTTTTTTCTGCTTTGACAATCTGTGTTAAAGTCCACATACAGACTTGCTGCCATACGAGGATGAGGCGTGCGTGTATGTGAGTAACCTTATCACCGAGGCAACTCTGATTATTCCTGGATATGGAGTAAATGAGAATAATTTTGGCTTTGATGAGCTTTTTGCCTTAATCTGTCAGACACTTGCTTTCTCGCTGCTGCAAGACGTCATTTTTTGGGCGCACGCGCGAGCCAAAAGTAAATGTGTTGAGATTTTTCAGATACACTCAAGTCAAATGCTCCTGAGATTTTCACCGCCTGCCTCTGGCTCACTGTTTTTGAATTACTTGTATGGTAATTTTGGAGAAACTATACATTTAAAAGAGCCCATTTCTATGGCTGTGAAGAGATACGGGCGGTTTAGGTCAGAATAGCTCATGCACCCATTTTCTCGATCAAACACCCACCGAGCGCGCCATTCAAATCTATCCTCCTCTATTCACTGCTCATTTATTGATAGACAGATGAGGAGGAGATGAAGGGAGAAGCCAGCCAAGGACATCCACACACATTACTCTACTGTTTATCCAAGAGGAGGTAGATCATATGAAGGAATATTACAACCTCAACTTAAAAAGGTAGAGCGGAGCCATCAGCCGAGAGACTTGAATTTCACTCTTAATCTGTTACTCACTCTTTATCCCTCCTACCAAACACATTTTTCCTTTCCTTTCCAATCTCACTCACTCTCCCACCTCATCATCTAATCCAGCCTGAGGGTAGAAGAGTGTGTGTGTGTGTGTGTGCGTGTGTGTGCGTGAAAGATGAGCCGGTCTTAGCCTCGCTCTAACCCCTTACTCTCTACACACACACACACGTGTGTATAAATACGAGTCTGTTAGTAGTCGTGCACTCCATGCACAGGCATCCACCTACACAGACACCACCCTGCTGACTCACATATAGACAGGGTGATACACACTCATAAACACACACACGCACACGCACACAGTTGGCATGGCTGGATAGGTGAGGGCATGCCTCGCCTGTGATTAGAAGGCCAGGGGTTACGATCTAGGCGCCGAGGTGCAACGTTGCATGTATTATACATAGAACAATGAATCTTTGGAGAAAATGGTAATCCAAACACGGATGAAATATTCATGCCGCATGGTTGTGTGGTTCACCTCCTTTTGCTCTTTAACCAGAGAAGATCCATGCGGGGGTTAAGGAAGAGGTAAATGAGACAGAGAGAGAGGCGGGGAGAGAGCGCAGAGAGCAGAGGAAAAAGGAGAAATAATGTAGTGAAGCATGAAATCATGGCTGGCTTGTGTAATTTAGCTCTGGGATGGAGCTCGCTGCCTAGAATTTCATTCCCCCTTAGGTTTGCTTTCAACACACACTTTTCTGCATCCAAGTGCGCAGTATAGCACAAACATTTAAAGAAACAAATATGCTGCAAATAATTACTGAGTTGTGTTGCGTTCATCTTCCCCAAGGTCTGTTCAATCTATGCTATTTTGTTCTTTGGAAACGTTGCTCACACACTTTTCACCCTCTTTCTCCACAGTGCTACATTAATTACCGTAGCACTCAACAAAGCAGAAGGCATTCTTTCTTTCCTCCGCTTGTCCAAGTCTGACAGACAAGTCTATTGTCGGTGTCCTTGTGCTCGGCGTAGAGCTACCTGACTGCATTGCCTCGGCAGCAGACAGATGTCCTTGTGAGCGGGCTGAAGTGAAAAACAGGAGATAGGTGTTTATGGTTTTACAGGACTCTATGGGTGTCTAGTAAAAGAAACACAAGCCGATCAAGCGGAAAGCATGGCAGGAATTCAGGTTTCAAGGTAGATGAGTTCCACCAGAGAGACTGCTGGTAAACTCTCATATCAGGCAGGGTCAGGAGGTTGCTACATGTGCATGCGACTGTGTGTGTGTGTGTATCTCAGTATATTCAGAAGGAGAGGCGGGGTTGTGATGCATGGGGTTGGCTCCCATCCATAACATTTAACATTTAGGAGAGCTGCAGAGATCTGAAGGTGGTTGATAAGCATGACAGCATGGCAGCAAAGCATCACTGACACACACACACACACACACACAAACACACACAGGTCAGCTATCTATATGAAATGTTAATCACACAAACACACAAAGACGCTCATCGTAACACAAAGACACACAATCACACAAACGTAGCATCTATAAAACACCCTATTAGGCCTCATCCCATCATATCTAAGCCCACCTCATCATTGACCTCACACTATAAAACTTTAACACACCTTGGTGTGTGTGCACACCCTCCACCGTGTCATTACAGCAGCTCTAATAGGGTTGCGCATGTGTGTCAGCTCCTCTGGGTTTATTTGCTATGTGTTTCCTCTGCAGATGGAGCCTTTACAAGCCCAGGTGCCCGTTATTGGCCTCCTATCACTGTCGCACTGAGCTGTGTTAAATCTATACCCGGCTGACAGCTGAGCAGATATTGGAGGACTCTCCAAACACGGTGGCACAGCAGGAGAAACACTGTTGCTATCACTTAGAAAAAATTACAATGTTTTACAAGCAAGTCGGCGCACAGTGCTCCTGATGATTATTGCTGTGAGTTGCTTTGCTGCCGTGTTGCACCGATATATTCCGGGAGTGTGTGTTTTCTGTACAAGGGTGCAACCAATCCTGTTTGTTACTAGCTACACTTGTAACAATAATGTGATCTGACTAATATCACTATTATGCACGTAGTTTTTAGCCTGCACACCAGCCCCTACATCACAGTTTAATGTATGCATATACTCAGCCACTGGTTCACAATGTCTCCTACAACACACGATGAGCACCGATGCATTAGCGGTTGATGCCACGCACATTACAGAGGATAATTGCATATGCATATTCCCTCATATGTGCTCCGTGCACTCCCTGACTAGTGGTGGATTGGATTGGAGTGCCAGTTGCAGAACCAATAATAGAAATTAAGTGCCAGCGAGAACTACTGAACAGAGACCAGTGGAGCCAGAATGGAGTTTATGTGAAAGATAAATACATTTCTACAGAAGAGTGCCTCCGTTTATTGGTTGGGAAATGCACTGTGATATGATAGAGGGGCAACAAATGACTATGGAATGGGACGATATGGCTGAGAGAGAGGGGAATGTTGTGGAATTAGAGGCCTGACCTGAATAGGAATAGAGAAAAAAAAGTTAGGTTGTAGCTTGGGCTTTATTCTTGTAATCAGAGTTCCAAAACCTCAAAGACTCCTCTGATTCACTTAGACGTGACAGCTGCACATTACCCATCAATATTGTAATTTACCAACAAGCAGCTGTAGAATGAATCAAGCACTGCTGCCTTCCAGTCATTCCAGTTTGCGCTTTATGTCCTGTGAATGCAGAGTTATTATCCGTCATCCCTCGAGTGTCTCTCCCTCTTGGCTGGCTGGTGTCAGACAGATTACATACTCATCACACACTCTCGCAAACACGTGCAAGCGCACACGGACACACTCACTTGAGCTAATGAAAATTCAGCCTCATCCCGGGCTGCCTAATGGGCCTGATTACAGAGAGTCACTGGGGGCTTTGCGCGTCAGACAGATTACAGGACTCCCATGGACTAGACGGACAGGTCCTTGGCAGCGACGCACCCACAATGACACAGACAAACACACACAACGCTCCTTCTCAAGTAAGGGCTCACTTGAAGAGTTGCAATCACCTTCCTGACCACTAGGGGGCAAGAGTGAGCGTTGCCAAAGAAAGACAAATGCCACTAAAGCTCCTCATAACACGCTGAAATGTAGGATCTTCAATTACACACATGACTTATCCCATTGTCATGTTGTTCTACTGAGCATCAGATCATCTTATGCATACTCAGAATATTAGCTCGTATTGTCAGCACAGGACTATTATAAAGTTTGGATATTAAACTCTTCCAATTAAATTCTTTTTCTAAAAAGGATGGGCAGATTACTGAGCAGCTCAACAAGGCAAATGTCCTGGAGCCCACAGGGTTTCTAGGCCTGAGCCGCTGTTCTGAGTGACTGTTCCCAGTTCTCCTTAAGTCACAGTGAAAAGTAGAAATATCCGGCTTGTCTATGTCTAGACCTGGCCACCTGTCCACGGTGTCTCCTGTGACCCTAAGAGGGAAAGCAGGAAAGATGATGGATGGATACTTTCAGCTACACCTGACATCTCTACAGAATGAGACACGAAACGAGACAAGACACGTGCAAAATTACCACAAAAAACAATCACATAGCAAAATATAGAAAACACTGCAACAAAGAGAAACAAAACAACTAGTGAGAGACAAAACTACAAAGACTCAAAACAGCAACACAAAGGGACCTCAAAGAGACATCAAGCAAGTAAAAATAAGGGACTGTAGAGATACACAAAACAGAAGGAGGAAGGTGTGGAAATGGGAGGGGGGGGGGGGTTAGATGTAACTCAGTAGCCCAGTGTCACATAATCTGTTAATGCTAGAAAGCTAAAGAAAATATCATTAAATACAAGTGGGCCCAATGTCACACATCAATGCTGCAGCCCATTTGATCAAACTCAAAGTCCGAGCCACAGGGGACTGAATTACCATTACTGTTCCAGGGGCTTTGAGCACAGAGGCTGATCCCATGTCAACAGGATACCAGGGCAGACTTTCACGTGCCGGCTTAGACAGAGAGAACTGAGAGAGAGAGGCTGTTAGGTCTGTGTCTGAACTTTAACTGAACTCCAATAACTTTCCCTGTAGTCATTTAAAGTCATCGGGGGAGTGAGAGCAGGGTGCTGGTGGTGGTGGGGAGCGGCGCGTTGAGGAAGAGACGGACAACAGAGAGAATAGATCAGGAGAGAGTGGGAAAAGATGTGACAAGGTGAACAAATGTGCATCATTCCAAAAGGACTGAGGGACGCAGGAGAGGTTGAGAAAGAGGTGCAGGGGCAGAGAGCAGGATGCCAGGGGAGAAGTAAGCACACAGGCCTTCCATGAAATACTCCTCAGGCTGTCTTTCTTCTCAGCTTGACCCTCTATAATTCAGGATTTTGGCATTAAAGCGTAGCCCAACAACTCTCTTCTTCTCAGCCACAAGGTTCAGTGGTCCATGTTGTGTTGATGCACGGTCCGGATGGATTTCTAAACATGCTAATATGTGCATATGCCATTTGTGCTGGTATTATTAGCATGCATTTATTCAATCCAAATCCATTTGATTGACTAAGCCCAAGGAGATGGTTTCTCTTCTAAGTCTTGAACAGTATCCTTCTTCAAGTGGAAATTCATTGATTAAAAAACAACAAGAACAAAAAGCAGGAAACCGATGAAGGCCACAGTCCTGATCACAATTTATTCATATCTCAAATACAGGCCGAAACAAAACTCTTTCCATCTTCCTTTCCCCCTGCAACACCCCCAGCCACCCACTTCCCTACATGCATCTCTACCCCGCCCACGCCCTGCCCCTCCCACCCCCCCACCAGCCTCTTAGTAAACTTGGACATGCTTCCCAGCTCGCTGCCCACACATTTCTCAGCTTCTCTTCATTTTGGATACTCATGCTTTTATGGAGTAATTTGGTGCAGTTCTCCCTCCAAGGCACACAGGATTACTGCGCATACTGAGCTGAGGCGAGCAGGAGGGGGAGTTTGAGGTGCTGGGAGGCACGGGGAGGGTGGTGAAGAGGAAGGGGGTGGTCAGTCGAAACAAGGGGGATCGTTAAGTGAAGGATAAAAAGACAAATGGAGGATGGGACGATAGGAATGGGAAAAAAAATGATAAGTGAGAAGAATCAAGATTGGTTTTGGCCAATACAGAAACATGTCCTGGAGAGAGGAGTGTGCGTGCGTGTAAGTGTGTGTTTGTGTGGGTGGGTGATCCTTGTTTGAGATGTCACCAGTAATTTAAGGCCTTCTTTTGGTGCAACACATACTTTTCTCATGTGATAAAACACTGTCTATATCAGCCGTGAGCCTGTGGTCTCTCTCTGTGTCCGTACGTGTGTGTGTGTTGTACTCTAATTAGCACCTAAACACACAGGAGAGTGCTGAAGCCAGACAGCAGATAAATCAGACAAGGCTATAAGATCGTAACACACTAACAGAAGATATCAGCTGCACTGCAGCTTTAACACACTTGATAAATTGACAATACAGCAGTAAGCTGTAAGCACCTGGCTCCTTTCCTAATTCCGAAGCACAGGATTGTGGGGACAATTTTGTGTTTGCACTGCAACTTTCTTTGTCTCCACTACAAAGATGCAATAAGTAATGAGACATGCAGGAGGGAAAGGTTTTCTTTTTCCTTCACATTCATTTGCTAATACATGCCCACTGCATTTCTATGTGTTTCGTTCCAATTACCAGCATTACTCAAAGTCAGATGCTTTCCAAGCACATTTTTCATCCTTCACTTTCCTCACTCTTATTCATTAATTTGAATATCCCAACCCCAACAGAGCAGCTCTAGGCAAACACAACAGTGGCAGCGGAAACAAGTGTGCTCCTTCATGTGTGTGTTTTCTCTCTCCTTCTCTTTCTGGCACTGTGAGCACTGCAAGCATGAAGGAGACAGATCCCAGCAGTACAGTACGGTCTGGCACTGGTGTGTCCCCGCCCCAGGGGAGTCTGGGAGAATGAGTCCCAGTGGAGGTTTGTTTAAATGCTAGAGGGAGTGTTTGCCCTGGACTAGTCTCTCTTGCACTAATGGATATGTCTGTGTTATTGATAGTAGGAGCGTAAGAAAAAAAGTGAATACGCTTTTTCATGCATTTAGTTCCGTATTTTAGGAACATATCCAGTAGTTTCAGAACCCTTTGTATTCGAACAAACACTGTTGTGGCATAAAGAATAATGATTACATTCCAAACTGCTCTATATGTTAGATATTTATGAAAAATACACCCGGAATGTCAGCCTCAAACGAAAAAAGTCCTTGACATCAATCAAACAATAGCAAATACAAATGTAGGTTAAGGTAAGAACACTGTCAGGAAGCAGGAAATCTTTAGAAGGAAGAATTACGTTGTTGTGATCCCACGGTGTTGTCACATCAACCAGTAAAAAAGGGAAATTATAACTGATATAATCAATTTATTATACTAACTCTACATTAAACGTTGAACTGGTCAGTCGTATCGACAAAACTACAGAGTACTATAGGGTAAAGTTACAATTCCTTTCATTTTTACAGAACATTTAAATGTTTAAACACTCACAGTAGTATTTTCAACCAAACCAGACAAAGCATGAACTAAACGTTCATAAAACCACACACACACACACACAGACGTTAGTAGCTGGTAGCTACGAATACGCTGTAGCATTTTGTAGCTAAATAGGTAGACGTCCTGAAACAGAGCTAAAAGGAGAATGAACGAATGCTGCTATTTTTCTGTGTCTGCTAGATGTGTTCATTTATATACATTTTCTAAGCTGATAAGTTTATTTGTGATGCTCCCACGTGAGCAAAAAAACCTGCAGGTTTAAGGTAATAGTTAGACATTGTGTCTGCTTTCGTGCTAAGAATTAGGGTTAGGGTTAGATGAGAAGGTACTGCTCTAATGTCTGTGTGCTAAAACCATCTGTGGTACGCTGTGTTGTCAGGCAAACAGCAAAACACATGAAATGAAATGTAAAAAGCTGTGATTTGGAATTGACGTCTGCAGTACAAATTTTGCTTTTCTAACACCAAAATAGCGTTGGTACGTTCCTTTTCAACCATAAAGTACTGTAAGTCAGCGTGATGGAGTGATACGTGGAAGCTGAACGTGTCCTTTAACATGTGTTTTAGTGACACACTTCTTCTTTTTCATGTCAGGCTCTTTGTTTTCCCACAAGGCTGCTGTAAATGCATTTTTTTCACCATACTTCAGCGTACCTGGCGTTTATGTAGAACAGCTTTTATCTCTCTGTCTGCACAGTTCAAACTGATTTCATCTCTCTGGAGTGGTAAAAGGCAAGATAAAGAAAGCACAGCGAGAGACACCGAGTGGGAAAGAAAGTAAGACCATCCTGTAAGTGAGAGTTTACCCAAGAACAATGCTGTCTGCTTTCAGCTGTCTGCAGGAGACATTACATCATGCGTTACGCCTGCGAAGGCGAGAAACTCTGTCTTTTAGTCAATATCTTGCTCCCTCCTTTCCTCTCTCTCTCTCTCTCTCTCTCTCTCTCTCTCTATCTCGGCCTCTCTCACTGTGAGTGAGCAACCTGAAGACTTGTGGATGGAGTTGCAAACTCTTTTCTGACACAATACATATTCACATGGCCCTCCTCAGCGGCAGTTCCCAAACGCTTCTGGCAAGGTTAGATCTGTTTATGAAACCATCAATTACACATATTTAATTTAGTAAGAGAAGAAACGCCGCCACACTGACTGAATCCAGACCGAGTGTCCCCCTGAGCACTGGGATAAATAGAGCAAAGGAAGGAGAGGAGGAGAGAGAGAAAGGGTGAGAGACATAGAAAGACTTAGAGAGAGAGAGAGAGAAAAAGAGAGACAGACTTCATTAATTCTGTCGTCCATCTAATTGGAACCCTTTTGGACCCTACAGCTAAAATGAAGTCCGAAACGAGTTCTAATGAGAAAAAAAGGAAAAAAAAAAACGTGAAGGGGGAAAAGTTGGAGATACTCATATCAAGAGAACAACCTTGGGCAAAATAAAGACTTCATGTACAATACAGACCCTTGGGACATCCCCAGCTCCCTCAGCTGGACCCTGATTAAAATTGGACTGTGTTCATTCTAAATAATGAGACTAGAGACCCACCTGAACTCTCTAATCTGACAAACTGATGTAGTGGAGCAGAAAATGCAAAGGGGTTTACATCAGAAATTCCCCATCACACTGTAATTTGCATGAAGGTCTAAAAGCTGAAAATAAGTGTTGTGCACCTCAGCGCAGGAAATTGTGTTTCACACACTTTCCTATTCTCAGCAACATACTTACTGCTGCAGACACTTCCACCCTGCTGAAGTGTTCCTAAACAAGAAGCTTCTCGCTGCATCTGACCATCTGACCTTCCTGTGGAGGAGAGTGAGAGAAAAGAGTATTCGCCTACTGCACAGTCACTGCACAGAATTCTAAGTTATATATTTGTACATCCACATTTAGAAAATCATTGTTGCATGAAATAAAGGTAAGCAAAAGAGAGGCACAAACATACATTTCTCACTAATTCTACTTTCCTGGATGCATATCATTGCCCCACCCCAAAGTCCTAGTCATAACAAATGTGGCATCAGAGGCGACTCTGGTTATAATGGCATCGGTGCATCAAGTCTTTGTCTTTCATTATGACTGCGATCAAAACCATTCACTTGACCACAAATTAAAGGAATCTGAGCTGAAAAACAAGGAAAACAAGCACGGGCACGTAAACAAGAGAACTGTATAAAGCAGATGAGAGAATATTTAAATGAAATGAGGTTGACGCTCTGTGAAGAAGTGAATAGAGTTAAATAGAGAGGGGAAAAGAGTAAAGAAGGGTTTAGACAATTGAATAGGGGCATGTAGAATAGGAGAGAATACAGTAAACTAAGAGCAAACTTTAGCGGTAGAGTAGATGCAGGCCCTGGACATATTCCACATAGGCAAATTCTAGGGGCGCCGTCTATCTATGAGGGCACCACGAGTGACAATGGCTAACTGTGACTATCAGGAAGTTGAGTCGTGGCAACTAGAGTTCCTTCTTGCTAATCCAAAACATTTCACTACTCATCCAAGCTGATTCATAGTTGTATTCACATCTCAACTTCCAGAGAACTTCATTGGGAGGAATCTTCTTAGTCTCTATTACAAAAATAACATAACTACATGGATTCTTTGAGTGAAAAGCAGGCTCTACTTCCTCACCGCTCCTTGCTATCTACTGATTAAGTGGGACAGGCAGCCAGTATAGTGCAGCATACAGGAGTATAGTGAGATCTAGTTCAGCAGGTCACAGCAGAGGAAACAGACAGTCTTCACAGTGCGCTGTGTGCAGGCCGCTGTACACACTGTCACTTGTACAGGATGTTCGGTTCATTTGTTTGCGATGTGACGGCAGGGTGGAGTAAAGTCTGGCTTCTGCTAACTGTCACACTGGGAACCGAGCTCTACGCCAAAGCACCAAATCTGAGCTCTCATAGTGACGATGATTAGTCTAATCTAATTCATCGCGGAGTGTCGCCTCATCTCAACCCTCGCTGAGACACAATCGCGCAGTGTCCTCTGCTGCTCGCCCTCTTCCCAGGAAAAGAGACACTGTTCAGTGGCATACCTACAGCAATCCAATTAGGTTTGATTTCAATTCAATTACTGGACTGTTAGGGGAGATCCATTGAATGAACTTTACTTGGGAATTCCATTATTACTGAGAAAGTCGTTCAAGTCTATAATGTGGATGGGAAAAGGGTAGTAGAGGACAGAAAGGCAGATATTAACCTTCACTATTTCCCTCAGAATGAAGTGAAGTAGTAACGTCTGCAGTCTGCTGCTTGCTGCAGTCAAACAGGGAAATTATTACGGCTCTGGTTCAACAGAAAACTGCACGGCCTCACACAGGAAGACATCTGCTACATGTGAGACCACAAACAGCAAACTGTCAACAACTATCTACCCCCACACGCTCCCTCGCTGCGTGCGCGTTTGTGTGTCTGCACGTGTAGATCTGCTCGCGTGTGTAACGCTGCGACTGCAAGAACAACAGATAAGCATTAACGCATCTCAGTGTGCAAGCGTGTGCAATCATAAATTTACTACCTCCTGAAGATAAGATCACTTTAACCCCACTACAAAAAGTGTAGAATGTGGAAAGAAACTTCTTCATGTGTCACATTTAGCATTTAAAATCTTACTTTCTGCTTTAAAAAATGGTAAAGCTTTATTATTTATTATTTCCCGATGTATAGTGTAACTTCTTGGTATTAATTATAGGGATACAGAGACACAGTGAGGAGACATGAAAGTGTGCTCAGGTTATTTCAGATGGGTTTCAGCTTCCTTTTTGCAGTGTGGTGATATACCTGGGGGCATAAAGGAAGTTGCCATACACCGGCGCAGACCGTTTCTGTCACAGTTAAGAGCTGATGTAGAGCTAAGACAATGAGCTGTTTATGGCACCAGAAGAGGAAGAATGACTTCACTAACTTTTTAATATCACAGTTTGCGTGGCAAACAGTAACTCCAAAACCTGTCTTGTCTTTTTTTTTTCTTCTCTCTCTTCTTCTTGAATGCAATCCTGCCTTTTCATCTCGCGCGCGAACACTGACGCACAAACCCCTCTACTGAGAGCTCCTATATTTGAGTTTATCCATTATCCATATCCATCAGCATCAATCAGCCACCCCATAACTGCTCCCCATCCAGAGCCACACACAGGCTCAGGTGCACACACACACACACACACACACACACACAAAAACCAAAACTCAGATACACTTCACTGCTGGCGAATAGACTATCAGTTTGGTTTTTACTGGCGTGTCCGAGGTGCTGACACCTCAGCGCTCACTCTATTGATTTTGTTGTCTTATCCTAATGAGCCTTGCGTCATCCATCACTGCTCCACTAGTGGCACTCAAGCAGTTGGGGGGGGGGTGCTGGGCATACTGAATTAAGGAGAGACAGGAGTTATTACCTTGCTATTGGGCGTATATATCAGTGAGAGTTTCTGGAATACCATTTTTGAGCAGTAATAATAAAAGAAGCGGTTTGATCCATGTGGTATGGGGGTTTAGAGCAGGATAAGTGCATTCTGACATGATTTCAGGCACCTCAGCAGATGACATCTGACCCCGCAGGCTCTTGCCTTTAACACTTGCCTCCTGGTGTCACAAAAGTGTTTTCAGGTTGCGTTTCCGTGGTCGTGTGCAGACACGAGTGTGTATGTTGTGCAATCACTAGTGCAGGTGTTAACTACGGCGATGATGGGGATGTTAGAAGGTAGCTATCACCCATTACATACTTACACCTTTCGAAGAACAGACTGTCGATGAAACACTTCCATGCTCTACTCCATCCATCTATTCAACCACTCAGCCGTTAGGGAGGTTGTCCCCCTGTTTTAAGTCCTGTCGGTGTCTCCAAATGGTGTTTTGATGTTGATGTTGATGTCTTCGCTCTGTGCTGGTGCTTTTAGAAATAGTTCTCCTCTGTTATCATTTGTGTGCCTGCAGGAAACCTCCTCCTCGTTGTCAGTCAGTGTTTGAAAGAAGTGAACACTCTGCATAGGGCATGTCCGAACACTCTTCGTGGAGTGGCGCAGTAACCTATGATTGATTTTGAAGCCCAGTAAAAATCAGACATATTTAGCGAGCGTATGAAATATTTATGCAACCTATATGGCCTATAGTCCTGTACATGCAGCCGGTGTCCTACATTCTCTGTCCTGCATGATCCACTCTGTGTCAATGTCTAATACTCAGTCCTACTTACAGCATCATTCTTCTTCATCCTACATCCTCACAATGTTGCTGTACAAGGGGTGGATACAATATCGTACCCACCAGTGGTGGTCCATCAGTAGAGGGCACTGGGAATATGAAGCAGAAAAAGATAGATTTAAAATAAACATTACATTTGAAACAAATGATCTATATATTAAGCGGGCCGTGAGTGCCGTGTATCATCTGATTTCAAATGTAGTTTAAAAATGTTCTCTCCTGTTTGACACAACTGAACGATGATGTAATGTATTTCCTGTTCCTCTGGGCAAAAATAACTGGTGTCTGTGCACTGGGACGCCCTCTAATACAAAGAATACGAGAACTGCCCAAAACCTGGCCACAAGGCCGAGGTTACAGCTCCAGACCAGGAAACTCACCACATAGAGAGTATTTTATTTACAGTTAGTCGGAGGAGAAGCTTCTTTATCGGGGAGAAAGCTAATTCAGAAACAAAATACTGAACCATTTCGCAGAAGAACCCCACAGGAAAAGATGATAGATTGTGGACCTCACCAGCCAGACATCCAAATAAAATACCGATCACAAAACAGAGAGAAATGACACTCTCTCTTTCTCATTTATTAACATGTAACATGAGGTGTGTTGTGAGAGCGACAGGGTTGGTGGGTAGGTACCCTAACTGCACCAACCAACCCGAGGCAGATGACTGTCCACCCTGAGTCTGGTTCTGTTGAAGGGACTTTGTCCTCATGCTTGCTGTTTGTGGGACTGTTTTTGAAATGAGTCTGTGTATACTTGTATTCTGTAAGATGTCCTTTGGTGTGATAAATACATAAAACTGAATTGAACGGAACCACCACCAGGTCATAGCCTGGCCACCAATAGTTTGTGAGCACTTGTTCGGTCAAAACAAAACAAAAGCAATGCACACATTAAAAACATAACATTCAGATCATGTTGTACAATAACAAACCTATAACAGCGTGAGCGTTGTGCAATGTTTTCACAGGATGTGTTGAAAAAATCAATGAATAATGTATGATAATCTAAACGTTTGCGCCCTACCTTGTTATAATAAGAAGCGTATTTTGTCAAATATGTTTTTTAAGGGTGGCTGCGATACGCTCCTGTAATCCTGCATGTTTTCTAAGACACAACAAAGCCCAAACACTACACATCAATTTAATTCTTACACCCAATTTCCTGCATCCCAGAGCCAACATCCCAAATCCCGCATCCTCCTCTGTTCATTACTATTCATTACGTCTGTATGTCATTCATCCTGCATCCCACATTCCTTACACTTTTACGACACTGAATTCTGAGTTAGTGTTCAAGACCAATAGTGAAATGGGTCAAACATTTCTTATTCCGTAACATCCCACATCCCGTTTCCTACATCTGTTCATGTCATATATCCCTCTGTAAACGTCTTCTGACATACATCATATGACATCTGATCATGAATACCCGGTATCCTATACCTTTACCAGCTCTCACTCTACTGCTTATGTCAATATCTGGTGCTCAGAGCTATATGTCCAAAGTCTAGTATTCAGTTTACAAATCAGTTTATGTTGTCACATTTCACATCCTGCATCCTGCAATCTGTTGCAATATACATCCTCTTTTCAGCTTCACACATTAAATGTACTGTACTTTATAAAGGGTGTATTCATTCATGATTCTGTGTTCGCCCATAATCCTATACATAGCATAATCTAAATCATATTTAAAATCCCCGTCTAGTGTCAAACATCTCACCCACAAATAGTAGAGTATGTTCTCTATTCTGTACATTCTACATGTGGTGTACATATCAATCTTATACACCATAATGACCTAAATTATTCTAGTTACCAAGATGCTTTTTAAGTTTCTCACTCAGCATCTGTATCACATTGTGTATTGTGCTCAGAGTTTGTATTTTTCATTAAATGCTTTATATCAACTCCACATTCTCCACTCTACTGTCTTATGTAACCATATCATGTGCAAAACAGTACACTCATTTTTCCTGTCCAATGTTATATAGCCTCCATACATGTTCATAGGTTCAATAATCTACATCATCCATTCTGTATCAAACACATAAAGATCATTAGGCTCTGATCTCAATCCTACATGCTACAGTTGGCAGCATGTGGACGTTACATGCCAAAATGTGTCAGGCATTGTTTGCATCCTACATCCATAACCAGTCGGAAGTGATCAAACTATAAAGACAATTTTTTAAAGTTTACTACTTGTTACAGCAGACTTTGACTGCATGTGCCAATCATTACACACTCTGCCACTCCAAAAGCCAATCCTCGATGAGAGAATAATTATGTGGGATGGAAATAAAGACTATAAATATCCTGTCTTCAGGGGCCACTTTCGTGAAAATGAAAGAGTCTAATCTTATTAAACTCTGAGTGTTGCAACTATTTACTGGTGTTAAAGAGTATAAGCTACTTATAGAGTTCAGGGGAACGAAGAGAAATTGTGTAGAGACTCTCTCAGTGCCACTCACTACTCACGCAAACTGTTCACCCCCAAGTCATGCAAGTGCGTCACACACCAGCCCAAGCCAAACACTATAGTTTACAGTGTGTATAAAAAATGATTTGCCACACTTTGTGCCGCGCTGTCATGTGACTTCAATTTGCCACAAAAAACAGTTTGTGACATTCCCATAGCATTAGCAGGCAGGGTTTCATGCGCCCTGAGGCTAACACACACATAACTGCCAACATACACATTCAAGAAACACAAACGCATCTATGCACAAACACTTACGCACAGACATGCACACAGGCATTAAAGAACCCAGCAGGCTTTGGGAGTCATGCCCTGACCTCTGGTCCCCAGTCAAAGGGGTGCTGTTCACCAGCATACAACAGCACCACTGATCCCCTCTGCTCCTCTTGTAAATTTTGCTCTTTCTCCTCGGGCCTCAGAAGAGTGCTGTGTTGTTTCATGAAAAGGAGGAGGAGGAGGAGCAGAGGGGCGAGAGGACAGAGGAGTGAAGCCACTGTCTGTGTGTGACCGCTAAATCACTGTGTCTGCATGAAGGCTGGGATTGTGCGAGTTTCTCTGTGTGTGTGCGTGTGTGGTGTGTTACCCTCCACGGTACATGTGCATATAAAAAGAGCAGAGAACAAGAGGCCTATAGTCTGGGATGAAAACATAGACCAATGTTACAGGCCAAATAAGATTAACTGGTCTAATGGACACACTTATTTTCATTATTCTGCATCGCTGCTACAGCCTGGAGAGAACAGGCTCACTACTACTAACGTCCCTGCGGCAATGACGTCCCAATAAATGAGTCTTCACTCCATCTGCTTCTAATTTCCAAGAATTCACTCATTCATCCTCCCATTTAAAATGTTACCTCATCAGGATTTTCCATCTGTCTTGATAATTTATTAATTTAAAGTGCGCACAGAAGCACCTTATATTATCTGTGACAGTAGTTTGCTGTGATGTGTCCATGAAATTGAATACAGTCCTCTACTTACCACAGACAGGGACGCAGATATGTGCAGTGCAGCTTAATGAGTAAAAATAAATCAGTGATATTGAAGGAGGAGTCTCCTCCATCTCCCGCCTCCCCCTCCTTAATCTCGCCTTCCTCATTAACGCAGGCGTAAATATGGAAATGAGATGAGACAGCATGGAAATATACAAGCCCATTACACAATTAACATGACTGCTTGATTAAGTAATATAGAGAGGCTTTATAATATTGCCATGCACACGTGTATGTACGCTTGTACATTAAAACTCATTTATTCTGTGAGTAATTGTCTACGGTGCAACCTCAGTGACAGCTACTGCCGTGCTGATACAGTATTTATATATATATATATATATATGTATATGTATATGTATAGTGTGTATGTGTTCAAAAATAATTCTTTTGTTTAAAGACTCACCAGTCTATAGTTTAACCTTGAACCAAATACCGAGCATCAACTCCAGTTAAATTTATTTATTGCCCACAGCCAGATGAATTATGTGACGCAGGCTCATTGAGATTAACAACATAACCATATAATGTAACATCTAATCCTATTCTCCTCCTGATTACCTAAGAGCTGGATAGCATCTAAATCTGCTCCATAATTGCAATGCAGATGATGATCAAGCAAGATGGAGAGAGAGTGATGGTGAGGGTACTGCCAGTTTGACATGATTACAGCAACTGGCTCCAGGGACCCATATCTTGATTTAGATTGAACCGTGCTCGTCAAACGGAAAGCACCCATCTTTAATACAGTCATATATCAGCCACCGCGTAAAACTCTGAGGTTCCATCAAGTCCACAAAAAGTCCACGAGGGGGTTGATTAAATGAAGGAAACCACAACCAAAAATCCAAACACAGCATTGATCAGAGACTGAACATGACATAACAGCCAGCAAGTATTTCCACGCTGAAATGAAGTTGACATGACAGAGAGAAAAGAATTTATCTGAAAACACTGCACCTGTAAAAATGTGCAGATGAGGCACCAAAACGGATGCCGTCAGAAGTCATCCAGAACTGCCTGCGCTTCATTTCATCACAGTCTGATATTGATAACAGTTTTTTTAAAAATGGATTTCTGAAATAACACATTGACCTCAGTATTTTCATGTACAAGCAGGAGTAAATAACATATCTGCAAATGATTATAGTTAACTGTAAATATACTGCTATATACTTTCAGTTCATTAAACAGCAATTTTCCATCTTGACTGCAATTCATTTTTATTCTAATTCATAGGACTGGAAAGACCAGTGGATGGTTTCACTCACAAATCACTGGAGTAAAAGTCTGAACACAGTGCCACATTTTTTCCTCACTGAATTGAGAAACAGTTTTGAGTTAAACTGTGACACCAAGAACGGAACCAAATCAAACAATGACATCCCCAAGAAATACACAAATGCAAACAAAAAGTTCATCATTCACATTCATTGGTGGTGGAAAAACTAAAACTATTTGATGTTCAACACCGCAGAGGAAAGTAAAAACCATGTTTGCTTTCAGAATTTGTGTGAAGTGAAGCGTTAATATGGATTTTCTCATGTCACGACAAACAAACATCAGAGGTCTGTGGAGGAGACGCGACACTTTTGGGGGGGAAAACATCCCACACAGCGCAGGGGGCAATTTAATGAAAGAGAGTGATGGATGATGGCCACATGAAAATGCTCTTTCACATCTAGCACATTAGCAGCTCACCCACAGAGAAGCAACTGTGGCCCGGGCGAGCGATTCTTGCTGACTATCAGAAAACAATGAGGTGTACTGTGTGTAAAACGAACGGGCTACAAGAAACGGTAGAAAGTGCAGAACGCAGACAGCACATACTGCATGTATATCACGCACAACGATGAGCAGCCTGGAGAGTAGAATTAGCCTGTGACAGAGTGAATGTGTAAGTACCAGCATGTGCATCGGGGGCATGAGACCACCTACACACTCAGACGCAAACAACAGAGCTGCAGCACTTTTTTTTTACCCCCCTCTCTTCTTGAGCATCTATCTTTTTTTTTTCTTTCCATCGTTTCTCTCTATCTCGCACTATGTTGCTCTCAGGGAAAAAAAGAAAAAACATGTTTCAGAAGGTGTCAGGCAATCAATATAGTGATGAGAGCTGTTGTTTTGAGGCCTGATATACTACACACACACCAACACAAGAGTAATGACTACGATCCATGGGCACTGTAACAGTCATGAATTATACTTTATTGGCTGCACTTTGTCAGATATATGACTCTCCTGCTTCCTCGCATGTATTCTGCGTCTGACAAGATTTGATACATGCATGAGCACATACACATACACGCGCAGGTGAAAAACACTGATCACAGAGCATTCTAGAAACTCCCCAACCATGACCCGAGGCCCTACGCCAGCTCAGAGAGAAAAGACAGATGAAAGCTTTTGAAAATAACAGAACAAGACATTTTCAAATCAATACTTGTTTCTTGTTTTTTTTCTCCCCATTTTGAACAGTGCTTGATGACCCACGCCATTAGAGCAGACTTGGAGGCGCGTCTGCGACGTGCTCAATAGGCTGAGCAGCGTGAACAATGCTAAGGCTGATTGTAACAGCCTGCGTGCTCCTGCGGAGGGTTAATAAAGGGGATTGTTAGGCGTTGTGTTTTCTCTTCACTCATTCATGTTCAGCTAGGTGGAGGTCAGACATAGTGTCTCTGAAGCCATGCAGTAGTGTGTGCGTTTTCAGCAGGATGAAAGTCAGTGGCCTTGAGGAGAGAGCACAAAACAGTGTGAACACACACTCTCTGCTTCACTGACTAAATCAATCTTTAATACACCTCCCCGTTGCCTTCTAAGAAATACTAACAAATAAGGAAACCAAGGAGCATAGCATGTGAGTGCATGCCCACATGTATGAATGTCCCCTTATGTGAAAAAAATAGCACATACCCTACATAAATGTTAAAAGCCTGGTGTGTTATAGCAGGTTCAAGGGTTGAAACATGCCCATACTTCTCTCCACACGCCGCAGAAACTCCCAGCAGCCAGGTCAGCAGTATAAAAAATCACCACACTCTGCTTGTGATAAACTCACACATGAGCAAACACCTGGTTGCAGATGGAGTAGCTACGTTACAGGTCTGTCTTGGCCACGAGCTCCTCAATCGCACAAAGCACCTCAACTCGGCACAGCTCGACTATCCGACCACTCCAAGCAGCCAGTTCATTCATTTTTCCTGCTTGGCTGAGAGAGTTGGCTAATGACATGACAGAGGAGCTCCATGCAAATAGCCAACATCTGTCACAGCGCTAGCACCACTCCATATATTTACTTGCTGATCCTACTTAATATTTCTGCATATTACCAGCTGTGTGTTGGAGGTGGACAGTGATGCATGTTCCTGCATGACCCCGTACAAAAGAAAGCAATCTCCTGCAAACCTCGCATCCACTCCTGGTTCTTCTTCTAAATGCATATTTTGTGCTGGCTGTGCAGCCCGCTGAAGGTCAGAGGGAAGTAAGGCTCCTTTATTGTGGAAATAGGAGAAACACATGTGGTGGATTTAATGTGTGCTGCATTTATCACCGACACAATAAGGAAGGCTAGATAATATATCTCATGCAATGTGAAGAGAATAAATTATGTGGAGGTGTTGTGATGGGTGCATCTGGGTGTTACAGTATCGGCTATTTACGTTTATCTTGTATCATGATGACATTCGCATTCTGAATATTCAAGGTGCCCGCTGACTTAGTTGGAACTCATTTCTCCATGTAAATGCAAATGTTTATAGACTGACAGTAAAACTTTAATAACTCTGATGCCTTTTCTCTTATCATCCAAATGGGAGCCGGTCAGATATCAAATCCTTCTGACAACCTATATGGCATTTAGCTGTCAGTACCTCATCAACCTACTCTGCTGTCTTCTCCGACTTCTTTTCTATTTCTGTCTATGGGGGTGGGGTCAAATGTCGACATGGCTGTTTTTTTCCTCTCTGTGATCCAGTGTCAGCCTTCAGAAATGATCCCTCACCGACACAGGGCTGTCTCAGGTGCCCCGAGCGCTGACTGGCAGGCCTTGGAAGTGGAGAACTGCTTTAGCCCGACGTTCAGTCAGCCTGCCTGCTCCCTGACACATTCAGACAGATAGATCACTGAGGACCAATGACAGCTCGTTATTGCTAGAGATGATAGAAGCTCACCATAGGGATTTGTATCAAAGCAGGTATGTTTGTGTGTGCGTCTGTGTGCATGCACAGAAGCTTAGATGAAAGGTGAAGACATGGGGTATGAGGACTGCCAGCGTTTTTTATTACTGAAAATGGGGAAAAGAGTCCCTAACATCCATCGAGCAATTAAACTCAAAGGCCTCATTCCTTTTTCTTGCATTTTGAGTTCCTGGTAATTGTAAGCCTTTGAATTAAAAGTATGTTTCTACATTTGCTTAATAGTTATGGACAAAAAAATTATATTTGCCTAACAGTCAAAATTACCACAATTAAATCACTTGTTCCTTGGCTCAAGTCCTAACTGCCTTTTCTCTTTGAAATGTGTACACATCTAATAAAAAGCAAGCAAACTATCCAGCAGGATAAAACAAGAACCATGCAGAGCTTAGGAAACGACGAGACGTTAAAGCTGCTAGAAAGAACACTGCGTAATACTATATCACGTAGAGCACACACGTGTTGCACATGTGCACACAGACACGCTATCTACTCTGTGCGCATCAGTCACATCGCAGGTTATAGGTTGTGACGACGCCTAACGGAGCCGTAGTAGAAATGTATTTACATTTTTTTTACATCAACAATTAATGAAATTTAGTTTGTCACTCTTATTGATGTAACCTTGGAGAATACTCACTAGTTCATAGTCCCCAGCAGTTCTATGGCGCTTTTTAGCTCATTCTTTTGGTTCTATGGGCCACGGTTTAGTGAATTTGATCCACACTCGTCATCCAGCAGGCAGTTGTCTGCTGTCCCTGCCCCTTACTGAACAGAACGCATACACCGTTTGCAACTAGTCAGTGAAAACGGTGGTAAGTGGCCGGCATTAGTTAAGAAACACTACATTGAAATTAAGGGTGTTTTCACCCATTTATTCTGGTCTGAATCACTTGATGAGGTTGTTTACCTGAGACGCTCCTCTCTGCTTATTATGTTAGTTTGACCTGCTATGCTGTAGTAGTAGTAGGTAGTAGGACATTATGAAGAAGTAAAAAATGCAACAGAAATATGAATGTGATCGTAAACCAGTCCTAACGTTTATCTTATTGTTGTGTCAGTGTATTGTATATGTGTATCTGTGTCCTATTTAACAATATTGTTCCCGTCTTCACAATCACAATTTGATGACACAGCCTCACTGTAGGCTGTATATTTCACTTTGTGTGTGCGTGTGTGTGTGCGTGTGGAGGACATCTTCATCATTATCATGCCATGAAACAGTCAATCCAGGCAACAATCGGCCCTTTTTATGGGAAGACTGAGGCAAAATGAAGCTTTCATACTCAGACAGTGAGGGCTATTGATCTCAACTATGTAATCCAAAATGACTTGTGTGTTATTATTTCTCTTGTACTCTGTGACCCAGATAAAGCATGAAGTGACTGACTGTGTGTGTCTTAGGGGATGATGCGCCTCTTTTTATATCTGACCTCACTTAGTTATACAACACAGGTTATTCAACATGTTAGGCCAACAGGAGGGTTACTCCCTGCAGTTTGTGTATGTTGTGATGCATGATTGGCAGTGTGTTTATCAAAATTTGCTCTTTCCTGCGTGTCTTTTTTGAAAGACTCATTTTCACTTACCCGTTTAGGATCAAAAGTGTTGAGCAGCAGAGGACAGCGGAGGAGTGGTGAGTCATGTTCTATCTGAATCTGTGATACATATATAACCACTGTGCGTGTGTGTGTGTGTGTGTGAGTGAGTGAGAGGGGGAAAGAAGTCATGCTGTTAGATTGAGTACGTGTATGTGATAGTAACCAGATCCTGCATGGATTAGCCTCTCTCTCTCTATAATAACATCCACTGCTCTGTGCACAGCCAGACCAAAGCTCAGACTCAGTGGAGACGTGCCGCAAAATCAACTTCATCATATCCAGATTATATCTCATATTTTCTGAATAAATGTTGTTCTTACAGTGTTCAGTGGTTGTCTCATGATGAGGATCATTTCATGACAGTGATTTATTTGGTAACCCATTTTTTACACTCCACTAATTTCTTTAGCATTTATCCAACAAATACATGGACCTTTGTAGTAGAACAGGTAATTACCACATGCAGTAAATTGTTAATTAAAGAAAAACTACCGCTAAATTACTAAGACACAGCTCCACTATTAGCCAACAACTCAAATATGCACCTTGTATGTGAGACGGGTTAGCTTGGTTATTACTTGGATAGAAATGTGTGCTTTCCAGAAAAGAAAGCTCCCAGTTCATCGAATCACCTCCAACTGAGTTACAATTGTGTTAATGTTAATAACAGGCCACTATTAATTATGTACTATCTGGAAATGAAGGTCTTTCCTTCCAGTGATTGACTTTCTCTTACATGGTTATTATTCATGGTTTTACCCATTTATTTAACCTTATACTTACCTTGCACCCCCACAGGACCAGTTTGTCAGATGTTTTTACAGTTTACAGAGTAACTAAGCAGAAACAGTACCGTAACAGGAAGTCTTGTCTGTTTCCATGGTATTACCACACTCTTGCCTGGAACAACGAACAGTGTTTGAGCAATATATCTCAATTCAACTACCAGCACAGCTTTTGGAGAAACAGAACATCCATAGGGTCTGTGCTGTGTAAGCGGACTCAGCATTTCATGAGCAGCCAAGTCACGCTGGCACACTGAACAGTTCACTCCAGAGTTGTACACTGGACCACAGCTCCTAACAGCACAGGCAGCAACACTGAACCGAACCAGACAAAAACGCTCACTGAATAAAGAAAGAAAAGAAGAGTAGCTAATTATGATGCCCTATAGTCTGAGACTTGCACGGGCCTTCTGGTTTCTTCTTTGGAGTTTCTCTGCAGGAGGGCTCTTCGCTGCCTGTATATTCAGGCTTGTTTCAATGAAAAGCAACTGCTGGAGGCACTTTTGGCTTAGAGGTCCATGGACATTGGCCCAGATAGCCAGGATCAATATGAGTGTTGGGAATACTCGTGTATGAGATGAATCCAAATGACCAAGCATCGTCTGGCCAAAAACTGTAGCCGACAAATGTGTTTAAAAGAGCTCCGCGCTCATAAATCACTGTGTGCATGCTGAATTTTTACAGCTTCACACCGTATATGTTTTGCAGCCCCAAATATTACGGGGCATTTAAGGTCTTCACATATCCACTTGCTGTTTGAGAAATAGGAGGTCTATTAGAACATATTGTGCTGTATGTGATGTGTCATAATCACTGCAGCAGAAACAATTTTATTACAATATGACGTCTATGTGAAATATTTATGTTAGCTTCTATAACTTTGCATTTGCCTATTGTATTGCTGCTCTCTCACCGGCGTCTGCTTGTTAATTGATAACGCATCGTGTTACTGCTGCTGTTATGCCACGTCTACACAGATGACTTTCAGCCTATTTTAATCAATCCATCTGTCTATACAATCCATGTAATGGCTCTGGTTTCACTGCCGCTGTACAAGTACAACTGTGGCCATCTCCACAATACTGGGGGGGGAGGGGGCGTTTCAAAAAGGCAGATGACCCGACTGAGCTCAGGTGCATCCTAGATGTGTAGGCATGTCTTAGGCATTTAGACCTTTGATGGTCATTCACACCTTCAGCCAAGTTCCCATAGTCACCAGACAGTCATGAAGCTATGGTCACATGAGCTGCTTCAAGGTGGATGGCAACATATAACAACATGTTATGTCTGTGTGTAGATGATCTGGATGTCACGGATGAAAATGTTTATCTTCATATATTTGTAGATATACTGACAACATGTTTCATAGAGTGGACTCTGATCATCATCACAACGTTATAGAGGCTGAAATCTGATACCTCACATCAAATTGTTAATTCAAATATTTTGCACTGAGTGATGGACACTTTTTAACTATAAGAGTTAAAGTTAAACACATCCCAACAAGTGAACACTCTAATATATATATATATATATATATATATATATGTGTATATATATAAATATATGTGTTAAACATTACCCAAGAGGCCAATCACCACCTTGATTATAGGGACCGCGGTGATGCCAACACCACATACGTGGCCACCATCACCATCACACCTGTAATCAGAGTAAGGAAAGTGAAGAAATCCCTCGTGGGTGTTGCTGCAATTATGAGGCATGACATCATTTCTGTATTTTATCACTTGAACTGTTTGTGTGTGTGTGTGAGACGTGATTTCTCCATATGTGAGCACGTTCGCCATCCTTTGGGAAACAGGACTGTCAAGCATGCAGAAATCATGGCTTTGACTATAAATACTGCTGATGTCCCATATTTCAGGTGAACAAACAACAGTCAGCTTACAGCGTTGGTTTCAGCTCCGTACTTATCAGATTAGTCAAGTTTAAGTCCCCTCAGATGGGAACTGAGTCCCATCATCCTTTTCAGGGTTTGTTTTTGTGTACAATTTCAATCACACGGGAACGAGACCACCAGAAATGTGTGCGTGTTCATGTATGTCTGTAATGCTCATCAGCATTCATCTGCTAGAAATGTGCATTTTTAGAAAGGACAGTTGTCTGGCTGTGAAAGTAAGATAACAAGAATACTGCACCTTTTTGAAAGAGACTGAAAGGGAGACAAATCTTTAAGCACTTGACCCACTGCCCCGCTAAAGAAAATGGCTAAGTATGTAATTTAAAAGTGTGAAATGTGATTGCATGTTTTTTGCAGTAAAACCACTTGCAAAACCATTTTGAGATTTTCCCCGTGCCTAGATAAGGAGACTTTGAAGAAGCAATTTCATGTGATGTTAGTCCAAATCCATTCCCCTGAAGCCTTTAAGCTGCGGCTGAAATCTCGCTGGTGTGTGGAGTTTGTGTCTTACTGATCGGCTAAGCCCTGTGCCTCCTCAGCTGCCACTGTTCACCGCTGCACCCCTTACTGGGACACACTTCCAGCAACAACCTCACACAAGTTAGGAGCCTGGGCGGTAAATGTCAGTGAGGCAGACGGGTTCAGAGTTAACTGTGAGTCGATGAAAGGACTTGTGTGATATTTTCAGATAAACTTTTTAAAGCTGTAAGGGGAATCCAAAGACACAAAACAGAGGAATAGCCTTTGCCCTTTAGCTTCAGATACATCAGAAAGCATAACAGATGAGGTGAGTGTAGACAAAAGAAATCCAGACAATAAGCCTCAGAAGCAGCTGTGCACTCACATTACACATTACATACAGTCCAATAATGTTTGTTGATCCCTCGCTCTGTATTGTGCTCAGATCTCTGCATATATCCCTCATAGGACTTTCACATACTTTTTAATTACCAGCTTGTCTGAACAACACACGTGCTAAACTACATCTCCAGCTTTTCTTCTAGACACATGCTCTGATTCACGACACGCACGCTGTTTCGTCTCCCTTTTCCACTCTGTCTCGCATTCTGTAAAATCTCTACCAGTTTTCTCTTGTCTTTCCTTCCTGATGACATGACACAAAGAAGAAGAGAAGCACGCTGTGAAGGCGCTCGTAGCGCGGGAAAAAGAAGAGCTGCAACAAACAAGGATTGCAGGGCAATTGCATGAGAAACTAATAACAACGCGCAGCAGCAGCAGCAGCAGCAGCAGCAGCAGCAGCAGCAGCAGCAGATCAGCCTCCAGATTGCACATCCCCATTTGCCTCAATTTACGCTGTTAATAGAGGAGCAGAAGAAGAAGAAGAAGAGAGACCGAGAGGAGTGAGAGGGTGCAGATGACATTACACGTTGTTTGTTGTGCCTTTGCTGTCAAGTCAACAGAGGAAAGAGAGGGGGTCAGATGCTTAAATGCAGTGAGACAGAGAGAGAGAGAGAGAGAGAAAGAGAGAGAGAGTCCTCCACAGACAGTCATGCCAGCACACCCGTCGTGAGGAGGAAACATAACGATAAACCTGATGAACTCATGTTATCTAATCCCTGCTGGAGTGCACACACATTCTCTCTCTCTCTCTCTCTCTCTCTCTCTCTCTCTGTGTGTCTGCCTGTCTCTTGCTCTTCCTGAACAGAGCCTGTACAGCACTGATCAGCCTGTTCTCTCTGCACCCAGTGATTATGACACTCGAGCTGAGACTGAGACTCGAGCATCACGGTGAATAATTGATGATGCGCAGTCTCCCATAAAAATGCGGTTATGAGAGCTTCCAATCAGGTAGGAGGACACGATGTAAGAGAATAGTTGCTGCTGCATACAATAAATAAACGCATATAGAGTTCATCATCGGTCTAATGCCAACTCTGTGGTGAAGTTGCTACTGTTTTTATGCTCATCTTTAAAAAAGAAAAGTACAACAAAACCACTGCCCCTGAGCGCTTCAGAGTATGTGTGTGTTTTTTTTAGCTTCCCTCAACTTTCATTTGCACGGTCAAAACACTGAAGTTCAGTAATTGGCTGGACATATGTACCATAACTCAAGCTACGTTTACCTCACCACTGCGTGCCCTCAGGCAAGGTTTGAGCATAGATTAGTAAAACTGTCTGCAGAACTCTGCACTCAGCTGCGGCGCTGGGGCTTTTAATGTGAAATCCAATAGTTTCAGGGTCAACTGATCTCTGACAGCATGTCTGGATGTATTATTCAATGCCAGCGGAGGCTCAGGCAGCAGGAGGATGGACGGAGAATTACAGGCAGGCCTGGAAAAAACAAATCAAGCGTATGTCCTTCAAAGATGCAAAGAGCTGAAGTACACAGACAAAAAACAACAACCATCAGTGTCATGGCACATTATGCAACAGATTGAAACTTGGAGTCAGTCGGCAGAGCGGAGCTGTGACTTCAAATTAAAGCTGCACTTTAGGAAAATAAATAAGTAAACAAATAAAAGAACCAAAAATGGTGTGTGACCCAAGCGGGGTCACGCTGAAGTTCCGCTCAACAGAATCTTTTACATCTCACGCATAAGGTCTCAATGTTTTATTTTTATTGCTGTCATGTTCACTCAGCTCCCTTGAGAATTGGGTCACCCCTCCTTCTTTACCTCCTCCTGTCTCTCCATCTCCATCCTTCACTCCAAGCCTCCATCGCTTACCTCAACACAAAGAGGTCTTCCCTGAGACATAAACCACGCTGTTAATTAAAAGATTCCGCAGTGGGCATCTGTGCAGTAATCTGTATTCACTGCATCCCAGTCACACATGGATCATTTGACAAACGCACAACTACCCATGCATTAATGAATGTATAATCATCCATACACAAAACTGCTCTGGGAAGAGAGCGATGGAAGAAAAAGGGGGAAAAGAGATTGATTGTTAATAGTTTTATGACTGATAAACAAAGCAATCGATCAATCTGTGTGTAGCCGGAGAGGCACTTACATGGCTTCCTGGTTTGTTGGAAATAATTTCTCGTCTCACAGTGTTAACCCTTCCAAGCGTGGAGGATGTGGATTAATTGTGAGATGGGCGAGAGGGATGGGCAGATTTCTTCACCATGCAGAAATGATTAACGCTGCAGTTAGGCTGCGCCACAAACATAACAGCTGCAGTAAACGTCTAAAAGGATATGAATGATATTGTCTGTGCGCGTGTGTGTGTGTGTGCTGCACGAAGATGGTGCAGAAAAGAAATGAACCAGGACGTGTGAGTGAGTAGGAAAGTGTCTGATTATCTGAGAAGCCCCGCAGACATATTATCTTTATTGATTGCAGAGAAATATAAAAACAATACAAAACAAGTTGTTTATTGGAATGTCTGATATTTCTCACAAATTATACTGCACAATGTTTGGGTAGGCCTGAAACTGTCCCAGTAGAGGCCAGATCATGCGACCATCTGCAACATCCCATCTGGGATAGTCATAAATCATCATAAATGTTGATTTGGCCAAGAACACACACGCTCTAAACATAGTGCACTTTGCCAAAGAGAACAGTTGCCAAGACGAGGGAAAACATTCGCACAGTTTTCACAGCAAATTGTAAAACATCATCATTAGGAGAGGAGCAGCATGCCAAATCAGTCAAATCAGCATCAGACAAGAAGAAAAACTTTTGTCTGGAGCGGTCTACAGAGATCAGCAGGACAGAGTAGTCGGTTCTTTTTTAACTCGCACTCAAGAATTTCTAATTAGTGAGACCGAATTAAAATAAATTAGCAGAAATGATTTAATTTGAACGACTTTGGTTCAGCTCAACCAAGAAAATGCAGAACGTGTCAAATCTGCACATGAAAATGAAACACAAATGCCCTAGTACATGTGAGTTCCCTGAAAAACTCTCAGTTTGTTGAATTCTTCCATTCATTTGTCTTTTTCAGTTGTGTTACACAGATGTGATGCTACATCAAACGCTGTTTCAGATATGCGACCCACCCAAGAAATGAAGAAGGGTATTATCAGCAAGTCTGTTTTGTGCATTCTGGGTTATATTTCCCCTGCAGCTCCAGAGCTGTGGTGATTCAGTGAATATGTCAGATCAGGAATTTAAAAGCGATGCTTAGACTATTATTCACACATATACAATAACAAAAACATTAGTGCAGAGTTACATTCCTCTTTTCACACTAAGGTGGTGAAAAGCTTGTGCACACACACACAACCTGCTGTTTTATAGTTAGATATTTCTGCCTTAGTCCAGTATACGACGGCATTAAAAACATAAAGGGTATTATCGGCTTGTTTCTCTCATACACTCACGCTGTCCTCTTGCTGACACTGTCTCTTTCAGTTTTGCTCTAGAAGTTGAACTATGTTTTTTTATAATCAATTATCATAACATACCCATTATCCACCCATTATCCTAATATTAATATTAGGGTTTCTAAGTATTTGCTTATTGTTTTTACAGGTGTTTTTAGGGCCAGGGGCTTCAGTACAGCTGAGAACTAATGCTAGACCCAGGTTCCAGCCATAATACAGATAAGGTTCCTGCATTCTAAAATGGGTTTCTGGAAAGATTTCAGTGGTGGAAAAGGTTTATAGTGAGCCATTTGGCTTTGATTGAATTTCTTAGAATCATATTATTTTGTAGCGATACATCAGAACACCTCTGACCTTCCTTGTCAGAAGAAGATCGTCTTTTCAGCATTAAAAAACTTTCACTGTGCTGCACAGCGTACCGGAAAACTCACAAGGAAAGCAAAATGTAAGGCATGTGCATTGCTCAAGTGCTCAATCCATCCAGTCCGTGCAGACGCTGACCTCTGTCTGCCTGTTCACAGGACGGAGTAGCAGCAGTCGCACAAGCGGTCCTCACCAGGCTGACTGACAGCAGGAGATTTACTGTACAGAAACAGTTTTCATGTAGGTGTGGCAAAATAAATCAGCAGTGCTTTTATCAGTTTCATGGATTTTTATTTCCTCAGGCTTCCAGCGAGGGGGTGGGGGGAAGTGAAAGCAGAATGCTCACAGTGACTCATTACTGATATGTACTGGTTAATAATTTTGTTTAAATAGGTGGAGACGTGTGAGATTCAAACAGTTTCTGGTGAAGATTATGATTCAGTTAATATTATAGAGAAAAAAAACAGACGGCAGCATTGAACAGCATTAAAAGATGTCTCGGATTTTTTTTTTCTCAGTATTTGACACATTTCATAAAATGAGATGCAAGTGGTGGTCAGAAAAGTTTTCTGTGTGAAATGGCCTTAAGTCAAGTGGTCAACAATTTCATGCCAACAGATTTCATTTACACACCCAAGTTAAATCAGACGCTTGTATATAATTAATTTAGGCATGAATTAGCAATGCTATTAGCAGTCAGACTCCATGCTGTTCCACTGTAATCAATGCAATAACTGGCAGAAAAGATCTATCAGAAAGCATATTATCAAACCAACTGAATAATAATTTACATTGTCAAGATTATGTTTTCCAAATAGTGATTCTCGTGCCCTGAAGAAATTAGCATTTAAATTGGACCACATCTTTTCATGTGCACAAGGGCACCTGGCCAGCAGAGAGTAATGTTACACTGAGAGAGAAAAATGCAATGTGTACACACACACACACACACACACACACACACACACACACACACTCTCTGGCGACCGTTTTAGCCTTGAATGTAACAGCAGGCGTGGTCATGTTGCCAGCAGCCAATAAGCCAAGCTCCAAAAATGACACCAAACTGTCTGTGGTGCTTCTCACCCCTGTACAGGCCAGATCCCAGCAGCAGGTGAGGCATCTAACGGGTTGACAATGAGTCAAAGTGACAGACGGATCACACTTTACATCATCAGCAATCCCAAACCACTGAGCGCCAGCCCTCTGCACCAACACCTTCAGTTTCACTCCGGTGTCATCACCCTATATCCCCGCCCACCACCACCAAGCCACTCGTCTCACCTAAACTCACCCCTCACCCTCCAACAACTCCCTCCACATGCACATGAGGGGGGGGGGGGCATGTTGAAGAAGAACAACACTTTACAACAACAACGTTCACATGTTCGCGAGCGTTCAAACACTGAGACCCCCCGGGGCAGCATTCCATTGATCGCACATGATCAATGCCTTTTACTTCTCTTGTGTTTAAAAGCAGCATTAGGTACACACACTGGGTGGGAGACTAATTACACATTCCAACAAAGAGATCTTGGACTAATCACTGGTCTGACCGCAGCCTCTTGTCATGAATACTTTATTTGAAATAGTTTGTATTCATAAAATCATCCTAATGACCTTAACTGACTTCACACTGCAGTAATGGGAGCCTCTGGGGGGCGGGTTTACTTTCTGCTTCAGCATTTGTGTGTATGTTTGATTGCAGCACACTGCAAACCCAGTGCACTATAAAAAATGTCTTTAAAGAAAAGGAGATGATGATGCCCTTTGTATTTTCACATGTGTGTGCCTCGTTTGAGAATGATACACGGTCTAGAAATAAATTCCTTGTTTACTATAGAATAATATATTCACGTGTGTGGTGTTGAGAACAAACGCTACAGTCTCCTCCAGCTTGTTCGGTTGACAGTGCCAGTAAAATGGGCTCAAAGCAGATCCTGTGTGTTGAAGGTAACACTTTCTATACCATTTCACACTGTAAATCAACAGAATAAGTCCAGTAGTATCACACAAATACAAATATTGTTTGTCACATACAATCTTATACAGTGTACAACCTGCAGTGAAATGTGTTCTTCTGCATTTGACCCATCCCCCCTTGG
>JAUMTR010000003.1:13554792-13578893 GCA_032270685.1 Microctenopoma stevenorrisi
GGTGTCTCGCTCAGGGACACACCTGGTATGGGGGTTGGCGACTCAGCTGGGAATCGAACCCGGGGCTCCTGCTTCCCTGCCCTCTGCCTTAACCACTCTGCTACCAGGCTGCCACATTGCCAGGCTTCAAGTCATGCGGTGGCTTACACAACAATTTAGCCTCTCTCCATTCTTAACCTTTCTTTTACTTCCTGAAGCTCATAAAGCAACGTTTTCTTTTACATATTAAGACATTTTTACAACATGCATGTGAGTTTTCACATGGCTACTGTAGTATAGACAGCGTTGTCTCACCAATGCACTCTCCACATAGCATGCTAAGCAAACTGCCCCATTTGAATTTTAAGCACACAAAACAGGTATTTCTGTAACTTTAGTGTGTTTGTAACTCACTACATTTGCATTTTCCCCTATCGTTACATAGCAGTTTAGCGTCCTTCGGCTTAGTGTTTTAAATTGAAGGGCCACAAATGTATTATTAGCACTCATTATAGACAGAGCAGGCTGCAAAAGTCCACCGCTAGCGGGTGAAAATAGTGAGACATGTAGCACCTAAAAGCCAGAATGTTCCCTCAGGTGGAAAACTACAATTACTGCAGTGTGGATTATGCATTGGTCCAGGTGGACGTTTGTGCACCATGTAATGAAATTCCCTCTACTTGTGTCTGAGATATAATGTTGATGGGAAAAGGACTTAAATTAGGTAACTTGATCTTTAGCATCAAAATGTAATCATCATCAGTGAATCTGAGTGGAAGTCTGTGCCAAATATTAAGAAATACCCTAAAGGCTATACTGCGATCTTGCATTATTAAGAGTGGGATGGGTGGTGACCTTAACCTCTGACCTTTGACTGCCGTGTTGAAGTCCTGGACCTTGTACTAGTTCTTACATCACTGGAAAACCCATTGCGATGGTGTCACCCCACTCACATGTTACAGTAACCTTGAAGCTGATTTTGCAAAACAAATTAGAAGCAGATGAACTGTATTTCCAGTAGACAGGGTTAGTTCAACGTTCGGTAGTGCTATTACGGTCAAGTTGAGTGTGGGGTGCATCTTTGTGCAGGTCTAAGAGGAGAGAGAAAACTTGGAGCAGAGCTGCAAGAGTGAAACCTGACATACTGATGTACACTGCAGCGATGTCAAGTCAGCTGCAGTGTACAAACACAGCACGACTGATCGCTGTGATTTATTTTATGCCTGGGATGAAAATGTTTGAGGGTCTGCCATTTCAGAGATGTGCACGTACACTGCAATCAAGCCTTACATTTAGCTTTTGGAGAGTGATAGATGGGTAAATTGTCCCTGGCGTATGTCTCCGTAGCCTTCCTGCCTACTGTCTTTCCATTCATCTCACCCTCCTTCCCCTCACACTCTTCCCTCCCCACTCCCTAACAGCAGTAGGGGGAAACTGGGGATGTGAACACATACCTCTTTGCCAAGCCTCACAGCTCCCCTGGCACCACGCTGCAACATAACACTTTCCAAACCTTCCTCCTTCCTCCGTCGCACTGCTCCCCTTTTCCTTTCACAGCACGTCTGAACAGCATGTTTGATTTTACAGGATTTAACTCTGCTAGGGTTTGACCTTTAGGAGTTTTCAAGGCCAATGCTGATATTTTTGGACTTGAAGTACCGATAGCAAAAAAGTATTTTGAAACCTACACAATAAAAAAACAGATCACAAGAAAAACCCTGTTAAAACTGACAGAATTGTTGTTTAGTCAGTCTTGATAAGTCACTGACAGGTGAAAGTCTGTCCATTACTTACATACTGTACAGGGTAATTTGACCTACGCAAACTTACATTAACCGCTTCAGTGTTATATGTGTCTATGAAACATTTTTACACCCTGACATAAGGAACTATATATGGTACTAAAATAACTAATTCAGTTCTTTGGTGAAGCTTAATATACAAAGTCCTATAAGAAAACGTTGGGGTAAACGATGACAAGCAAATATCTGACAGACCGATATCGGCCCTGTATGTTGGTCTACAACCGACAGGATGTGCGCTAACGCTCACACTTTTCTCTTACTCTTTCTCACTCACACTTGCACCTCGCCAGCTGCCTCCAACATAGTAATGACAGTTTTATCAGTTTAACCACGTTTACCATCTCCAGGACTGGAGAGCAGCCCAGTCCTGTCCTTGTGTGCTCAGCTCCGCTCAGCTTAAACCAGACGTTAACAAGAGCGCCTTGTATGTCCATTATGTGGATCTACTGTAGCGCCCACCGTGCATATGCGCTGAAACCCGTCCAGGTTTAACATATGGTACCTGCCTGCCAGCACCTATTTCACTCACACCTAGTCGCTTCCAACTACAACGTGACTGTTATGTGGTCTGGCCCGGGGAAACTAGGTATAGAGATTTAAATTTAAAAAACAAAAAATCACAGTATAAGTCATCCAAATGAGAAACACATTTACCAGCTGTGTGTGAAGAAATATCATTTTGAATGCATTGCATCACGGTAAGAGAAAATGAACACTGTTTTCACAGTGTGGTTGCCCTGAACACTACTGTAAATATTAAACTGAGAGTTGGAGGTCATACACCAAGTATAGTTCAGGTCAATAAAACCCTAACTCTAATACTGTCACATTACATCTTGCATTCAACCTTAGATCTGAACCTGCATTCGCACCACAGTTCTAAATCTAACTCCCCTCCCACCTAAAGATAGACTCCAGCCCTTTTTATAGAGGGCTGAGCTGCAGAATTACATATTCTATTTCAGACAGCCCAGGCTCACATCATTGTTTGTTTTAGCAGGCTAACCTTCCCTGTGTATTTATAGGTGTCGAGGCCGGGAGAAAGACCACAGTAGCTCCATAAATAAGCTGCCCGGGCCTCCAGCGAGCCTTACGACTAACAAAAGTCCAGTCATTTCACAGGCCATTACCTAGAGCTGCCTTGCAGGGAAGCTGGGCTGGCCTCTTAGGCAAAGGGGGTCAGGTCGACCTGGTGGGAGGAAGGGAGATGTTTGGATTAACAATAAATATGATCTGTTTTCTGTGAGCAAGAGCCTGTGAAAACGCAATAGCAGTAAATGGAAAATAACTAGCTGCAATGTGCCGCATCTGAACCAGTTCGGCACCAAGTTTCATCATCCCATGTGTCTGTCCTAAACGTCCCTTCGCTTTCATCCACACAGGCTGCCACTCGTCCCACGTTCTCTCGTCTGTCTGTCTTTCTCTGAACTTTTGGCCCCAGGATCCTGTTGGAACCTCAACCAGAAGCCCCCTGGCTCTCAAAAATAGACATCACACACTTGCACACACACACACACAAAACCCACCCATGACGTCATACGTCAACAGAGTATGTGTGCACCGTGTGTGTGTGTGTGTTGCTGCTTATCTCTGCCTTCACAGACGCTGTGTAGTAAAGCCAGTCAGCGGAGGCCACAGCCAGAGTGCTCCACAGCCTCTCTGGCAGCCAGACCTCACTGCGCTGAGGAAACTGCACCCTGCAACACAAACAACCCATGAGCCACAGCAGCGCTTCAGCACCAACTGCTAATCCCGGTACCTCCCTGCAAGGTACGGCAGTGCAGCACCCACACAGCTTTAGGAAATGAATGTCATCTTCCTGTTGGCTTTAATATGGCTTTTCAGAGTGATAAAATATTCAAAAGCATTGTTTCACAGGAATGTTCAGCAGTGGCATTTGTCCTAAATATTGCTGCACTCATTGGCTGGGTGGCGACAGTGATGGTTCCATAAAGCATATGAATTGAGAGAGTTGTCATGTGGATGTGGCTGAACACTGAGGCTCATGATCTTAAATCAGAGGGGAGTGCCGCTGACTGGCGCAGTGGGGGTTCCAGCAGAGCGACTACAACTGCTAATTTGTCCCAGAATGGACCTTTAAGATTTCACCATAACGATGGATGAAGAGGTGTTTTTTTATTTTCCAAATGTGTCTTAGCAGTGCACCGTGTAAGGTAAGATAGCAGTATGAAAGCCATATCTTTGCATTTCCAAGTGATACCTGCAGGTCTGCTTGCAATTCAAATACACCAGCTGATGTCATTGCCCAAGTAATAAAATCACGTGTGTCAAGGAAGATAGTAGAGAATAGTTCTTTATTTGCCTGTTATGTAATAACCTACGTCTTCACTGTGTATCCAATTAGAGCAAATGTAACTTTGTGTGGACAAACTTGTGCTTTCGCTAAAATGATTCTCTGAAAAAATTTCCTTAGAAAAGCAGAAGCAATAATGGCAAAAATGAGATAGTGTAGGAGCAGTTGCAGCACAATGAGAAGAGGTGGTCTTAGTCTGGCCATCCCATTGGCCATCTGGTCATAAAATCCGATCCATTGCAGGTTATATAAAACAAAGACCCTACCATATTTGGCTAGTAATGGTGTAGTTATGAGCTTGACATTCACCATGTCACCATTGTCAGAGTGAGTGATTGAAAGAGTAAATGGCCTGAATGGCACTGTGGGATGCAGCATATAAAAATAAGACACTTAGCATATATCACAGGAATACTGGTTTTCAGACTGTCCAGCATCATTTGGATCAATATTAGCCACCAGTACTGGCGAAGAGATCATAGAGATACGTAGAATTGAGCGGTCCCTTGGTGTCAAAGAGCAGAATGTGCTGCTGAGAGCAGCACACAACACTCAGCAATCACTATCAGAAGTTAGAAATTTAGCAAATGCAAAGAAAAATCAATCAGTATATCAGATCACATGAATAACTGATTTTTGTCCACTTGCCTATAGCTGAAGGAGCCTATGAATAGAACGCCGACAGAAATATCTGCCTCTAAGCGCTACAATATGCTCACTAATGACTCACTAACTTCCACGACTCCATCTGCCGTTTGCGGATGAGCAGGTGAGAAGTGAGAAATCTGGCTGACATGACTGGAAACAACACTGATGGCAGAGATGAGAGGGAACCTAAACAGTGAGCGGAAAGAGGCTAAAATGTGTCCAGTGATAACTGCGTTAAGTGGTTTAGTAATACATGCACTTAGGCATTTCGATGTGTTGTTTGTCAGCTATTCTAGTCCATTCCACATTTTACATACAGGCTTGTTGTTGTTTCAGTGAGACTGGGGCCATTGTTGTTGTGTAAAGCCAACAAATCAGCCCCACCCACCATCTGGCAAAACTTATGAAAAGAGCCGGCCCGAGTGCAAGTTCCTACTTCAAGCGAATGTAGGAGCGAGTCATGTAGAAGCCGGCAGCAGCCACATGCCAGATGCACTGCTGTGCAACCTAAGCTTTGCTGCATCAAAACATATGTGTCAAAGTACACATAAGCTTTAGAGAGACTAGGCATGAAAAAACTAAACTCACAACCTCGTCACTTGAAGCTATGATGTGGCATGATACGACGGAAATCACATCCCGACTTTACCTGGACTTTGTCCTGTGAGTTCTAGGGGGCTCACAGGATAAGATTGGAGTAATCTCCAGGCCATCTGACTCTAGATGCTTTATTGTCTACATATGTTCAGGGTTGTACAATCTGCCCATGTCTTTGCAGTGCTGCTGTTCAAAGGCACCAGCACTTTTCAGCAACATGTTAGCTTGAGTCAGAAGAAAGTTGTGTTTTGGCTGAAATCTTTACCATTAAGAATCTTCTCCTGGATAAGGCTTCACAGGGAAAGTGATGTTTACACACATACAGCCTCAGAAACGTCAATCCAGCCCACATTTTTTATAGCGTGAAACAACAGCCATTAGATGTAATGGATTCTCCACAGATAGAGTGAAGGAGGACAGAAAGGAGCGGGAAGTGGGGACAAATCAAGAGAAATGATGGAGATTGGCAGATGGGTAAAATGGATTGGATAAACTGCTCTATGGATGAGAGGACGGGACGGAGAGCTGATGCCTTCTGCAGCAGCGAGAGATAATGGAAACTGATTACAGAAAAAAAATCAACAAGATTTCTCTCATTCCAGGAGCACTGCTCAAGAATGTGGCAGTAATATGATTGGCGAGGTCTCAGATCCCGGTTCAAACTGAAATTGGTCCACAGCAGTGACAAGCTCTAAATATAGAAAGAAAAACACACAAGGTGACAGAGGATTAACCGTGAGATATAGACCTGCCTGACAGGAATTGTGCTTGTTTTTAGGAGTTCTTTGTGCTTCCGCTCCCCCTTCTTCTCAGAAATTACTCCTCTGTTTATTCCGTGCCTCCCTGGCTTATGTTCATCTGAGAGAGCAAAGGAGCTGCTGGAGACAAACAGGATGTCTGTGGGAGGACAAATGAGAGAGGGTAAATCTGACAAGGAAGTTTGTATGTGTGTGTGTGATAATCCCAGGAAGGACTTCCTCTGAATCTGAGCTGCTTGGGAGTTCTGTGGGAGTTCCAGGCGTTGACACGGGAGAAAAGCAGAGGAAGAGAGACAGAAGAAAAGAAGAGCAGGGGAGACAGAGGGATACAAGAGAGTGAGAGGGATCAAGGGCACTGGCACTACCGAATCCCACTTCTAAAACACACATGCAGAGAGAAACCACCCACACAGAGAGCATGCGATAACAGCGGCGGCACTGGTGTCATTACGAGCTGATGATGATGAACATAGGCCCACCTCAGTGACACACAGCCTGAACCCACTCAAACACTTCGCCTCAATCAAAGCTAAACCTCCAAACCTCTGACTGAACAGAATGTGACAACAAATACAATGTTACATCTGGTAAAACAAATACTACACAACGTCCCATCGCCCTCAGTTATTCTCTGACTGTGTCCAAAAGCACTTCCTATTTACTATACAGCGCACAAGCAGAAAGCAGGTACAGTGTAAACACAGGAAGTATCATGGGGACTCTGTACTGGATTCAAACACAGTTGCTCACCTGCTCATATACATATACATATTCTTACAGATTCTAACAACAAAACCTTTACAGATGTTCCTCACACTTCTGCATTTTGGGTCCATATGACAGTAAATCCAGTCAAGCCTCTTGTCTTCCTGCACACATGGTGTTGGGATGAGTTAAATTCATCATCATCATCTAATCTTCTAGACTTTCCAAATTATATTTAACCCAATGGATCATTTAGACCCTGAATAGAGTCAGTTATCTAGAAAAAAAACTCATTGTTTTCCAGCCATTTGTTTTAGAATCTATGATTTTTGAGGCTGGTTACTTAATAATCAATGGAGACGCTGCAGTACCACAGTTTGACCACTACACCAAAGTCGCTCAACAGCCCGGTGTGGATGGTTCAATGTCCTCGGTGCCCCTGCTGATGTCACAGTGAGTAAATGACGGTTCTCTTGGGGTTAGGCTTCTGCCAGGTGACAATTCACTACTTTTCATTCTGACAGTTTAAAGTCCAGTAAGTTCATCAGAGAATAGTCTATAGTTGGTCTGCCTGAAGTAGTGGGAAATATGTAATGATTATAGCAAGAGTTAGGCAGTTAGGGGTTCAGTCTCTACTAAAACCTTGAACTGGAACCAAATCCGTGAATAATACACCCAGATGTGTCATGGTAAACATGGCACTTCTTCACCAGGAAGTCTTTAGAGGTTACGTAACAGGCAGAACCCACAGTGTGTCCTCTAATTAGAAAGCAGGAAGGTTTGGCATGTAAAGTGCTGCGTAATATATATTCCAAACTCCGTGAGTTCTGCCTCTCAGTTGCCTTATGGCCATATGTCAGGCAGAGCACTAGATACCACACGCATAACCACTCCATCATATGTGTGCTTACTCATCATCGCACCACCACATCACAGAGGATTCATGCACAATACACTTGTCTGTCAGCCAAATGTGGAGGAACCGCAGCATTAGACCAAAGAAACTGGAGAGGCCGCCCCCCTCCCCCCGCTGCCATTCTGAACAGCCCCCACCTTCTCACTCAATCTCCTGAGTCATAAACTACGTCTGCCTCAGACGTTTCTGGGTTCATAAACGAACTCCGCTTGAGCGAACAGTGTCTCTGCTCTGAATGCACCTGTCGAGTAAAGAAGAACGATAAAGAAAAACACTAATTTAACACTTATCCTTGGCACGCGAGTGTAACATTCGATGCAGGAAAGTGCATTTCACGTAAGAGCTGCGTGGTAGTGAGATGTCGACAACTATGACAAGGTTAATCAGCGCTCGCTGCTTTCTCTCCCAAAAACGTTTTTATGGCCTGAGTGAACAACACTTTTCAAAACTAATTATCTCTTTTGAATAAAGGGTATTCGCCTATCAAGAGTGAGCCCACTTAAACAGGGTCAAATACAATTCGCTGTCACGCCACTTTCAAAAAACATATCAAATTGTTGTCACTTCCATTTACGACAGTAATGTGTACCTAGTAAATTGCACTGCTGCTTTTGACTGCTGACAACAGCTAATTGTAAATGTCAGAGTTATTCATGCATGTCTCACCATGGTACATGATTAAAAATCACCTATAGTTCTATTCAAATGTGTGATAAAGAACAAGCGGTAAACATATATTTGAGTGGGAGATATTGTGCCTGGAAAGAATCCCTCATTAATTTGCTGTGATGTATAAAAAGCAGACTGCAGCACAGTGAGACAATTAAGACAAAGTTGCTCTCTTGTGTATCATTCTCTTCACTTAGTAGAAAATCTTAGCTCTGCTCCTGGCAAAAAGAATCGAACTGAGGAAGGATGCAAAAGCACTATTTGTCATTATTATGTTATTACTTTTCTTATTATAATGTTTTTATTTTTAATAATTTCTCATCTCTGGACATCCAGCACCGTTGCCACATGCCCAGATGTGGCAACGGTGCATTTTCTCCCATGACCATGATTACAGGTTGTCAGCCATGCTTTTACTAGACCTGATGGGTAATTTCACTCTTTAACATGGCTTAGAGTTGACGACTAGATTGGCACATTCACACACACACACACACGGCACATGACCACAAATACTATACACACACACTGGTGCGCCCAAGGGTATGCACACGTTCATGTGCGCATTCACAGACAAACAAATCCACAGACACGCGTATTAGAGTGGACTAATCAACGATGCCTGCATGTTCTGTCACAACTCACACAAGAACATTATGGATAATTTGTGTCTATCAACCTGCACGCAATTATTCCTGTATACGTTTAATGAGCCAAGCTAATTAAATATGGAAATTAATCAGATACAAAGGAAATAGGGAAAAGCATAGTCCTGATACATTTGAAGGAGCTGCTAAAAGCCTTTTATTGCATTTGGGACTGTGAGGGAACTGTGCCTTCCTCTAAGGAGACTGTGAATAAACACAGTGATTAGCCTGAGCCAAAAGCACCACAAACTATTACATATGTTATTCTCGGCACAGTGCACTAACATCACTGTACATATTCCAAGCATGCAACATTAAAACGTAGATTGCTGCCGTGCTCTTATGTATCTCATTGCGCTATCCTTTCATTTGTGTATTTTGTTAATGTATTCTGTAGCGGGAAAATTAACATGAATCACCTTAATTACATAGTTTTTGTGTTTGAAGGAAAATTATGTTTTTCTTTTTGCAAATACACAACAAAGCCAAGCAAGATCACTGCACTTCTCATGTGTCCTATCCTTCTGTAAGCACCACATGAGATAATGAGGAGCCTCACTCCCTCCCTTACAATCAATGAAGTCTTTCACTAAGACGCAAGTCGTCACAACAGGCTGAACGCGCTGTGCGCCCCGCGCGCCCCGCTAAGGACGGATTCTTGTGTTTGCATGGGGTGAGCCCTGCAGATATACGGGGTCAGACACAGTTTACAGACGGGCCGACTCCATCCCAAAAAAACACAAGCCGTGGGACATAAGCTGGCCCAAGGGTGTATAAGCTCAGCTCAAAGAAAAAGGGGGGTAACGGCTGGACAGAGGGAGGCTAAAGTTCATCTACAATCACTCCTGTGGGGAATTGTGGGGAAGTACCCAGCAGGCTGCCCCGAGGACACCCACTGCTGCCCAACAAGCGCATGTCAAAACAAACCTCTGACCGCACACCTTTCAGGCCTTCCATGCATGCTAAAGACTTCTAAAGAATCTATTCTGCAAAAGCAAACCATCATCTGTAAAATCTCCTGATATCGCTCCTTCCCCCTTTGCGCTCGTTTTCTCTCCTGTTGTCATCTCACCACGGAAAGACAAGTGATGGAGGACAGCAGCGAGGAGGCGGAGGAGGCTGGACGGGTTTGGAAAGTCTCCATTGGGCTTACCTCATCCTTCTTTCCGTTCCCATCCCTCCCACCTCTTTCTCTCTGTTTCACTTTATTTATACTGCACGTTTTTCCATCCCAATCCATTTCTAGTGGCTGTTGCTCGAACTCTCGCAGCACATCTCGTGCACGCATAGCAGATTGCAGAGATAAGGATACATAGATGGCATGGGCAGCATAAGAAAGCCTCATTTGGGATTCAACTGACATCACGCAAACAGTTTTTGTTGTGACCAGATCTTTAGGGAGCACACATAAAATGCAGTAGAGATAATTTAAGTGAACTGTTGTTAGCATGTTAGTGATTTCCACAGTGCAGGTCTGTGAGTGGATCATGACACCGTCCAAGAATCATTTCCCGCTGTAGATGTTTTTAAGTGTGATCAGTTCTTTTTACATCGCCAAAAATCAATATCCCCGATTTAATGTCTGCTCCCTGTTTGCTGACTCAGTCCTTAAAGGACGAAACTTTGCACGGTAAGGAGTGTTTAATCAGTTCAGGTGAGGTTATCATGCACTACATCCTTGGATGACACTAATCACAGTGATAGTAACAGGAGAAGTGCTTGGATTCGTTTGGCTGCGGTTGCACCTCTCTGCGGAGCTTCATTATCAGTCTTCAAAGAAATGTCATCTACAAACAACAAAAAAAGCATCATTAGGCTCTTTTTCTTTCCGTGGCGGTAAAAAAAACACAAAACAATCATTAGTGTGTTTCTCTCTTTCACCGTGCCTGCAAGATAGCTTCTCTTCTCAGCTGCTGCTGTTAAAGGTATGCTGAACATCTCTTCCCAGTTTTTTTTCTGCTCACACACACACACACATACACACACACAACTGATTAAAACCATTACAAACTACTCATATTTGCATAGAAAGCAAAAACAAGTGCTATGAAAAGAAAAGTTATTGCTGCTATAGCTTTCATCCTGACACACCACAGAACCCTATATATGCTAATTAGACATCTAATATGAATGCCTAATTAATGGGATGCAAATGAGACAGTGCCATTATTGGACCTGTTTAATATGAGGATGGATATGGTATTGAAAATCCTTGGGAAAACAGACATCCAGTGCTGCCGCTCAACACACACAGGAAATCAATTTGGTTAATTGTCAAATATGCAAACATGTAAATTGAAGTCATGTATTGCCATGGCCGAGGCACCTCAGCATTGTCCCCGAAGCCCAAATGTGAATACACACAGACATAGCCACGGGTGCGCACGCACACATCCCCCTTATCTCATCGGCCCTTTAATGTCGTTTGTATTCAGTGCTCTGTCCTCTGACACAATGCATGCCACTAATTACCAATTCCCTTGATAACAGCATTGCCCATAGAATACATGATGGAAGATGAAGGGTCTCGCAGCCATTGAACATTCTGACTACACACCACTTTGAAAATTGGCTTTCAATCACCATAGCGAGGACTGCTTAATTCTGCCATGGTTAGGAACCAGTGCTGTCCTTACACAATGGCTCTCTGAAACAGCTGCCACCCAGCCTACGCAAGCAGCTAATGGCAGAGGACAAATATCTGACAGTCTCCTTCACAGAGTGTGAGGGCAGGACATTCTCATTCTCCCTGTGCGAAGATGTCTGGCTGCGCTTAGAAGTGCATCACCTTGCAAAAGACCAGAAAGCATTCATTAACAAGATCCAAACAGAGAAAGTCACTGCAACCACTGGCACCGTCCTCAGCTGACTGAGACTGAGAGGAAGATAAAACACAGGAGGAGTAGACATCACACAAAAGATTTGTTGTCTTTTTTTCTTCTCTCTCTCTCTCTCTCTTTTTTTTTTTGGTAATGAAAGTTAATTGAATTTGTATGTTAATGAGGACTGTGCATAGCTAACGAGCTCAGTGTGCGACCCATTAACACGTTGAATGATTGTTTTGCCCGGGGCAAAAATCACCTATAGAAGCTTAAAAGGGGAGACAAAGAGCCAATCTGAATACATTATAGATTCATTTACATGTTCATCTACATTACATAGATGTTACACTCATATTTGTCCCACAGTTCAATAATCTAGACCTTTGTGGGATAAGAGGACAGGAGGAGAGGAAAAGCAACGCATACTAAATAAGTGAAGGAACGAGAAATAGGGAATGTGCCTTGAAAGCCTGAAACAAATGTGGTCATTCAGAAAATCCACAGAATAATTTAGCTCAATAATGACAAGGTCTCACCTTGCTGGAGATGGGGAAGTGGTGTGATTCAGTCGTCCCCTTCATCACTATGACAATGTGCGAAACAAAGTGAGATCTCTCAGCTATCGTTATGATGAAAGCAACACTCCTTTAAATAGCTGCTCTCTGCGAGTATAAGGAAAAACAAAAACGCTTCTTCGTCTGTGCAGAATCACATCCACTTACTACCACCACTGCCCTAATTGAGTCCAGGAGGTCTAGAAGCTGAGGTGTTATTATCTAATGTATCATCAGTGTTGATGGTGTTCACTGTAAGGACATGCAGGCTTGACGCTTGAGTAGCTGGTAAAGCAGACGTTTTATAGATCTAATACTTAAAATAAAAGTCACCACTTTGGTCCAGACTGAAACAACTACAGGATGGACTGTTGTGTGTGACATGACGATTTCTACTTATTCTGCCGATCCTCTGACTTTTACTCTACTATCAACAGATTGACATTTCTAGATTATAGTTTAATTTCTTAAAGCTATCTGACCAATTACCATGAAATAACTTTGACATTTCTCTAGGACCACCAGACAGATTAGGTTCCGCTTTATCAGTTGGATAATTCAACATTTATTTGATGGGAACAGCAGAAAATGAATCACACACACTTTGGTGATCTTTGATCTTTTCATACATACATACATTCATGACACCTGTTTGTCTGCTAGAATCTAATGAGAATGTACGTCCACATAGCTCATGTGCTCATCTGAATGCAGGAGCTAACCGCTGTGTGCTTGCACAAGTGTTAGCTGTTTTATCCCTCCAACTCTGCAGTGGCGCTGTGAACCAGTATACAGCACAAAATAAATCACCCAAGCTATATAGCAATGTGTTTCAATGGATCCTTATGCTAGAAGCAAGTTCCTGTATGTCAAAATGAATGTAATTACTGATTTGTTAAGTTTAAAAATTCAAAGCCTGACATTAGAAGTGAAGCTGTAGTATTCTAGTCTACTGCATTAGTGTAGCAAAGGCGAGTTGATAATGTGTAGGCTATATACAGAAACATTTTTGCTGTTCAGTCTGCCCTCTTTCACTCTCTTGTACGTTGCCTTGTTTAGGATTTGACTCCTGCCATCGGGCTGTTGCATAAGGCAACTGCAGCAGTCGGACTGCAAGCCACCGTCATAGTTGCTGTACAGCAGATAATAAGGCTTCCTTTTTGAATAAGTCTAGACGTCTTTGCTCCCATGGGGTCTCATTCATATTGCAGGGACAAAGACTAGGTTAATCACTGTGGGCTTTCATAACGTACACACTCAAAGCACATCAAAAGGAATGGAGTACTTGGAAAGTTCAGATCAACCTGGATGTATCATTCATTCCTCTTACTCGCACACGCCTCCCTCGCTGTTTTTGCTGTTATATAAATTTTCTGTGCATCCTCTGCCCTCTCAGCTCTCGCTTTTTCGGGTTAATAGCAGCGTGCGTATGTATTGACACAACTTCTCAAAGCCACACAGCAGCGTGTGAGGGCAAGGTAGTCCAGCTGGGGGGTCAGCTTAATGATAAGGTTAATGAGGGTGGCCGGGACTCAGTCACGCCTCTGTGGGCTATTACTGAAAGGAGAGAAGAGGAGAGGAAATGAAAGGGGAGAAGAGAGGGAGGATTGGAAATGGAAGAAGAGGAAAGATGAAAGACGTGGGAGGCCAGGAGAATAGAGAGGCAGAGAAAGAAGGAGATGAAGTGAGGAGAGAGAGAAGAAGAAAAGAGGACAAAATAAAGGAAAAGTGATGAAAGGCAATGTTACATAAGGAAATAAGGAATGGAAACAAATGGAAAACTAAAAAGCCTGGAGAATGGAGAACCAAAGAGAAATTGAGTGTCATAGGGGGAGAAGAAAAGAAAGAACACATGAAAAGAGAAGCAGGAGAACAAAACAATGGGAAGTAAAAGAAATGAAAAACAGGAGGGTGAAAGGAGTCAAGAAAACCAGAGAGTGAAGGAAAGAAAGAAAAAAGAGTGACGTCAGGTCGGGAACGAAAGGTCAAGGGAAGAGAAGGGAAAGAGGAAACAGAAAAGAAAAAGATAGAAGTGAACACATACAGTAAACATGCTTATTCACAGACAGTCAATAAACTCCCACCACCTACTCCCACACTCCTGCTCTCAGCCTGTTCTGCGTTTTACTGGATTGACAATGGAAGGAACCTAATGAGCACATGTGTCACTTAATCATCAGCCCAGCTGCTGGTAAAGAAGTGGTCATGCTCCCTCACACCGACCGACTTACACACAAACAACACACGCACATGATGTTGGAACCTGCACAGTCTCCTCTACACACTGGCAGAGTATATGCTCCTGCCCAGACAGCCCTGCAGGTGTAAATCCTCAGCTGACAGACATATTGTAGGTGTCCAGTCAGAGATTAGTCTAGTTCCTACTTTAGCCTGGAAAAAAAAGCCTGAATCAGCTTCGGCATACTGCTGATGTTCATCTCTAATAGCCTAATCTGCACTAAATCCCCATTCTCTGCATGTGTGTGTCTGTGTGTGTCTCTTTTTGAGATTAGCCTTAAGGTGTCAGTGGGGAGAGGTGGGTGTGTGTTTCAGATTTTAGTAAAAAACAGCTTATGCTATGGATCAGAGCACTGGAAAAGCACTCAGGGAATTTCTGTTTACATTCATACTGCGCTGTAGCTGATTCACAAGTTCAGAAAAAAGCTTCAGATTTCTAGAAAAGTTACAAATAAACAAAAAGTGCAAAAGATAAAGTTGAACTACAAGTGTCCTTGAAATATGCAACAATTACATAAAAAAAACTACAAGTTGAAAAAGAAAAACACTACAAAGAGCACAGAAAAGAACAAATGCTTCACTTGAGTATGTGAAAAACATAAGGTAATTGGAGCTGATAGGAGGTATGTTTGGTAAAAACCTGTAGCCTGCAGGGAAATTTGAGGCTAACTGTTTTTTTTTTACTGCTCTACACATTTACAGCACACATTTATCTAATAGCAAACAGGAAAAGGTTCATTAAAAGTGAACAATTCCCTCTCATAAACTGTTAACAAACTCGCTGACTGTTCCTGTCCCTCCGCGGTCTGACAGTCAAGATGACTCAGGCTTGCCCATGACCTCCAACTGCCACAAACACTCATAAACAACACGTTTTTTTCATTGACTAACCTCTGAACATGATGTGTGTGTGTGGCACCAAATGTTTCCTGCCAGTTCACTGTTGCTCCTCTGAGCGCATCGTTACTTCAAACGTGTCATTGTGATACTTACTGTACGTTTTACACTCTTAAGGCGTGGTACCGATCGCTCAGATGATCTCTCAGACAGAAACGACTCCTTATCTTCATCTGGAGGGTTACACTGCACCGCTGATAAAGTCTTCCCAGCTGATTCAGTTGGGAAAGTACCCATACGACAACTGAATTATGTAAGAGTGCGACAGTGAATCATTTATTCAGCTCTGAAGTATCATTTCTTCCTCGTTTGTCTTTTCCCAACACTGAGCTGCCGTAAAATAACAGAAACTCAGACTATCATGCATTTCATCACCGTAACCCAGGCTTTTTCATGTTTATGCTAATCGGCCAAGAGGGGCTCTGAACAATCACAGGTCAAATAAAGGTGACGTATTTGTTCCTGCTTAGCACAGAAGGGGACTGCATCACACGCTGTGAGAGGGATGACATGTTTGGCGTTTGCTGCAGTCATGTATGTGACTCACGTTGTCTAACTCAAGGAATTTAAGCCTTATTTGGGAGTGAATGCTGCAAACGGCGTTAGAATAAAATCACTGCAGCGTGTTCACGAGATTGAGATTATTACCCAAATGTTTATACAGACACATTGAGCTGGCCTTGCCTTTGGTACATCAGAGTATTTTCCCATGTAGAGATAGCTGCGATTTTGGTGTTAAAGTAAAGATAAAGGAGCATGTGGTCATTGTGTGAAATGCTTTCATCATCATTCCTGGAAAGCCTTACATTTTAGTGTGTGTTTTGACCAGTAGATATAACAAAATAGTCCTTAAAGTCAAAATAACTGTAAATTCTTCTCACGTTTTGTGAAGGGGACGTTAGATATGACACTACAGAGTTTAGGCATAGTTGTCAAACCATGTAAAACTACCTTAAAACTATTTTCATGTCCTAACTTAAAGCCTTTGGGGTGTCCCCCATGGCAGCAGAAGCTGTTAATCTCAAAGTAATGGTGTGTTTCTAAATGGAGAACTTCATCCAGGAGTCTTGTTGTCAGAGGTATTTATACCACATTGAATAAAGAAGGGGTTCAGCTAGAGTTAGCTGTCAGCAACCACCAAGTCACTGACTACAAACGCTAACAACTACTAATCTTTTATTTTAATTTTAAAGATAAATTCAGTTCAATTTATAGTCCTTGAAAAAAAAATTACTGTGTGCCATCTCTTAACCAAACACTTAAGTATGTCCTTGAGCAAAGCACTTAACCCCCCAACTGGACCGCTCAGTGGCCAGACATCAAATGCCAGGTGTTAATGCGTGAAACATGGCATGTGGGAATCGCAGAGCAGTCTTCGTTATAAATTTACTTGAAGAAACTTTGATCAGACCATTTGCCATGCTACCAAATGTGTGCACAAGCCTGACTGGCCAGCCTTAATGCCCAGTCGGATTATACACACCACTAGTCCGCTGGCTCTACAGCTCCCGTCAGGGTCTATTGAGGGGAAATAATTGTGCGTGTGTGTACATAGACCTATACACTGACACTTATGACATATGAACAAGCTAAAAGCTTGATCAAACGTGAACATGGTAAAACAGAATCTTGAATAGCTTTCTTTCTATCTGTGATCTTGTGTGTGTGTGTGTGTGTGTGTGTGTGAAAGCTCTGCGTACCGTGACGATTTGTGCTTTGTACGTGTTAATGGGACTCGCTGATCAAATATCCTCTGATCGTTGGGAAGGATATGAGCTGACGCAAAGTCAATAGACCCTCATATATCACAGTGTACAGTGCCATCTGTGTCTGCATACAAGTAACTTATACAAATTAGTTTTTCTACTAACACCACACACACACACACAGAAATCACGTGTCCTTGTGTGTGGGCTTTATGCTGCGAATTGCTCACTGTGTCCAGATTAGCATGAGCTGTTTATCAGCTGCTGTTATATTGCAGTGTGTTCATATGCAGTACATAGTACAATCAACCATGTTTTGAGAAGGTTCCCATAAAGGAAAAGAAAGTCTAGTATTACTGTTACTGATACTGTTGGAAAACAGACAACCATAAAACTAATAGTTGATATTATAACAGTGTGGTGTTATACTGTATATAAGATGGAAAAACATATTTTAACCACATTCCAGTCAACTGAACTTAAGAGTGGGATAAAACTATTTGTATTTAGAAGAACACATTTCCTATGAACTAGAAAGTGTACTATTAGTACACTAATAGTAACCTAACATTATATACAAAAGCTTAATCTCAGTATACACAAAACTGCACTTTTCAAACTGCACAAATTTCTTCATTTTATTACTGTTTGGATAAGGGTGGTGACAAATTATACTAACAATTAAAAGTTAGGGCTCAAGCTAGTAGTAGCAAGTTACTGTCTTTGATGGGTTCAGGTGGGATCACTCATAGGAAGTTCTCACACAGATTAATAATCCAGGTAAATATCCAGGTTCTGGTTCCACAGATGGAATAGTGAGTAAATACAGTTTATTGCTTTAGTTGACCAAAACATAGAAAATTGTATTGTAATGTATTTATGTGCTTTGTGTAGGAAGTGCACTTTACAGCCTGAACGTCTTTGAGATAAACTATCAATGTTACTAATACATCTCACAAACAATGCATTTAGATTCATGTAGCACAATACCAGGAGAAAAAGAAAAGAAACATCAGGGTTAAAGACAAATACAGAAAGAATGTATGTCCTTCCTGGTCTGGAACCTAAGGGAGCAGCTGTGTGTTTGTCCACTACTGTCAGCAGGAGGATATCACAACACAAACCTGTTGTGTGAAACTGATCCCGGCTCGTCCCACTGCTGCTGAGCAGTAAGAACTAGATGAGTGAGCTGGATAAATATTTATGGCTCCATGACTCGGCCTATCCTGTTCACTGGCCACCGGCTGATCGGGGTGTGAGAGTCTAATATACGAGGAAAAAGAAGTAAAAATAATGAATGTTCCCAGTAAAAAAAATAAGACAAATCTGGATAAATAACATCCTTGAGGATTATTTTGCTCCAGCCTGGATCTGATATCAGCTTTAGGAGGTAATTCAGTCTGACCGAGGCATCTAGAGGACTTGGACTAGCTTCAAAACCTTTAGTGGGACAAAGACAGAAACATAACAACACAGCATAACAGCCTAAACAGAGGGAGAGAGATAGATGAGGAGAGAGAAGGAGGTGATGAATGGTGTTGTTTTTCTCTGTAAGGAGGATAACTGTATCCTCCTCTGGGAGCGGCGGAGCCAGAGAGCGTCAGCGAGCACCAGTCATGTGTCTGAGAGACAGCCAATAGAAGTCTGTGGATTTGGTTCATAGGCGAGTTTACTGGGTCAGAGTCACAGCAGCGGAGGAGGCAACAGCCAATCGGAATGTGAAGCAGTGTCTGGAGAATTAGCCAATGAGGTTGGAGTCTGGTGTCTGGTACCAGTTGATGTCTGACAGTTAGACAGACTGTATCTAATTACCACAGTCGAGGCTCCGCATGAGTCCTTGTGCACGCACGCGTGTGTGTCTTTGTGTAGAGTGTGTGTCGGTGTGGGTGTAGCTGAGGAGAGAGGAAGTGAAAATTAGAATTAGAAAGGAGGAAGGTGGTTTGGAGGTTTTGGCAAAAGTTGAAAACAAGAAATCAGATCTGGAAAGCTGCCACGTAAAATGAAACTGTGCCAGAAGACACTGTAAATATAAATGTACAAGCCCTGAATTAAGAATTTACTTATTAAATTAGCCATATTAGGCAGTGATAAATCCCATTGCTCTACATGGCTATTATTAAATAAACTCATTTCTGGTACAGTGTCGGAACAAAGGAAACATATAATGGATGGATGTGTGTTAAAGTGTGTGTATCTCTATATATTTCTCCATTTCCTGAATGAATGAATAGACCCTGAGATGAGAGTCCAGTTTCCCACAGTGTAATGGTCTATTATTGTCTCTAACACAATGTTGCTTTCTCTACAGGCAGCTTTACCCTCAATGAGCCTGTCTATTAGTGACTGGACAAGGCAGAGACTCCCAGGTGTTAATGGCTCACACATACGGCATATACAAAGCTGTACATATATGTATATGCATACACACGCACTCGTGCAATGCGCTACCTCAGCCAGAGGTGAGTGGGTGTAACAGACAACAGCAGCTGGCTGGTGGGTTTTTCCTGTTTTGACTGTTTCTGCCTGGGCACAAAACGCTTAACACACACACGCAGACACACACATGCACACATGCACACAAGCTTGTCTTTTTGTAGTTACAAGGACACACTGCATTCCATAAACAGCTTGCCATCACCATCACAGCTATACGTCTAACTCCAAAACTCTACCTTTACACCTTAAACCTTTAAACATCCTGTTGAAGTTGTTAGCACTGGCCTCAAAACAATGGGAAATTGTGGATAAATAAAAATCTGGTTTGGAGGTTTTGGCATAAGTTGAAAACAAGACATCAGATGCAGAGAGCTGCCACGTGAAATGGAATAAACAAACTTAAGTGTCACACAATGGTGTCAGGTGACGACTGTCTGACCTGTTTTTCCCTTTTGATAAGTTTTGTTTTGTTACAATATGTGGTTTTTTCGCTTTGGAGGGAATCTTTTTTTTGTCGAGATAAAACTTCACCTTACACAAACTGTGAGTTAAAATGCAAACTTGAAGAAATCTGCTAATTCAGTTTCTTGACTGTTCTGCATAGTTAACATGCACTAATGTGCTACATTTTATCTATTTAAAGAGTGTAAAAACAAAAAGCTGCAGTTTTATGTAAAGACAATATTTAAGACAAAGTAGTGAGTCCCCTTCCCCATAACTTGTCTATACGTACTGCAGAAGAAGGACAAAAGCAATAGGAAGCACACAATTCAACAGATCTCGAAAATTTGGAAAAAAATCTCTGTACAGAAAGGGGAAAATATAGAAAAATAAAAAAAGAGAAATGATTATTAACAAGAGAACAAATGTAGTTGTAGCAAGCCAACCTCCCTTCAAAATATGGCGTTAAATCCCTTGTGCATATTAAAGAATACATAATGTCTAACTAGACAGGTTTTTACTTAAACACAAGTCTCCAGTTCCTTTACTGTATGTACTATATGTTTGGCTAAATATCTTTAGGCCTCTTTAGTGCCGACATCATCATTACATCACAGCGTTAGCTGAAGGCAACGAATGAAAATTGAGGCAAATACAAATCACTTTGAGTTACTGCTCCTACCAAAATGTCATCTTGTTATGTTGTTGGGCTGAAAAGCAGCCTAATGGCCCTAATTTAGCATTTAACATGTTGTTACCAGTCAAAGACAACTGTAGTTAAACACAACAAGATGACAGGACTTGGAGGATCTTTATAACACACCTTTATATAAGGTAAGATTGCAGAAAGTTTCTGCAGTAGGTATGGATATGTGTCTAAAGGTTTGTCATGCCCACTTAATGTTAATCAGAAAGAGGAACCGAGAGAAATAAGGTTACATGATTTTCTCTTTAACCCTGAGAGCATATTAACAGTGTTAGCTAGTAGCATATTTTCGAAATGTCTTCAAAGAACTAAAACAAGTCCAGCTAGACTTTACTTGGCCTTTATCCAAAGCGACTTACAAGGAGCTAGCGCTGGGCGTTTGGCTCAAGGACACACCTGGTAGGGGTTGGACTAGGAGTCACACTGGGTTTTACCCTGTGATTCCTCATCCCAGTCTGATGTTTAACCCATTAAGGTACCAGGGCGCTGCCAATGAATAACCCCTTTTGGAATAACCATGACCGGGATGACCGAGAATCTTTACAGACACAGAGGCAACAAAAGGCTGAAACAGTAAGTAGTACTAGCAAGGAACAAGCTGGAAGAACATTTTGGTGTGAGACATCACTTCATCGGCTCGAGAATACGTCCAAAAATCTGTCTGTGAAAACAGTTTGCAATGTCGTCCATAAGTGTAACTCAAGGAAGAAGCCATATGTGAACAAGCTCCACATGCCACTATCTTTTCTCACTGAAAATGGTCTGTGGCAAACTGGAAACTGTTCTGTGATTAGACAAATCAAAATTTGTTTTCCTAAAAAGGAGAGGGATCTAAGTTAAAGAGCCAGTGTGCCTGATGGTATGGGAGTGCATTAGAGGCCATGGAATGGGCAGCCTGCACATCTGGAAAGACTCCATCATTGCTAAAAGACATGTCCAGGTTTTAGAGCAGCACATGTTCCCATCCTGACGACGTCTTTTTCGGGGAAAGCTTCGCATGTTTCAGTAGGACAATGTGAAACCACACACTGTATCTATGCCTACAGCGAGGCTTCATAGACCAGGGTCTGAACTGTACTCTCACTGAAGGAAATAACCTGGTGCATCCGTCAATCAATTATCAACTGCTTATCTGGGATTGGGCAGCAAACTAAGTTGTGAAGCCGTGAACCCTCTACCTCCTCTAGTTCATCTGGGGCGACCCTGAAGCATTCCCAGGACAGTCAGGTGATATAATCCCTCCAGGGTGTCCTGGGTCTACCCCAGAGCTTCTCCCAGTGGGAACACCTGCCTATGGAGGCATCCTAGTGGCATCCTGACCCGATGCCCGAACCACCTCAAAAGCTCTTTCAGTTTACGGAGCTGGTGGTCATAGGTGAAGGCAGGAACATAGATCAACTTGTAAATCGAAAGCCTCAGCGTTTGGCTCAGCTCTCTCTTAACCACGACAGACCAGTGCAGAATACTGAAGATGCCACACCAATCCATTGTCCAGGATTGAGAGGAGTTTGGAGAGCGTCCTCCTCTCAGCTACAACATGTAGAGGGTCCAGCTCCACACCAAGAACAGAACCCGCCCTCCTGATTCATTTGTCCAGTCTGTTAGTGTCAGCTACCTTCAAGCTGCTGCCCCAGCAGACCACAGCAAAGAAGATCACACTGGACACCACAGACTCATAAAACATCCGCAGCATGGTGCTGCAGACATTAAAAGACCTGAATTATGTGTGTAGACCAGTCAAGTTTTTTGTCTAAGTACACTCCCAGGTACTTATACTCAGACACAACCTCTACCAGCAATTTCCAACTCCAGCAATGGGTCTCCTCAGTTTCCAGACATTTACAGACTGTTGTCTGTTCAGACATTTGATTTAATGAGATTTGCAAATCATTGCATACTGTTTTTATGTAGATTTTACACAGCTGCCTAAGTTTTTTGAGGAATATGGGTTGTACATAAACTTTCATTCATAGCATGAGTTAAATAATGTGTTTAGGCTAATATTTTGCCCACATATATGCTTTGCCTCACATAATCAAAATGTTTACTTATTTGAAGCAATATTAGCGAGTGAACATGCTACTAATTTTATTATCATAAATAGTGAGCCAGTGTGATTTATTGGATAAGATAACATAACATACATTCATAATAGATTTATAAAACAGTGGCTCTGTAAACATGTTAGAAAATTACAGTTTACAGTTTTTCAGTTCACCGTCAGTCTCCCATTTACATGCAACCGATGTGGCTGGTTGTTGATTCTTATAGTTTTAAAGCTGCAATTTCCAAAATCCTATTGCTTTAAACCTTCATCTTAGAGAGCTAAACATTTTCCAGACAAAGCTATAAGAAGTACAACTGGGATGCATTCAGTCAAGAAAAAGACCATGTGTGACTACTCATTCATGTACATAAGAGCATGTGTTCATTTGTCTTCCTATGTGTGTTCTGTCTTTGATCAATGACAGTGCACAGAAATACTTCATCCTAGCATGACAACGTTCAATTTGTTGTGCTGGAGTATAATTTGAACAAGCTTGTTTTTTGCATATGCTGGCCAGCACTGGCATCAACAAGGCTGGGTTCAAGTCCATCTGGCCTAATACATTTGTTTTATTCACCCCCACCATCCGCCTTTTGCTTCCTATCTCTAGGATCGCTCTCTTTCTGAATAGAAACTTGGATCATTCCACTAAGCAGCAAAAGCCCTGATCGAGGATCTGTATTTGAGAGATGAAATAATAATCCTGTGTTATCCAGTCAGCAGAGAGCATCAGTACTGGTAGCGCTCCAACCAGCGAAGGGTTGTTGTTGTTATTCTTTGATCAGACCAGCAGGAATAACAATCTATAATTCATAATTCTCAGTCTAGTCTGGGAACACTAGGCACTGCACCTTTAATTATTGATCAAACAGAACAGATTTAATATCAATCACTGAAGCATAGGCAGAAGTGAGCAAAGTGGTAGAACTGGAGGAACCTCTTGGGCACTGCCATCTAACCCCCTAATGAAAACAAAAGAGAAACACAGCACAGTAAATACTGTGGTGGTGTGAGAACAGGAACTCAGGCCTGGCTTGGACATGGATTCACTGAGACTACAGGTCCTTCTCAAAAAATTAGCATATTGTGATAAAGTTCATTATTTTTTGTAATGTACTGATAAACATTAGACTGTCATTTATTTTAGATTCATTACACACAACTGAAGTAGTTCAGGGCCTTTCATTGTTTTAATATTGATGATTGTGGCATACAG
>JAUMTR010000003.1:13578903-13589869 GCA_032270685.1 Microctenopoma stevenorrisi
AAAGGCCCTGAACTACTTCAGTTGTGTGTAATGAATCTAAAATATATGACAGTCTAATGTTTATCAGTAAATTAAAGGAAATAATGAACTTTATCACAATATGCTAATTTTTTGAGAAGGACCTGTAGATACACAGTCTTTGAAGCTTGATACTCAGAGTTTGGGATCTGAAGCAGCCAATAGTGAATACTTTTATCATATCTTTTAACATATCACATTCTTCAAAGTTTTCTACCGCCTCGACAGCTACCTTTACAACTTTCCTAACACGACTAGGTACTAGTTCTACTCCTACTACTACAACTACTACTACTATTGTTAGTAGTATTGCTACAGTTTCTGCACCTAGTCATACTATTACTTGTGGTATTAATATTGAACTGTCACTTTAACTACTACTAATACTACCTACTACTGCAACTAGTATTATTACTACCTATTATGTGTAGGAACTATTATGCTACTACTACCTCTGAAACATACTATTACAATTACAGTACTGCTGTTACAGTGACCAATACTACTTCTAACCCCTGTGACTCTTTTTGTATTATGATATGAATGTAAAAGTGTAGTTTAGATTTGTTCCATGTTATGTTTAAATAAATATTCAGTTTTATTAGTGTTCAGATTCATAGAGATATTCAAAAACCTTACTGTCTTAGGTTTTTATTTGAAAAAACATTCAACATTTTTTTACACTGTTCTTTAATGATCAACCGGTAAATGTGGAGCTGATTTTACCCACTTTATGCACCGTGAGGTGGTTGAATTATAACAATCATAATTCTAATACATTACAATTATACCTGACAAAAAGTGTAACACCACCTATGATTACTGCAGAATGGTTTTAACAGCAGTTATGTAACATTCATCTGTAAATTCTAAAGTAAAATGTTGCTCTTTTTTCAAAAATGGTCGTACACGTGGCTTCAACGTGTTTACATTCGTCATCACACCTTTAACTGACCTCAAAGTGAGGTGTATGTCGAAAAACAATCTCTACATAACAACTGTATGTATCGCACAAACTAAGTAGGATCTAAACGACCAACCAGATCACCTAAGTATAAGTACTGTGTACTCTGTGTCGTTTTACACATATAACGCATATTAATGAGTGTATTGTATTAATTGGGCCATCAGTGAGAAGAGCTGCAGGAAAACAACTTTAGTCAACTGAGTGGGAGAAATGTTCAGCTCAAGTACTCTATGCTGATTATACTGGAAGGGGCTTGCAGCTGTAGAAGCAATAGAACACACATGCACATACTTGCACACACACACACATACACACACACACATACACAGACACGATGTAAAACCCAACAAATTTGCAGCTTCCTGGCTTTTACTGTCTATTGTTATATTTAGTGACACAGCTCATACAGGTCAACACTCAGGGTAGACAGACATTTTCTCACACACAGATTGGCACACAGAAACACAGTGGAATTCCTGCAGTATGACTGAGGCGCTTGCCTTGCACACGAGAAGGAAGGAGAGTCCCAAGCAAGGAATCCAAGGAGAGAAGGAGAGAGAGAGAGAGAGAGAGAGAGAGAGAGAGAGGAGCAACTGGGACTTTCCCCAGGATCCCAGAAAAAGAGGGAGAGAGGAAGCAGACAGTGGGAGCGACAGAGGACAGGAACAAATACTGGAGGAGGGAAAATGGATGAGTTGTCTTTGTGTTTGGACTTGGTTCTTTTTCCCACAGTGGAAATGACCTAGTTATTAGGTCCTGCACACTGCATAAGGAAGAAGTAAGCAGATGAAGAAGAAGAAAAAAACAACACTGAGACGTGTATCGCTGAGGCTGTGTGACAACTTTCCCTCCACTGTACTGAAAAGCTGGCGAAGTCGTAGGAAGCTGTCTGGAGCTGCAAGAATCTGTACGTTTCTCTGTCAAGGTTAATGCTGTGTCTCCAGAGCCCTGTGCAGCTGCCACTGGTGTTCCCATTGATCCCCCACACAGCCACCAACGTCGCTCCCCACATCGCACTGCTGAGGGTGTGTGCTCATTTGTGTGCGTGTGTGTGTGTGATAAGGATCAGAAGTCTTGATGGTGACTCAGTTTGAGGCATGTGTGTCTGAGTGATTGTGTCTGGTCTTCTCTGTGAGCCAGCTGCTGGCATTCAAGGTTGAAAATACGTGTACGTGTGTGTAACAGTAGACGAAAACCTCTGCAACATTAGAACACTTGCAATGTCATCTCAATCCACAGAGGCCTCGCTGTAATAAAAGAACAAGGAATCCATTTACCTCACTGTGTGTGTCCACATTAGTGCCTAAACATGTGTTTGTGTGCATATTTGTGCGCACACGCATTTGCGTATCTAATGTATGTCCAGGTGCCTTTGGGTTTGCCTCCGGGTATGTCTGCGTGCACCTTTGCCTTTACATGTCTGAGTGTGTGCATTCAGTGAGGGTGGTCTCCACCTGTGGCCTGTATGCAGTTGCAAATGGAGAACCTTTGTTTCTCTCCAGAACGCACAGTTCTAGTGCACATAGAGTTCACTGGAAGCCCTTTGTTAATGTTAGTGTAAGCTAACTCACAGCAACTAAGATACTGAATAAAGTAAAAAGAAAAGGAAAATCCCTCATCCTGCATATATTAGAGATCTATTTTAATCTTGTTTGACAACTTTAACTGACTATAAATCAACTGATTCAAACAAGAATGTGTGGGTTTGCAAATGCTAGCTGGTGGTTTGTGTCTTGGGTGTTCTGCAAAAATGCAATATGGGAAGTGAATTCTGTGTTCCACGGCAGTGTCCATTCATTCCAATTAAAGCTGATCACCACACATATGAGCCAAAATACTTTGTGGTTTGATCTCACATTCAGATGATATCATAGACTAAGACGTTTGCTGGCTCTATGAAGTGTGGATGACCACCAAGACAATGTCTTTGTCTATGTTACCTTGTGTGTGGCTGTGACCTGTTTTGCAGTGATCACCAAAAAAGTGTTCCCTTTGGGCATCATTATCTTATTATCTACTGTACACTGTCTGTGAATTACACATGATTACACACGTTTCCATGCTAAATCTGATGGAAGCATGGCTACGTGTGGTTAGTATTAACAATGTAAAGAAAGTAATCTAGTTGTAGCAACGAAAGTGGGTGGAGGAAAAAATAAGCTAATCTAGTATGACGTCTCTATATGATTTTGCTTTCATTCACGTACCAGCATCAGGCTCAAAATCAAACCCACTAAAACTGCTTTGGCCAGTCTTCTTCCCTGCTCTGAACTTCAGATAGTCATTGCTATGATCTTACCATAACGAACAATACTTAAAATTACTAATCAAGCAGAAATACTGGGACTTCCCTGATCAGAAAGGGTAAGAATCACTGGAAAACGTTTAGAACAATGTATCTCTGCACAGTGTGTTTGGAAAGCAGGAAGCTTCAACAGCACCTCTCCACATTAAGGGAAGTTTAATGGGAGCATATTTTACTTAAAACATATTTGAGAAAAGTTGCAAACTAGGTGCCTGTACGTTGGGGTTCTCCACGTTGTACGAGTTCCCTGCGCCTTCAGGTGGCGGGGAGGACTCCCCGTTCGAAGTATCCGGCCTTCTTGGGGTCCCTGGGGGACGCACTGCGAGGCGCTGCCCCTGGGGACTCCATTGTCCTGCTGGGAGACTTCAACGCTCACGTCGGCAATGATAGTGAAACCTGGAAAGGTGTGATTGGGAGGAATGGCCTACCGGATCTGAACCCAAGTGGTGTTTAGTTATTGGACTTCTGTGCTAGTAAGGGATTGTGCATAATAAAAACCATGTTTGAGCATAAGGGCATCCATAAGTGCACCTGGCATCAGGCCGCCCAGGGCCGCAGTTCGTTGATTGACTTTGTAGTTGTGTCATTGGATCTGCGGTCTTATGTCTTGGACACTCGGGTGAAGAGAGGGGCTGAGCTATCAACTGATCACCACCTGGTGGTGAGTTGGATCAGATAGCCGGGGAAGTTACCGGACATACCGGGCAGGCCTAAACGTGTTGTGAGCGTCTGCTGGGAATGTCTGGCAGAGGAACCTGTCAGAACGATCTTCAACCACCACCTCCGGCAGAACTTCGAGCTTATCCCGAAAGAGGCAGGGGACATTGACACTCCTCAGCGTCCCCGGTAAGGTCTATGTAGGGGTGCTGGAGAAGAGAGTTTGATCGATAGTCGAATCTCGTATCGAAGAGGAACAATCCGGCCGTGGGACACTGGAGCAGCTCTACACCCTGGCCAGGATCCTGGAGGGAGCATGGGAGTTTGCCCAACCAATTCACGTGTGCTTTGTGGATTTGGAGAAGGCATTCGACCGTGTCCCTAGAGGGATCCTGTGGGGTGTGCTCCAAGAGTACGGGGTACAGGGCTCACTGCTACGAGCCACTAAGTCCCTGTACAGGAGGAGCAGGAGCTTGGTTCGCATTGCCGGCAATAAGTCAGACTCGTTTCCTGTTGAAGTTGGACTCCGCCAGAGCTGCCCTTTGTTATCCATTCTGTTCATTACTTTTATGAACAGAATTTCTAGGCGCAGCCAAGGGGCGGAGGGGATGCTGTTTGGTGACCTCAGAATCTCATCTCTGCTTTTCGCGGATGATGTGGTTCTGTTGGCGTCATCCAGCAACAATCTCCAGCTCTCACTGGAGTGATTCGCAGCCTTGTGTGAAGCGGCAGGGATGAGAGTCAGCACCTCTAAAACCGAGACCATGGTTCTCAGCCGGAAAAGGGTGGATTGTTCTTTCCGGGTTGGAGACAGAGTGCTGCCTCAAGTGGAGGAGTTTAAGTATCTCGGGGTCTTGTTCATGAGTGAGGGATGAACGGAGCGAGAGGTCGACAGACGGATCGGTGCGGCATCCGCAATAATGCAGACTCTACACCAGTCCGTTGTGGTGAAAAGAGAGCTGAGTCAAAAGGCGAGGCTCTCGATTTACCAGTCGATCTATGTTCCTACCCTCACCTATGGTCACGAGCTCTGGGTAGTGACCGAAAGAATGAGATTGCGGATACAAGCGGCTGAAATGAGTTTCCTCCGAAGGGTGGCTGGACTCTTAGAGATAGGGTGAGAAGTTCGGTCATCCGGGAGAGACTCGGAGTAGGGTCGCTGCTTTTGCGTGTAGAGAGGAGTCAGTTGAGGTGGTTAGGGCATCTGGTAAGGATGCCACCTGGACGCCTCCCTCGGGAGGGCTGTTACAGGCATGCCCCACTGGGAGAAGGCCCTGGGGCAGACCCAGGACACTCTGGAGGGATTACATCTCCCCGGATCAAGCGGCAGATAATGAATGGATGGAGGGATGGATGGTTGCATTCAACAACAACCATGAACACTCACAGAGTGCTCAATTAACCTAATAAAATCTTTGGATGGTGGGAGGAAACCACCAGGAGCTAGAAACCCGGGTCCTTCTAGATGTGAAGTGACAGTGCTAACCACCACACTACTTCTAAATATTGTTTTGTCATATTCAGCATATTTCAGGTTTTCCTTATTTTGTTAAAATCACAGTGGTATTTATCAGCAACTACAGATATTAGTTTAGCTTGTAAAAACTACAAATCTATATAGAGATAAAATTTCAAAATAAAGTAAATTGTATGCTTTCCATGGAGTCAAAGGACTGGTAATTGGAAAAACAGTTTCACATGACTATCATGATATGGTCCTCCCCCGATCACAGTGAATGTATTTTAAATAAATTTCCAAATAAAACATGTCCAACAATTTCAGATATAACCCACGGGGCTCACTTATCCACCTATAAGAGCTGTATCAGTTAATATAGTTGTAGAGGGAATTCACTGACATTGAATTGTTACACTGACTGACTGAAAAATATAAAACTAAAGTAAAAAAAAATCAGTATTGGCCTTTAAGAACCCATATCTGTCTATCCCCAGCTGGCGTGTGAGGGAGAAGAGTGAGTCTGCAAACCACATCTTAGCTTGCCAAAAATCACATTTCCCCTCTACAGTATAGCTGGTTTACATTAACTCTCACACATGCATGGCAAAGCCTGGGTCCACCCACTTCACATTTCATTACCAAGAAAGGCTGAAACTGTTATACCAGCCCCTGCAATACAGCACGAATCTCTAATGTGATTCATCAAAACGTAAGATGAAAAAGAACTGTAAAGAGTGGAGGTTAGGTTGTGGTTAAGGAGGTATTGGAGAAACAGAACCACTATAAACTCGTCCCATGGGATTAGACGCTATGGAAACTGGAGAATCCGGGGTCAAACGTGGCCACTACTTTGGTGTGATCTATTGTCCAGAGCAGTACAACACCTCATACCATGAAACTACCCTTCAGAATATGTAAGACATCAGAACAGCAGGTTTTGTAGTGAGACGTTAGGAAAAAGGATTTAGTTTAGTTTGTAATTAGCCATCTAGAAGTGGCTGTGCACACATAACGGCCAAAAGCATGTGCAAAGCCGAACGCTACACCCGTTAGTCATTACTGAACATCTGATGATGCAATCAGGAAAATAACTCCTCTTCAAGTTAGTCTCAGCTTAGGCTTCAAACTTCAAGTGAATCCGGAGAGGCTGACAAAAGACACCTTTGTGTTGCATTATGAGTATTGTACAATACAGTGTTAGGGCACTTTGATCCACACTGCAGAACGTCGTGTGTCTCTTTATCTCAGCCTCTGCTGCGTCCATGTTGACCATTCATTTTAACCTGTCCCTCATATTGTTACTTCACTTGGACGTTTGGCCTTTGCGTTACAGAGTTTGACACTAAATGGTTGTTTGAACTATATCCAAGGGAAAAAGGAAATATGCTGCATTCACATATAAATTTGAAACTTGAAGCTTCCACCGGTAGAATGGACCTGTCAGTGATTTTGGAGACATTCTGTATCCAGTACAATGAATAGTTTTAGGGGGAATGGTGGAAGGAGACATTATTAAATTTTTAAACAGACATTTGTGTGTGTTTTTTATGAAACACTACCAGTCCAAATACTTTTGTCTCTGAAATCAATGATGCATCACTTAAAGATGCATAATAACCCGAGGCCCCAAACAATCCATACCAAAGGAAAACAGGTGTCTCTGTCCTTTAGGCTATATGTTTTGCATAAAACAAGAAAATCACTTTATTTGTTTTCTGTCTTTCTCCTGTGTGGATTTATTCAAGCACTATATTGGCCTGAGTTTTAATCAGAAACACTGCTGCCGAACAGTGAGGACAACCTAACATTTCATGCGCCAACGTATTACTGTTACTGTTATTCTCAAACTGTATAAAGATGAGAAAGTCACTCTCTCTCTTTCTCACCCCATATGGATCAGTTTAAACACACCCTGTTTTGGCCAAGGACATTTATCTTTATTCCCTTCTTCCTCTCCATACCTTATAGAAGAATGACTTTTACAGATGTGCTCTCTCTCTCTCTCTCTCTCTCTCACTCTCTCTGCCCCCCTCCCCTCCCCTGCACTTTACTTACATGGTTTTCTGCCTTGTGCTTCGCTCTGTGCCTGTGTACACTTATAGAGCTTTCCATCTGGAAAATATATTCTTCTATTTGACATATAGAAGCATAGGAACTGTGTTTTTTTCTTTTTTCCACTTTTCTTTTCCGCATCTTTTTCCCCTGCTAATCAGAGACATAAGGGAGGGAAAAGTAGCTAAAACCAATTACCAACATGAATTTAGAAAAATGACCCCTGAAAGTATGAGATGATACAACATGTATAAATGGGCATTTAGTATGGAAATAATGTGTTATAGGGATATGGTATAATATGTGAAAAAATACTGCTAAGAAATTATTTTATTTCCAATTCTAGAGCTCGAAGGAAAGCAGAAAAATGTGTTTCTATAAATAAAGGTTTACCTTTTGTTTCAGTCTTTATTAACCTGCAGCCAGTTCATGAGAGCTTTTTGTTGAAACCACCTCGGGCTCACACAAAGTGATCTGCTTTGCTCAAGAAAAAGCACCAACATCAATTTGTTGGTAGTACGTAGAAAAATATATGATGATAAGATGTGTTAAAGCTTATTAAAGGACATCATAATCAAACACACTCACGACCTTTGCCCATCGTAATCTTTGAGTTTTCATGGATGTCCTTGTCCACGTTCCTCTAATGAAGTACAGTCATTGATCTGAGCATGAAAACAGGATAACTGTGGTCATTCTTGACCCCATAAGACACTTTTCATGCCATGATCTCATCTTAAGGCTTCTGTTCAGTGAACGTAAAGTGGCTATAATTGATATATTTATAATAACAGTGTTTCCAATAATGAAAACAAGGTGACAGTGTCAAAGGTTGCATTCCTAGTAATTAACCCACAGTGAGTCATCTACTAAATCTGCTGCCGCTCTCTCTAATTTTACCATTTAAAGCTACAATATTCAACAGCATTAGCATGATACCTAAAGTCAAGTTCTTCAGCTAGCTGCAGTTATAAAAATACAATAAATATGATGTGATGATTTTGTGTTGAAATATATCAGAAGCTAAATGGATCCACCTCTCCCTGCAGGTACCATGTGCCCAGAATTCATCAATACACATTACAACAGAAACGATGCTAACGAAACTGTGTTAACAAACCAAACAAAACAAAACCACATAAGCCTAAAATGCTTATGCTAATCTTTAGAGAGCAGGAGCGCCCAGTGGCCAATATGTAATGCTAATTTGTTGTTTTAAATGTTTTGCATTAAATGTAATACAACTGTTTTCTAATTACAAATGAGCATCTTACTGAATGATGAAAATATTTTAATTGATGCAGGCATTTCAAAAATCAAAAGACTTTCAGAAACACAGATGACCTGCACTCTATAACGCCTCTGAATGCCTCACCAGCGCTGCTGTGAGGAATGCTACACATAATTTGCACGCGTCAAGGAGCGACTTTAAAATGTAAGGGTCTCCCGGAACTTCTGGGAAATGTGAGATGCTTTAGCATGTATTTTGATCAACTATTTGTGTTTGCTTTGTTCTCGCTATTACAGTGCCTACATGCAGCCAAAAGCTAGTTAAGTCTTAAACACCTGGGCTCCCTCTGTTCTCCTGGCTGCTGTCCGCTACGTGTGGAGCAGCTGAACTCTGACCTCAGACACTCAGAGAGGAAAGGCTGCAGCAGAAACACTTTTAACTGTCTGCTGATCTCACTCACTGCTCTCTTTGGGTGCTGATAAAATGCATCCCAGTGAATCACACACATTAGTGCACACAAATCATTTTTTGTTGCTCTCAGTGTAGGCTGCAGATATGTCTGCATACATTGTTGACTGAATGCTGTTAACTGCCTAACAGGATCACAGACATCAGCTGATGCCAGTTAATTAGATTCAACTAGCAGTCAATAAGTTGACTGCTAGTTGTGACCAAATGAGAATGAGAGCTCACACAGTTAGCATGGCTAGTGCTGCTATTGCTACAGAGTATGATAAACATCCAACACATGAAAGCACCTGAGAGGAGCCAAGTGTGTTTCTGTTGTTTACCTTATGATGACCTATGTGAACTACAGCGAGCACACTACCGCATTTTTCCTAAACAACTACACCCGTACTCATATCCCACCTGAATGCTCTGCTTTTGCTTCCAAATGCATCTGTCCCTTTTTAAAAAAAGTAAAAAAAAAACTCTAAAGAGTCTGTGTTGAGTCTCATAAGTTTGCCAATGATGAGCCGTGACACACAAACAAAACCTGAGTGCTCTTCCTGAGCGCGCTCTATCGGATGTAATGACCCCGCCTGCCTCCAGTCCACTTATATAAGGAAAGATTACACAAGCAAAAACCAGTGCAAGGAGCCCGACGAATATAGCTCAGTGAACCTCTGTGTATATTTGATCAAGCGTGTGAGCTACAGTATATGTGAAGGGGAGCAGCGGAGTGTGTTTGAAGGAAAGAAAGGATGCGCATAAGTCTATATGTCAGAGAGTGGTGGAGGCAGACAGAGATGGAGGGGAAAGAGGCAGGGGGTAGTGCGCGTTCTCTGTGGTTTGGGAGAAAGAGCAATTTATCATCTCAGCACAGCATGAATGTATAAACTGTTTGGGCTGCTGGAAATTTACATTTTATACAACTCCTGTGGCAGTATAGTTCCTGATAAAAGTCACAGCAGTCAAGCTAATGCATTGAATTAGTGTGAGAACAAAAAGCAAGTTGAGAGGTACAGGAGATGGGGAGAAGAAGAGGAGAAGGAGGAGGTGAGGGTTTGACTTAAACAGCAGAAGGACTGCTGGAGCTGCTTCCACACTTCAAGGGCTTTAGTGACAGGAAAGCTGCTTTATTCAGCACCGTCAGCAGTTTGCTCAGGCATGTGCGTGTATGCGTGTGTGGCACATGTGTGCCTCTCCACAGAGAATGAAACCTCCCTGCGTTGTTGTTCCATAAAGCAAGGACACTTTAGTACATACAGTAGGCACAAAGGACAGGTACACACTTACTCTATGGCCACACACTGTTAAGAGCTGTGTTACAGTGTTGAGCTGTTGTTGCTCTTTTTTGTACATTTTTATGATTAATAATGTCCATGATGAAATGTGTTTCATCTAATATTAATGGTATAATTATTCAGTCCCTCAGTGTTTGTCTTTGGAAAGACTGTGTAATTAATTCATGTGACATGGTGACTGAACTCCACACACAATTTTACCAGTATTTATTAAGATAAAGAGAAAAGTAACTTGTAATGTGTAATATAAAAAACGCTTTTATGACACAGTACTCGCTGAAAAAGAAAGCATTTACACATTGCAATGGCAAAAGTAATTACTTATTTACAAGATTCATACACACACACACACACACACCTTTGCTGGTAACCATTACAGAAGCCTTTTGAGAGACACTCTCTTCCTCAAATGTGGAACAACACCCGTGTTGACACTTCTCACAGTTGTTCAAGTTGTAATTAGTGGGGGAGCATGCAATGCTCCCACACTATTGATATTCTCTTTTTTCTTTATTATTAGGTGCCTGCC